>MBPM02000059.1:0-528595 GCA_001695595.3 Plasmopara viticola
AAATACCAGTAGCTATAACGGCTTTTGCTTTGCTTCTAAATCAATCAGGATTAGCACATTGACGCCATCATTACAATAACTCGTCGCACCTTTTACTCACAGCTCTAAGCAAATCTTTTGTCCATTACGACAGAGTTAAGCCATGTGTGACTAAAACGATGGCGACTCACAAGCAGCTCAATACGTGCATGTGTAGTCAAAAGTATTGCCGTTATGGTTGGGCTTCCGTCCAAAACGCGCCGTTTCTTGGATTGGTCGAAAGTGGAAGAGTCGCCCAGTCTGTCCACGTAGACACCTTGGCAGTATCTTAGTGGCTAGAGTGGACTTCAAGTGCGCCAATGATCTTTCCATGTTGCGCCAAGTAGGCCGGACTATGAGCTCACCACGTCGGACAATTCATTTTGAGTTGACGTTCTCCCGTCTTACCGTGCGATCACCTTGCACGTGAGGACCCTCTAGCTCTCACTACATGCAATCTAGTCATAACGCGACGCTACCATGGACATCAAAACCCAGCTCGATTTTATTCTTAACCCTGTTGTTGAGACTAAACGGCTCGCTCCGCAATTGCCTTTATCAATTTCCCTGCCACGTACTACGAGCCGCCTATTGCCACACTCCAGCTCAGACTCGATCAATACAATCTCGAGCTGGATCAGCAATCCGGCAATGCCACCGCGTGCTCGGAAGTCGCCTGTACTGCGTGACATTAAACAGCTACACGGTCTAGAGTCATGTAAAAAATTTGCCAACACCATCGCCGTATCGCCTTCAATTTCGACGCCAAGCATACCATTGTCAAGGATTCAAAGGGCGTGACAACAGTCCCAAGCTCCGATGGCGTCAACTCGATTCTCGGCAGTCCTACCAAGAGCTCACGAGTCTCGTTGTCGCTTACGACCACGGCACGTCGTTGCAAAGAACGCGGTTGTGCCAGTCTCGCAGTCTCGCGTTTCCGTTGCGTGCGTCACGGCGGTGGCTCGCGATGCCTTTTCAATGGCTGCACCAACGGAGCCAAACGGCGTCATCTCTGCTTCCAACACGGTGGCTCCACCATCTGCCTGGCCTCAGGCTGCACTAGCAAAGCAAAGCGCTACGGCTTGTGTTGGTCACATGGAGGTGGCCGCATTTGCAGTTACAGAAATTGTCAAAAAGTGGCGGCGCAAGGCGGATCGTGTTGGGCGCACGGTGGTGGCAATCGGTGCAAGCTCAAAGGGTGCAGGAAGCGTTCGTATCAAAAGTATGGGTACTTTTGCAAGAGGCACGCTACATGCACCGCTTGATTTTTTTAGTATTTTATCCTCGTGCACTAGTATTAATTACATGTATTAGTATTAGAAATCTCAGCTCTCTTTAAAGTTCTTTTGCGATTGTCGTGCATAATCTGTAACAGTATGAAGTGCAACAGCGAATTATGTGCAATTGTATAAAATGTGAAAGGTTTTGATGCTACTATTAATGTATCCTATTATTATTGTATGTCTTTTACGAAAAGCCTCAATCATCTGTCGTAAATATTCTTTTAAATTACCTCATTGCATGCATATCTACTGCTCACGGATCTAGTTATGAAGTGCAGTCACCGAGCCGTAGGAATTGCTGCGCACTATACTCCGTATCTCAGCTGTTTCAATTGCAGTCTGATGACGGAAATGAATACGCGGCGTTGCATGAACGGCAAGTTCCGGTGCCGTGTCAGCTATTGTGCTTGTCGAAGGCAGCACGAGCGCCGACCGTAACAAAATATTTTCTTCACATTTGTTGTCTGGCTGAAGATTGTTCTCCGACTGAATCACAGCACGATGTGCCACCTCTCTCCAGTCAATGTACCGCAAAGCCACGGCCATCAAACTAAACTTGACACTCTCACCCACGAGACTTCCCCACCACAGTCCAGAAAGTCCGCCATGCCAGTAAAGACCCATACCATACGAGGCTGGAAGCATAAAGACCCAAGATCCGATCGTTGTAATAACAACCAACGTAGTTGCAAGCGACATGGCTTCCACTACAGCCGAGATAATAATGTGCAATCCCGAGATAAACACAGTCATAGCAAAGACTGGCATTGTGCTCATAATTGCTGAAAGTACTGTGGGATCACGTGTGAAAAGACGTGCGATAGGATCGCAAAAAGCAAAGACAAGGATGGCCGAGACAAAAGCCGTTAGTCCGCCCAGCACAAATCCAACGTGATAAGTACGTTTTGCAGCTACAGGCTGGTTCGCACCCAAGAAATTGGCAACGCGCACTTGAGTGGGCAAGCCAAAACCCCAATACATGCTAAAGATGAGTCCCCATAAGTTGAAAAGTATGCTATTTGCTGCCAGATTCCATGCGCCAAGCGTGCTTGCAAAAGCTGAAATAACATTGTACACCCATTCGTCCAGTGCAATATTAATTGTCATCCCAGCAGACAATAAGCCAAAAGTGCGCAGACGCTCCAATTGGAAACACGCACGGAGATCAAAGCCAAACCACGTCTTCTTGTGGAACCCTTTGTACCAAAACGCGTACAGCGCAAGTGTTGTTGGCTGAAAAAGAAACGTCACGGTCTGCGCAAGCGGCGCTCCGATAAATCCAAGTCCAGAAATTGACCCACAGCCGTAGATAAAACAATAATTCGAGCTTATGGACACCGCAATACTTGCAATACCAATAATTGTAGCAGGTCGCACAATTTCTTGGGCCTGCAAATATTGGCTAAAAGCACAATATATTGCTTGAGGTAGTACACTGGGTGCCAAAAGTCTTGCGTACGTATCAGCTAGGGCCAAAATTTCCTGATCGTCCGTCACGATGCTTAAAATCCAGTCCACGTAAAGAACGAGATCATGACTGGCAATGACAGCACAAGAAGAAGTAGCAGTGCGAGCTGTAGCCATACACCAACGAGCCGGTAGTTTTTGGCTCCATACGCTTGACCGCAGAGCGTACACACGGAGACTGCAAATCCAAAGATGAAGATTTGGACGCCGCTTATCCATACGTTGGCCAAGGCGCTAGCTGCTAGCTCGCGCGAGCCTAATGTGCCCAGAAACATAGTGGAAATTGTTGTTAAGGAGATCCGACAGAAGTTTGTGAGACTCACTTGCCATCCCAAGCTCCAAAGAGCTAACGCTTCCTCACGAAACGAAGGCAAGGCGTCTTCTTGCATTTGAGCATCTGCCATGACTAGTAGACGGTCGTCGTCTGAGGCGATCAATGGATTCAGTTGCCACTCGACGGGCTCATTTTCAAAAGATTTATGGTCAATTTGCAGATCTTGGGACGTGGTAGGCGTGCCCAGAACGTATTGTTGCGTGTCATTCGGCGCGTCAGACGTTGTTGACGATGTCATGGTGCGTTTTTTTCGCCAATTAATTTTGTAGATTTTAGATTGGCATTTAATTAGCAATCTCTCAAATAGTATCAATACTATGATGTTATTCACTTATGCATCGATACAGTAGCCAGCCAACTATAAACAAAAAGGTAAAGGTATAATTTCCAAGAGAGGAATGAGTTGGATGGTATGATGAGCTTACAAGTGCGAATGGAAGTCAAATAGGCGGAGTACAATGAAATGACTCGGGGACTAGGACAAGGACGAACGAATGAGTAAGAACAAGAGGGCCGTCTTCGGAGATTTCTTACAGGTATTGTGAGTATAAAGCTCATTTTATTTCAAGTCCAATAAGTAACGAAATGTATCTTGAAAGGACTGAAGCCGTGATGAGATGCGTTAGTTCTCAAAGTTGTAAAAGTTACAATGTATTCCAAAATTGAGTAAAACTTAATGGCCTCTCCAAATTATTTTTAATATAAACCGGTTTTGAAATGAAATATTAATGAAACATGCTTTCGTGGGACGATGGTATCACGGCCATGCAGCTCAAATCTCCGTATGGCACGTTTGCGCATGGCGGTAATCAAGTCTCTTAACACCAGCGTTGTCCTAGGGAAATCGTCATAGATAATGGCTTGCATTGCACAAACACGTATTTTAGTGAAACGGTTCCGCATAAAAGTGATGAAACGGTTGTGGCCCCGGCAGGATTGCAGTGAACCCTCTCATCCCTCTTTTTCTTAGTCCTCGAGCACCTCTAATTGTACCTATTGATAGTCTGGCACTTGGCCAGCAAACGAGCCATGGCTGCTGATTGGTCAGCTCATAATATGACGCACCTCACCTTTCTGCGTACGAGAGCGTCACGCCGAAACTAGCCAATCGACGCGCTTCGATAAAGCTACCAGTTGGGACGCGGCCTGCAAATTGTCTTTTGCCTTTTGGGCAACCAAGGCATTTCATAACGCTCATCTCAAGCAACAATGTTTCAAGAGAATGAAAGGAAGACGGCGCTGGCATTTATATTAAATCCTTCAGCTTTGCCACCTCTCGAGCCGCTGCACACGCCCTCGCATGGTAGCAGCGCCTCTGTGTTGCCGACCATGTCCCCGCTTAGTAAGGCAGACATGGGGACGATTGACTCGGCGTTGGAAGAGGGTGGCTGCAGTCGAAAGAAAAGCGTGGGAATGTACGTTCCCACGTTACCCATCTGTGTCCAGAAGGAATGTCTGCGCGCCGCGGTCTCACGAGGGCGTTGCGTGCGCCATGGCGGTGGCTCGCGCTGTACGTACCCGAATTGTACGCACGGCGCGCGGCTGTACAACCGCTGCTTCCACCACGGTGGGTGCAAGCTCTGTAAGATCACGGGCTGCACCAGCAAAGCCAAGCGTTTTGGCTACTGCTGGTCGCACGGCGGCGGCCGCATCTGTGACGAACCGAGCTGCTCCAAAGTGGCAGCACCGGGTGGGTTTTGCTGGGCCCATGGCGGCGGCAACAGATGCAAGGTGGACGGCTGCAACCGCCGCGCGTACCAAAACACAATTACTATTGCAACCAGCATAACGGAACACAGAAAAAGTTGCTTGTGAACTCTGTAAACTTCTAGCAGCAAAACAGGGTTGCTTTATAACAATTTAAAAAATATTTATGATCGACACATTCGCCACCTAGTTCGTTGATAAGCAAGCATATATCTCAGATTTAGTATGGAGATTGATTTTAGGTTAGGTATCTAAAATAAGAATTGACCTGATGAAAGCTAATAATTAAGAAAGTCCAAGGCGTTTTTAATGCGCATTGTTCATCGGGGGCTTTACACAACCTTGTAAATATAAAACTGACTTGCATCGACTCACACTTGAGTTCGACAATAGACGTTTTTAAATGGAATTGATTTACTTGTAGTGGAAAATGCATCAATCTAAAATGCAAATTTTACGTGTTATCATTTAACACTGCAAAATGCGCTTTTATAAGCAATTGCGGGCGCAATAACAGTTGGGGTTAGGCTAAGGCATACCTGAAGTTCAGGACAATCAGCCTAGTATAGAAAATGAGTGGCTTAGTCGTAGCAAGGAACTTTCCGATCAATGATTTATAAGGTATACCCTATGCATTTCACCTCTAACCTCGCAAAGCATGAATGATGCATTTTCGATATTATGTGCCGAGTTTGATTATGCAATTTCATTACATTTCTCGCTTTGTGCGAAGTTTGTCACTAAAATCCTAAAAAATTGTCCGAGGGTGACCTGACTTTCGGGAAAAGGTGCTATGAAAAAACCTTAAGAAAATAAGAGCAAAGACCGTAACCGAAAGAATTCTGACATTAGTAGTTTTCACGGTTGGTGTACATTTGCTGCCGAATCACTTCTGCGCTAACTACGAGTCTTGATGCCGTATGCGCGCTACATCGGCGATTTTAGAGTAATCAAGCTGCCATTGTTCGAAGAGAATATCACCAAGTCGAAGGAATTAATTGGTATATGCTTTCTCGCATTCCAAACATCAATGAAAAGTTTTACAAGTTATCAAATAAAAATCATGTGACATTCTTATCCAAATGGCTCGATTATTATAAAATTGGAGCAAACCTTGTTTGCTTCTGTGATTTAAGTCCTCACACTTGCATATGTTCGACTAACAAGAGCAATGCAAATGGCGAGTTAGAACTTGGTCCCTTCCAAAATCCTCCCATATTTTGGGAGGTCAGCTCTTTATTTCTAAGACTTCGGTATAGTAGACAAACTTTATGTTATAATGATACGACCGGAGAGCATCGGTCAATAAGGTGTTTGAGTTGCGGCCAATGCAGCGATGCTGTTTTAGCTTTTTGGTTAAAGGCGGCTTATTTTTTGGTCTCTGCTTTTTGTAAAATCAGAACGAGCTATCTGCCTGACTTTTATAGTATCTATGGTAAAGGCTTTAAAAAGCACAATTCAGAAGTAAACTTCGTATCTTGTTGCTGCTGTGAGCCCTTTAATAGTCCTCTAAAAGGAAGTACGTGCCCATAAGGAATTGGTAAACTCCGAGTCTTGAAAATTGTAGCGTAAGTACTAGTATACACCTCGACAAATTACACATCGTTGAAAAGCCATTGTTACTGTTACTGCTCCGTGTCATGTCCACGATGAATCTCAATATGATGGCGTCAGAGCAACGCGGGGGCAAGCTGGTTTATTCACGTATATTGATGGGAGCATGAACAGCATTGTTTACTGTAAACATAGCTGATAGTAGCCCTAGGTGTATTTCTCCACTCGCAGCGCAATATACGTTTCTGTAAAGAACAATCGATGGCCAACGGCCTGCAGATGGTCGGCTATGAGCATGTCTGAATTGACGGTGAGAACTCACAAATATTATATCCAAATATATTTCGTTAAGTGGAGATTTTGGTACGAGACCAAGAGCAGCATGCCTAGCCGCCCTCTGAAGCCCAGACCGGGACTTTGTTCGATCTTTCTTGCGAGAATGTGTGAGTGGTTAAGTCGCACGCTTTAAAACGACTCCGTCTTATCTTGCTGGAAGTGCTCCAACAGAGCAAGGTAATAACCAGAGCGCCTATAGACGCGTATTGAGCATACTGCATCATTTTCACTGAAAACTAGTTTGATAAGTTAGGGATAGATCGACTTTGAATGCTCGTAGGTGCAAGGATATTTTCCGTAGCTTTTTGCTAAGGGGAATCTAAAGCTTTATCATTGAACTTCACTCCATACTTCGAGCCTATACAGGTCGCAGATCACTATGTGCCTGACTTCAAAGGAAATCGTAACTCTTTCTACCAAATAAATTTAATTTAACTTTTACATTTGCAAATGTGAGCTTAACTGCACCCCTGTGAGACAAATGTCCTAAAAGCATTGTAAGATTACCCAGTGTGCGTAAGCAGTGAGTCTTAGAACACTACTGGAATTCTGTTGACTCTTAAGATTAGCCTGGTACTTGATCTTTGGGATATAGCATAGCATTTCAGTTTTGATGTACACTATGTCTTCTTGGCTCTGTAACCGATGTCTTTAACAAAAAAAGTTTAAAGAAGTCTAGCTTCAAGATTTTCACTAGCATGAGAAATTACATGCCGTGCGGCAACACGCGCCAGATTCGAAGGTATCTTGGCTCCATACTTCTTTCACCACGATAATACGTTAAACTCCTCGTCTCTTTTATTGTACCATTTCGACCTTGCTCACCGTGTGCGCCATATAAAATTTGAACTCAATATCAATGCGCGTGCTGAAGTCACCAGCATTTTGGCTATTCCAATGGCAAGCGCAATGTTAGAAAGCGGGTTCTCTGATGCCAGTAGCATCCTCATGAAGTAGAGGAGTACTTTGATTAACATTCCTGCGATTCAATCGAGATACCGCATAAAAAACGGTGATTTTGTGTGTCAATAAGTTTTGCAACAAAGTTATAAGGCGAGACGGGTACCACTTCTGATGAGACACGTGGGTGGTTAGGAGGTAGGCAATGCCTGTCCAAATTTCTCGTGGGTGGGTACGAGAAAGCACGCCTAAAGCGTTGCGAGGCTCTGGTATATTGGCTTGTTTCAACTATAATGTAATTAAAGCATTCACTTTCTAACTTATATTTTCGTTAGGCAAAAGTTAACTCGTAATTTCTCATTTTTGGTACTGCTAGAAAGTAAATAGAGTTATCTAACAGTCTTCCATCTAGCAAAGTGATCTTAATGTATACATACCGTGATGTAAGCACACAATTATAGCACGCTAATGGCTAGAGGCTTCAGGACATGTTGGCACTCCTTGTTGGCGGCTAGCGTCGCATCAGAGAAAAGCTATGACATGGCAGTCAAATAATA
Source organism: Plasmopara viticola (assembly GCA_001695595.3). Lineage (NCBI taxonomy): Eukaryota > Oomycota > Peronosporomycetes > Peronosporales > Peronosporaceae > Plasmopara > Plasmopara viticola. Next base: position 8,157 of record MBPM02000059.1, read on the forward strand.
ACCCACGAGACATCGGGGTTAATGGCGGTACGTCTATTATTGGCACTGATAATTATTACACTTTTTTTCTGGGTCGGCTGTGAAAGAGTTCAACTTGGATCAAGTTTTCGTCACGAAACAGAACAACTTCGGAGCAGCTTGTTGCAGGATCAAACTCGACGATTACAAATTCTCCTACGGTTTCGGATCAGGTTGCAGATTGTATATTTGCAGCGTCGTTTAAGCTCCTCGGCATCCATTGCGCGCAAGTTTTCCAGCTTCATATTCTTATTGATATATCGGGTGAAGGCACCGGATTGCTCCAAAGTTCGGTAAATTTATTTTTTTGATAAACAAATTTAAAAAGTCTAATTGTAAAATTCGCGTGTCATAAGCTGAATTAGGTAGTAGGGCATGCTCGTATTGATGTTAGTGGAATGTCGGCTTGATGCTCATGGTTGAATGCTGAGGAGAAATGCCTCGAAGTGCTGGGATCTTTGAGAGCTAGCGGAGCGTCTAAGATTGAAGCCCATTAATGTAATAAGGTCGAAAATATGTAAATTGTGCCTACCTAACCCATGACGGCTTGTTGAAGGTGGCAAATCGGCACTGCGCAGCGCAATCTTTCCGTCTGATTATCTTTCTGCGGATGGTGTGCTGTTGAAATCAGCAATTGGGATCTCAATAATTGAAAAGCGTTAGTCAAATTGCAGCGGTAAATCGACTGTTCTATCTGACATTAAGGTGTCTGGAGTTTGAGGGAAAGAGGAGCTCTCTTTGAGCTCGTGCTGTTAATCGAACCTTGGCAAAAAGAGAAAAAAAAAGAAAGCCTATGCTGCTTATTGTGATGAAGGAAGCTTTGACTTAGTATTTCCAAACCTGAGTCGCTTAATCGATTCATAAGCAACGGCGTGGGTCCCATACAATGTTTTTTGATCCTATAGCACTTGAAATTAGTATGCTTGTGCTTTGAGTGGACTATAGCGCGATTTTTTGATAGACTGATCAATATAATAAACTATTGTCAGCGTCCTAAAGTTGGACTGAAGACAAAGGTTAGACGGCTTGCCCTTTTGAGCTTATGCAACTACCTCTGGCGTATTTTGTGCAAAGTCGTAATTAAATTTGGGAAATGATACCGGGCAGGCACTCTTCGCTAACGAGCAGGCACTCTGAATTAAATTGATTGGCATTTCTTCTCTGTGATTGGCTGGAGGGTTAACCGCGACTTTCCACGCAACTTTGACATATTCTTCCGCAGTAAAATCACCAGCTTGGAAAAGGTTGGGGTGACGCCCTCCTTCCAAGCGCGGGGGCTAGATGCTCGCGCGCTTCGGGCAGGTGCTCTCGGGCATCTGCAGGTCTCTAACGAGTCTCACCCTCGACGCGACGGTCTCCAGCACCGGGCGCCACCTGGGCTCTTACCAAGTCAGAGATAAACAAACTAATGGAAGACCCTCAAGACCTCGGTGCTGGCTGCACTGCCCGCCGAACGAGACTCGACGTATGCGGACACCACTCTATGCCGTGTACTAGCCAGACTGAGCCTAGCACGTGCATAACTTGGCAACGCGATAACGTAATACATTACATTACATTACAGTAAAAATCACCATGAACACCCTGCTTGTGCTTTGAGTGGACTATAGCGCGATTTTTTGATAGACTGATCAATATAATAAACTATTGTCAGCGTCCTAAAGTTGGACTGAAGACAAAGGTTAGACGGCTTGCCCTTTTGAGCTTATGCAACTACCTCTGGCGTATTTTGTGCAAAGTCGTAATTAAATTTGGGAAATGATACCGGGCAGGCACTTTTCGCTAACGAGCAGGCACTCTGAATTAAATTGATTGGCATTTCTTCTCTGTGATTGGCTGGAGGGTTAACCGCGACTTTCCACGCAACTTTGACATATTCTTCCGCAGTAAAATCACCATGAACACCCTGCACACTCTTGGCCAGCCTGTCTTCAGCTCTCACGAGGACGCACGCAAAGCTATAAACACGGAGCTCGGAGATGAGCGAAAAGTGCCTGCCCGGTATCACTTCCCTAGTAAAAAAGGGGATTGACGACGTGTGTTTGACTGACACAATAAACCCCTCATCTCCGAGCTCCGTGTTTATAGCTTTGCGTGCGTCCTCGTGAGAGCTGAAGACACGCTGGCCGAGAGTTTGCAGGGTGTTCATGGTGATTTTACTGCGGAAGAATATCTCAAAGTTGCGTGGAAAGTCGCGGTTAACCCTCCAGCCAATCATAGAGAAGAAATGCAGAAATGCCAATCAATTTAATTCATATAAACATCAGTGCCTGCTTTTCGGAAAAGGTTGGGGTGACGCCCTCCTTCCAAGCGCGGGGGCTAAATGCTCGCGCGCTTCGGGCAGGTGCTCTCGGGCATCTGCAGGTCTCTAACGAGTCTCACCCTGGACTAGCCATAGAGCCTAGCACGTGCATAACTTGGCAACGCGATAACGTAATACAATACAATACAATCAGTGCCTGCCCGTTAGCGAAAAGTGCCTGCCCGGTATCATTTCCCTTAAATTTTTAAGAATTGTCCAGTAACTTCTTTAGTAGCCTTAAGGTGAAACGACAATTAATTGCACCTGCTCGTCTGCTCGCCTCACCAAATTTGATTGCTAAAAATTTGGCTTTAACCTGATCCTGAGTCAATCGGCGACAATCGTTACTCCTATACCCCTGGCCTGGCACTTCTATCGTTCAGCTCCTCCAACCAAAATACTTTACGGATAAAACATGTGAGGATCAAGATTCGAATTGCGATGTCTCGGACTTGTCTGCAGGACATTCAAATATCCATCCAAACATCTTACGCGCCTATCCATTCATAACGATCAGCTATCCAATCATACCATTAATTGCATCGACGTCATTAGATATCATCTAATACACGAAAGAATAAGATTTTTGACAAGGATAAGAAATTCATGGATAGAAATTATTATCCGTTGCAATATTGATAGCGTAACCACTGGTGATCAAAATATCTAGTTGTTTCTTCATACGGAACTCATACGTGAAAGGTGATGCAAAGATGGTCATGAAGCCAATACACCCGGATGAAAGGACATCGCTCTTGATGCACGAGGAACTCGTTGAAATGAAGGAGAAAGAAGACGAAGCACCGCTTCCGACTTTCCACGAAGAATCGTATGCAATCTGGACTATGGGCTGGTTAGTTAGTGTGACGACGTTCTGTCGGATCTCGCTTACAACGGTCTCGGTAATGTTTTTGGGCCATTTGGGGTCCAAAGAGCTCGCAGCAAGTGCGCTAGCGAGTGTGTGGACGAACGGGGTGCAGATGCTCATCTTTGGCTTTGCCATTTCAGTATGTACGCTCTGTGGCCAGGCGTACGGAGCCCAGAATTATCATCTTGTTGGGATTTGGCTCCAACTTGCTCTGCTTTTCATCACATTGCTCTCGATTCCAGTCGTGATTTCCTTTTTCTATGTGGACATTGTCTTAAGGCTCGTGACAGACGATCTTGAAGTGTTAGCACTTGCCGACAGATATGCTCGTTACCTGGCGCCAACGGTGCTACCACAGGCCATTTACTGTGCACTTCGGCAGTATCTTCAGTCGCAAGGGATAATGAAGCCTCCTGCAGTAATTGGCATTGCCACTGTTGGTCTATCTCTCCTCACCAACTATGCGTTTATCTACGGTTGGGGCCCCTTCCCAGCACTGGGATTCATTGGAGCACCTATTGCGCAGAGTGTGTCGTCCATTTTTCAGCCAATTGCTCTTGTCGTGTATGGCTTCTGGTACAAGGGCCACCACCGGAAAACTTGGGCTGGCTTTGATCTCAGCGCTTGCATGCAATGGGAACGCGTGTACACTTTTGTGTCGCTCTCCTTGGGCATGACGATTAACCAAGCCCTTGATGAATGGGTCTTCAACGTCATCTCCGCCATGGCAGGCACACTGGGTTCGATCAAGCTAGCAGCGAACAGCGTGTTGTTCAGCCTCTGGGGCCTTACGTTTGGGATCTATTGGGGCTTTGGGTTGCCCATGCAGGTGCGGTCGGCAAACTTTCTGGGTGCAAATCGCCCCGCGGCCGCAAAGCAGACACTGTACGTGAGTACACTGCTAGGGGGTGTCACGACCTTTGTGTGCGCCTTGCTGACGTACGTGTTCCGAGCGCCAGTCATTGGGTTCTTTACCAGCGACCCGATCGTGACCGCAGACATTGACCGGGCCATGCCTATCTTTTGCCTTGCCGTCTTCTTGTCGGGGTTACACATCATCATGTCTGCTGTTGTCGAGGCCATGTCGTTGGCAGCGACATTGGTGGGGATCACAACGATTGGCTCTTGGTTCACTATGCTACCCGTATCGTATCTATTGGGTCTCTATTGGAATGGAGGACTTATCGGTCTCTGGTGGGGCGCTGTTTGCGGTGAGATTGTCAAGGTGAGTCTCATGGTGCTCACGCTCTGGCGCATTGACTGGCGTGCAATGGCCCGCCTTGCCGTGCAACAGGCTGAGCGTAGTGTCCCGCGGTTACTGGAAGTGAAGGCTTTGGGTCCTACGCCAGTGCGGACACGCTATTCAACGGATGTCCTTCCTGAACGGTCCTTTTTAAGGGATGGAATAGCTAGCAGTGCATAGCTCGTTTTGAGCCAAAAAAAGGGTTTTAAGTAGTTTTAACGACTTGAGATTTCTAGCCAATTAGATGTCACGTTTCAGTGTGTAGCACATTGAAGTGGGAGGTAGAAAGCTGGAAAGATCGTGCGACCTTTCACGGCACGCGTGGCGCCCATTATAGCATTCGCACCGCCAAGGACAGGCTCAGTTGAGTGCGTGACTTCACTGAGCTGTTTTGTTGCAGGCTGGACGCACACGGGACTGGCGTGCTGGTAGTCTAGCTCTGTCAGTGATCATGTACGTGACACGGAGACTCTTGCGCTCTACGATGCCGTCCGAGCCTGCGGTTGACAAGATGAAACAGAAAGTGTCGGTGCTTCCGCCATCGACTGCAAAACGAAGTGCAGCCGTGCGTGCGAGTGCAAAGATTGGTGAAGCGGTTGCGGATGCCGTGGGCTCTGCAGCGCGTAGTCGAGTGGGTAAGCCGTCGCCTGGAACGATGGAGAATGGTGGGGACGAAACGAACAAGCGTTGCAAGCTTAAGCATGGAAAGAAGACGATGAACCGGCAAACAACGAGTGAATCGAGTGTGGATGTTGCTACGCTTTATGGGTATCAACGCATGGTGGACGTACATTATCGTGGAGAGCAGTATATGGAGGCCAGGATTCTCAAGCTTGATCCGGAGAAGGACGTTGTGTTTGTGCATTACATGGGCTGGAACGCCAGGTTTGATGCGTGGGTGGACGTGAACAAGGTACTGGCCCATGGCAGTCATTGTGATGTGGTGAAGAAGAAGGACGTGAGCTGGGATGGCACCACGTCCCTCTTTGCGACGAAAGAAGAGGTCGCTGCATCTCGTCATAGGGCAACGACAAAGCCAAAGAAGGCACAGCGGACGTGGGCTGCACGGTCACCACTGACTCGACGGACAAGCTGTTCTCGTAGGAAACACAATGAGGAGAGGGTGAAGAGTGAAGAAGAAGAGCCCCATGGAGCACCACGACTAGGACGGAGGAGCCCGAAACTGACACAGGAAGGGAAGAAACCACCGACAAAGTCACCACGAGGTGGAAAGAAAGTGGCATCGTCTTCTGGACGAAGAACGCCGAGGCGTGTGCAAGTTGGTGTAGGGACTATTGATGAAGACAGTGAGCGGAAGAATCGGAGCAATACAGCGGATCTAGTGCTGGACGTTGAGATTGAGACGTTGCACGAGGCATCAGGTGGGGAGGAAGCAGAGGACGATCGAACGCAAGAGCACGGGCGTACTAGCAAGGGAATAAGTTGTCAAAGTGCCGATAATGGTAGTCGAAAGCGAAAGCGAGAGGTTCAAGATGATGGCAGTGGGGGTACTTGTCACGCTACTGACTTCTCAGCGCGCAAAAAGAAGCTTAAGCAAGGCAGGGAGTCTGAAATTAGTGCTCGACTGTCACCTCATGCACGCCGTGGGGAACTGAGCCGCGCGACGCGCGAAAAACTTGCGGCGATTTTTCGGCTACGCGTGCACCAGAGACAACAGATCGAGCAATTGCATACGAGTGACACGAGTTTTCAGCAATCGTTGCAGGATTCAGCAACCGACGAGACGTCTCCAAGCGCTTCCGAGACAGATGCAAACGCAATGACGATGGCCAGTGCAGAGCTTGCAGCCGCAGAGGAGTATCAACGACAATTACAGCAGTATTACTACCAGCAACAAGTCCTGCTTGTAAGTAATTTGAACGCTGGGAGCGAAGACTTGAGCACAGTTCCTCTTCAGGGCGGTATTATGGATCCTCGAATCATTCAAGAACGCTTGACAGCACTCGAGGAGCGTCGTCGACAACAAGCTCACGTACAGGCATATTATCGCCAGCTCATGCTCACACGGGAGCGCAACGTGCGTGCTCTGGCAGCAAATCAGGCGTTTATGGCAACGAGTGCGGCGGTGTGGGAGCAACAAATGAAGGAGACACAGAGCGAAGATGGCACGTCGTCTGTCTCGAGCTGGAAAGACGTGACAAGTGGGAGCAAGGCGACGAGCGAGAAAACAGCTGATGGATCCGAAACGGATGAGACTAGTAGATTTGATGACAACGAGAGCATGAGAGGAAGCGAGAGCGTGAAAGAAAGCGAAAGCGTGAAAGAGAGCGAGAGCGAGAGCAGCTTGACGGAAGCAAAAGCTGCCGGTGACGTTACTAAAGTTGCGTCTCCTGATACTGTGGAGAATGGAGATGACTTGTCGCCAGCTAAGAGCGTGTCTGACAAGAGCGACCCAGCAGACACGCCAACGCAAGGGGTTCTTTATGAGTTTGTATTGTAGTTGACATTGATAACATTTTTACCAAGTCCGTGATCATTGCACTTTTACTCGCCAGTATGTCTCTGTTGTACCGACAAGCGCGATTCACTGAACGCAAACTTGCGTCTCGGGGAAAGGCAATAGCGGATAAGATGCTTGGTCACAGTTTTATGTTGTTTGGTCTACCGGGAGGTGGACGAAGGGTTGGTGGTCGTAGTGAGAAGAGTCCAATAGTGTACATTAGGTGCGATAGATGCTACCGCTGGAGCCCAGACTGAACGGTAGTTTGAAAGACGACCCTGATAGTAGCGCTTAACGTGGAGTGTCACTACCGCCTTTAGTCGAGCTTGAAGTTGGCCGAGAGCTCATGGAAGCGAATGTCGTTCCGACGCATTCATTAGCAGCAGAGGCTTACAATCCGCACGATGTAAAAGCATAAATCGAGTGTAGCCGTATTGAGAGGTGTAGGCTCAACGTTAAACCGACCTTCACTCGAGCTTGGTCGAGATTAGCTCGTACAAGATACACTCCACTTCTAGAAGAGATGTGATACGATCTCAAACACATTACAGCCATGGTAGCGCAAACGCTTAAATCGTTTAATATGCTGGAGGAAGTGACCGAGACATAGTGCGTTGTGTCAAAGCCTGGAGAGTAAGTCCGAGTAGACTGGCAGCACATGTACCCCGTTTTATTAGATCAACTCTACATTGATTAAAAATGACTTTTTTCTACACCAAAAGCGGGGCAACGGCATGTCCGAAACTTGGTAGCTGGATTTCGCACTCCTGATTCGAGCCACACTAGGCTCAGCCACTTTGTAGATTTTAAAAGCCCACGCGAAAATTTTCGCGCACTCAACGGTCGCTTGGATTGGTCTAGTTGGGTATTTAGCAAGTGAGCGTAAGAGTCGGCTCGCGTTGCCAAGTTATGCACGTGCTAAGCTCAGTCTGGGTAGTCCACGGCATAGAGTGGTGTCCGCATACGTCGGGTCTCCTTCGGCGGGCAGTGCAGCCAGCACCGAGGTCGTGAGGGTCTTCCATTATTTATTTATTATTTCGGCTAGCCTTGTCCAGGAAATTGAAGCCGAAGCGCACATTGAAAATTCTCTTCGGATAGAGCTAGCTGAGAAATTTCGATGGCTTTCCCGTCATCATAGGTGGCTAACAAACTTAAACAGATCAATAAGGTAGAAAATGCAAGAAAAATAATCAAACCTAGCGGCCGTGAGGTGCCCGTCAACACTATTACAATAGCTTACGACGATATCCACATCATCCGATATCAATGTTGTAAGCTTGAAGTTGACGCGACGACAAGAGCTATTGCTCAAAAGGGGTTGCCAAGAAATAAACACAAAGCGCTATGAGCACCCGAGGATGCCCAGAGAGTAGACCGGCGGGGAATTGCGTAGTCCGACTTGGTAGTCGCCGGTGCGTACAGTAAGTCAAAATTCTTTCCCCAAGGGGGAATTGCCTAGCCGAACAGCCCGATAGCCTGAAATACACAAGAGGAGTTGGTCTTTCCTTGGGATGGTCTTCCCTTAAGAAGGTCTTCCAACTAAGATTACTTTGCAGAACATGTGCAGCTGCAGGCTCTGATTCTCATCGAAGAAGCAGGTAAGACCTTATGCGCTTTAATGAGCCGCGCAGAGACTATCTGTAATAGAGTGCAGACCCAGACCAGTTTTCGCCAGCCACATCTTAAGCCAGAAATAAAGTTGATAAAAACAATACTGTCTGGAGATCAAAATCAGGTAGAGCCTAGAAAGACGATCACACACAACATTCTTCGGCCAGCATATGAAGCTCAGTAGATAGCTTGCGGAGGACGGCGTGCCCAAAAGCCCTGGCGCGGAGGTGAAGAGAACTTTTGTTAGCTGAGGTGTCAAGCGAGTCTCGGTAAAGACTGGATTGAGGTTGATATTACAAAATATGAATTGGCCAATGAGCAAAATGAGCCCGAAAAGTATCTAATAGTTGCGCATCATTCCTATTTCAGCTAGCCTTATATAGCCATCGTATTCAGGACGCTTTCCGTCATTTCGAAAGCTTTACGTAAGAGGCTGCAGAATGTGGCGAGTTAATCGATATGTTCCCGAGATAAAGTTTCTGGTCCGACAGAATGGGAAATTTATGCAATCGTTCAGCCATTCGTACGAGCTAACCAACGCGACCGTCGGGTCCTCTTTTTTTAGATGGAAGAAGGCGGCACAGATTTACCGCCGAAACCGCAATAGTGCCAAAATCTAGCACTTTGCGCGTTTAATTTGGACCGGCGTACAATTTTCTCGGCTTGGCTTCCGCCAAAATTAAGGCGGCAATGTTATTATGTCGCATATCAGATCTATCAGATTCGAACCCCAATCCCATTGGTGTTCTGTGGATCTCCAACGCCTTCCTAAAGACGCAACGGACAGCATTATTTACGACTAATTTGCCAACCAAGGCACGCCACCGGTGTTCATCATGCCAGCCCATTTTGGGGATGGTTCTCAACCTCGCGGCCGATAGGGATCTTTAAATCAAAGAATTTTATCAGCGTTGATGATGCTGATTTATCGCATCCCACTTTACTAAATCCAGTCTACCAGACTAGGCTACTCAGTGGTACATCACCGTAACCGTGCCTTCAACAAAGCCTTCCCGCCCTTTGTCAAGGAACTACGGGGAAAAGAGCGCTAAGCTCGCTAGCTTAAGTCTCAGATCACGACGAAACAAGCAGCATACCGCCTGTATTAGAGACATGAGTGCGATGATTAACTTCCTACCTCGGAGAGAGAGCCACATAGTAGGAACTAGTCGGACGAAGAGTTCTCCTAATGCAGCTATATAAACATCTTCGAGTACGAATGGACAATGAGCTTGCGACCACATATGGCTCAACCCTACCCCCATCTTCGTACAGAGAATCCTGTCGGTAAGCTGGAAGCTGGTTCTAGCATCGCGGACTGTCTCGAAGTCACGAAGATTGATATGTACGTTACACTTGTTAAAGATTGATGTGCTGATCGAAGAAAGGCGGACGTTACTATGACCAGTGATTGGTCAATGCGATTGAATGGCTATCGTGCGCGAAAGGAATGAATGGCCAGCAAGAGAGACAGCAAAGAGTAGGACAAGGATGAACGCACTAATACAATTTATTAACATTCCAATCCCGAGTTTATTTTATTAACAGGTTATGAGCCCAAGTAACGACTCCGGTGTCAAGATCGAGCCATTCGACGGATCCAACTACGCGTTATGGAGCTACAAGATGAAGATGTCTTTGATGTCCAAGGGATTGTGGGGAGCCGTCTCTGGCGAAGGCGCACCCAATGCGGTCAAGGAGCAGCAAGCACACGCTGCGATCGCGCTCAACTTGAGTGACTCTCAGCTGATGCACGTGATCGACGCAACGTCAGCGACCGAAGCGTGGGGAAGACTGGCAAGGTTTCATCACACTCAAGACATGGCGAATCGGCTTTGGCTGAAGGAGAAGTTCGCTTCGTTCAAGTACACGGCGTCGAACATGAGTGGACATGTGATGGAGCTTGAAGACCTGGTGATGAAGATGAGAAGTGCAAACTGTGCTCCAAGTGAAGAAGACATATGCGCAGTCATGCTAAGGAGCCTTCCTGCAAGCTACGAGAGCTTAGTGCAGGCGTTTCGGATGTCGATCACCAGCTTCGAATTCAGCAGTCTCGTGAGTAAGCTGATTGCTGAAGAAGTGCGCCAGAAGGAGGCGGCACGAGTAGAGGAAGCAACGGCTCTCTACACAAACAAGCGAAGCGTCAAGCAGCATCCGAAGAAGCAACAAGGACGACGTCCCAAAGGACCGTCGGGGGTGTGCTACAATTGTGGCAAGGTCGGCCACTATGCTAGAGATTGCCGTTCAAGTCGGATTCCAAGAGAAGCAAACCATGACCAGTCCAACATCGCGTTCAATGCCAGTGAGGGCTACGCGAGCAACTGCTGGGTCATGGACAGCGGAGCATCGGCGCATATGTGCAAGGATCGAGGATCCTTCGTGGACTACAAGATAGTTGAACAGCCGCGCAGTGTTTCAAGCGCGAAGAACGATGTGAAGCTCAAGGTCATCGGCTACGGAACGGTCAAGCTTCGGGTTTGGACCGGGCATGCGTGGATCGATGCCACGCTGGAAAATACTCTGCACGTTCAAGAACTGTCGAAGAATTTGTTCTCGCTTACGGCTGCAGCAGCACGAGGAATGACCATCGAGATTACCCGCGACGAGTGCGTGGTGAAGCGTGGCGGCACACCGGTTGCCACGGGAAGGAAACAGGGTTTCCTGATGTACCTCAACATCGAGGCTGATGCGGAGTGCCATGTTGCAGAGACAGAAGCAGAGCTATGGCACCGAAGACTGGGTCACGCATCGTATGGCACGGTAAACGCTCTGGTCAAGGATGGAAGAATCAAGGGAGAAGAGATGAAGATGGACTTTGTATGCGATGTGTGCGCAACATCCAAGCAAGTGCGAAAGTCTTTCAATACAAGTGAGGAAGACGCAGAGCTCAGGGAGGCTGCGCGTTCCGATGAAGTGGTGTGTTCTGACGTACTCGGGCCAATCACGCCACTCTCAAAGTCCGGCTACAAGTACATTGTCAGCTTTATCATGATGAAAAACCGGTGCACGACGGTCTTCCCGTTGCGGAAGAAGAGCGAAGTAACAAGCGCGTTCACAAGGTTTTACCGAGAGATCAAGACGCTGTCTGGGACAAAGGTCAAGGTTCTTCGAAGTGACAACGGTGGGGAGTACCGGAACGCGGCGATGGACAACTTTTGCAAGGCAAAGTTTATCAAACAAGAGTTCACGGTACCTTTCAACCCTGAACAGAACGGTATGGCAGAGCGCATAAACCGGACACTGATCGAGATGACACGCTGTATGATCAAGGACAGTGGACTCGACAAGTCATACTGGTGTGAAGCTCTCATGACAGCGACAGACATCCGGAACGTGCTTCCAAACGCGTCGAACAAGAGATTAAGTCCATACGAGATGGTGTTTAAGCGGAAACCGCGTATCGACCACATGCGCGTATTTGATGCGCAGTGTTACGCGCATGTGGCGAAGGTGGGACGCAAGAAACTGGATGATTCAGGCGTGAGGTGTTTCTTCCTTGGATATGCGAAGAAACACAAGGCGTATCGACTTCTTGACGCGGACGACGGATCAATCAAGATTTCAAGAAGTGTGACGTTCGCTGAGCATCCCGTCTCGAAGGTACTGGAGAAGAAAAGAAATGTGATCGTCGACGTGATTGAAGACGAAGAAGAGACGGAGGCACCGTTTGAAGAGGAAGTTTTGAGGACACCACCGATGCGAACACGCCAGGAGCCGGGGAACGACGGGCAAGATAACGTGGTCGTTCAAGTTCCAACTCGTGCATCGAGCACACCTGGCCGAGATGGCGAAGAAGAGTGGATGGTGCGACATGTTCGGAAGAAGCGTGGTCTGGTGCGCTACGACAAAGAATTCACGAACATACGCCGCGGTGAATTCAATCTGGACGACTTCGAGGGAGAGTACGACTCTCACCACTGTTTGGTCGCGGAGAGCAGTGGGGAACAAGCTTCCACCTACGAAGAAGTAATGAAGAGCGAATACAAGGATCAGTGGCTGGAAGCGATGAAGAGCGAGATGAAGTCACTTGAAGATCACAACACATGGAAGCTATTGGACATGCCACAGCATAAGAAGGCTGTTGGGTGCAAGTGGGTCTTCCGTATCAAGCGTGATCCGAGTGGCAATATTGTGAAGTTCAAGGCACGCTTAGTCGCAAAGGGGTTACGCAGCGCCCTGGAATTGACTACAGTGAGACGTTTGCGCCAGTCGCACGCAAAGAGTCGATTAATGCGGTGTTGGCGATCGCAGCGACTGAAGACTTAGAAGCTGAAAATGTCGACGTTGATACAGCATTCCTGTATGGCGAAGTTGAAGAGGAGATCTACATGGACCAGCCAGATGGCTTCGAAGATGAAGAAAATCCGGCAAAGAAGTGCTTACTTCAAAAAGCACTTTACGGGACGAAGCAAGCTGCGCGACAGTGGAACAGCAAGCTCACCAAGCATCTGGAGAATCAAGGTTTCAAGGGTACCTCGGCAGACCCATGTGTGTTCGTTCGTGTTTCGAGAAACGAGTACAGCATCATCATCATTTACGTGGATGACTTGATGCTGTTCTGCAAAACCATGGATCATATTGAGGACATCAAGAGTGCGCTGAAGGAAGAGTTCAGCATCAAAGAACTCGGAGAGCTCAAGTATTGCCTGGGGATCGAGATACACCGCAAGCGTGACGACCATGTGATCAAGATAAACCAACAAGCGTATATCAAGCGACTCGCCGAGAAATTTGGTGTTGATCAATGCAAGGACGTGCACACACCAGCGGACAGTAACTCCAAGTTGTCGAAGTTGCCCGAAGAGGAAGCGTTTGCGCCGAAGTACCCATATCGCGAACTGGTGGGGGCTTTGATGTACATAGCAACATGTACGCGCCCGGACATAGCATATGCTGTTGGTGAAGTTGCCAAGTTTTGCGAGCGTTACGGCAAGGCACACTGGGCGGCGGCCAAGCGAATTCTGAAGTAGTTGAAGACGACACTAGATATCAGCATTGTGTTTGACGGCTCGAGCAAGGGAGAGCTGATTGCGTATGCTGATGCAAACTGGGCAGGAGACCTCGACACGCGACGTTCAACAACAGGGTATGTATTCTTCTTGAATGGAAGTGCCGTTTCGTGGAATTCCAAGCGTCAGCCGACGGTCGCAACATCAAGCACGGAAGCAGAGTACATGAGTTTGTACAGTGTGACGCAAGAGGCTATTTGGTTCCGAAGTCTGCTCAAGGACATGAAGTACGGTGTCGATTCGGCAACAACGATTTATCAAGATAATCAAGGTTGCATCGCACTGGCCAAGAATCCTGTTTATCACTCGCGGACGAAGCACATCGACATCAAGTTTCATTTCCTGCGCGAGAAAGTGGAACGCGAGGAAATCACACTTGAATACAAGCCGACGGAAGACATGGTCGCGGACGGATTTACGAAGGCACTTGCAAGGGACAAGCACAGCAAGTTTCTTACGGGTCTACGGATGGCAGCGTAGGATGCTCACTTCGCGCGCACATCAAGGGAGAGTGTTAAAGATTGATGTGCTGATCGAAGAAAGGCGGACGTTACTATGACCAGTGATTGGTCAATGCGATTGAATGGCTATCGTGCGCGAAAGGAATGAATGGCCAGCAAGAGAGACAGCAAAGAGTAGGACAAGGATGAACGCACTAATACAATTTATTAACATTCCAATCCCGAGTTTATTTTATTAACAACACTTAGGGAAGTTTAACTCAGCAAAGTCGTGATCTCGGCATCCGAGAAGGTAGCAGTTAATTCCCGAGATGGGATCTACATTGGTAGAAGCATCACCTCTTCCCGGACAGTTCAGGGTTTGTTCTGTTGGTCCCTGTCAGGATCGAGCAAGACTGCTTTTGCCTTCTCAAACATGGCGCTGGCAGGACGCGAGAATTTTGCCCGTCGCGCGGTGTTATGCCCTTCCTGGTGCCAAGTTTTGTCACGTTGAGGGCCCATCGTGCTTAATGAGTGCTTTGCAGTAGTTATTGTTAGATGCAAGTGAGTAGGTAGTTGTGGAGACGCGTGTAATGCGTCTCTAACACCGAAAGACACTTAACTAAACAAGCGCCTCGATATCCGAACACAACGGAGGTTTTGCTGCTTACAACGTGTGCTCTCCTCCAATCCGCGTGGATTTAAGCATTTCGTTTACCTACGCCAGTACGGCATAGAATTCTGATGGGTGAGTTGCACCACGATGTAGTCGAGGCAATTTGATGAAATTTTTTCGGTAAGACAGAGCATTTAAGTCTTGTTAATAAGCCTACGGTAGACTTAAGCTCCTTATTGTCTGATTTGACACAACCTGCGGAGGCTGGGGTTGATCCCGGCACGACCTGTTAAATGGAGGGGTCGAAGTGGGACGACTTGTCGGGCCTGTGACCTTTTAGCACGCAATTCAATTGGTCGATAAAAAGTTTGGCCGACCTATGTCTAATTAAAAATACAAAGTGTTGGTCATTCCGCACGCGCCAGGCGCAGCTCGGCAACACGAGATGTCGTCGGCTGACGAGATTGATATTCTTACGGACGACGAGCAAGCTGCACTTTCCATACCTAGCAGCAGTGAAGATGAAGGCGAGGCCGAGTGGGACCCTAACGCTGTAGAAACAGACGAACTGGAGCCGAGTGACGCCATCGAGTCTGACAGCTCTAAACAACTTGACGAAGACTCGAGCGAAGGTTCGATTAGGAATTTCTTTCAGCCTCAACGAATCACAAGTCAAAGTATTGACAATGAGGAAGCAGCGAGCAAGAAGCGCAGAGCTGAGCCGTCCGAGCGCTCGGAACGTCGAAATCGCCGCCGCAGGATTGCAGATGTAATGGACGATGAAGACTTGGAAGCTACTACCCGCAAAGCGCGTGAAGTCGAAGCTAAGCGCGCTGAGAAAATTGATGCCATTTTGAGCAATTTTTCTCTTCCATTTGAGGACCAGGTGGCCGTTGCAGACGAGGAAACCAAGGTGCTAGTTCTCAACCCCACGTCTGCAGATGGTACGCCGCCGAGAGGCAAAGAAGGCTCAGAGGACGCTCCAGTCTTTGTGTACAAGGGTATTGTGGACAAACTTAAGCCGCATCAGGTTATCGGCGCCAGATTTCTTTGGGGTCACGTCGCTGAGGAACCGCAAGGTTTTGGCTGTGTCTTGGCAGATTTTATGGGATTGGGAAAGACGTTGCAGGTGATTACGACGGTGCAGGCGTTTTTGACGAAGAAAACGTTGGATGAAGATGGATATTTGAAGCAGAGACATAAGCATGTGCTCATTCTAGCCCCGACAATTTGTGTTCGAAACTGGGAAGCTGAGGTGGTCAAGTGGCTAGGCAAGAAGGAAACGCGGCGGCTTGGACTGTTTACGTTAGAGTCAAGTCGCGAAAAAAAAATGAGCGACCGAATTTACGTCGTCGAACAGTGGTACAAGCGCGGGGGGCTGTTGATTACGGGCTATGAGCTATATCGGCTTCTTGTACTTCAGTCGAGCGGTGAGGAAAAGATCGCAGAGGGGAATCGAAAGTACGCGCATTTGATTAAAAAGGCGTACAAGTGCTTTTGTGACCCGGGCCCGGATCTCATCGTACTTGATGAGGGCCATCGAGTTCGAAACCACAAGTCTAAACTGGTAAAGGCTCTGGCTCATGTCAAGTCGACTCGACGCATTATTTTGACTGGTTATCCATTGCAGAATCATTTGGAAGAATACTGGACTATGGTCAACTTTGCGCGTCCTGATTATTTGGGCTCACTGGACGAGTTCAAAAACCGATTTGTTGCTCCTATTAAAAATGGGCAGTGCATTGATAGCTCCGCTTCCGACCTGCAGCTGGCTCGCAGACGAGCTTTTATTCTATCACAAGAGCTTAAATCATTGGTGTTGCGTCGAGATCAACGGTATCTTTTCAAGCAGCTCCCGCCTAAGAAGGAATACGTTCTCATGTGCAAACTGACGGACGCCCAAGCGCAGTTATACCGCGAATTTCTTCTTCATGGCGTCCCAATGCGTGGCGATTCTGACAGAGTGGATGTTCTCGGTGGTTATCACATTGCGCTGGCGATTTCAAACCACCCTGACGTCATATTTGAGACCTACGATCATTTGGAGGAAGAAGAGCGCACCGGAACGAGCAAGAAAACAAATCGTCGAGGTGTCTCGGATATATTTGGTGTTGAGGACGGCGTAAATGATTATGATCCATACGACGATGTGCCCATGTATAAATCTCGTGTGTGTGGATCGAGTTCACATGCAAAAGCTCATAATTTACCAAGAATGACGAGCAATGATGGCAAAGGTGACGTTGACCAGGACAAGGCAGCACTTTTAGGAATGCTTGACGCTTCAAGTGCGGCTTCGAGGGTAAAATCAGCATCAAGTAAAATGGGGCATCGATTAAAATTTGCCAAGGACTTAATGAAGAAGTATGTGCCGCATCAACTTGAAGCTAGTGGCAAAATGATGATTCTCATGAATCTACTCTCAGCATGTCAGAATGTCGGTGATCGCGTCATCATTTTTTCGCAGAGTATTCCTACGCTGAATACGATTGGATCAATAATTGCCAAACACAATACGTATCAGCGCCGACATTTAAAACGTCTCAGTTACTTGCGTATCGATGGAAAGACATCCCAGCAGGACCGATTTCGTCAAATTGCACAATTTAACGATTTAGAAGAAGACGTTGATCTTATTATGATCTCAACCAAAGCAGGCGGAGAAGGTATTAATCTTTGCGCTGGCAACCGAATTATTATATTTGATGTCTGTTGGAATCCTTGTAACGATTCTCAGTCAATGTGTCGCTCATATCGCTTTGGCCAAACGAAACCAGTGTTTGTGTACCGATTTGTGACGATGGGTACGATGGAGAAGAAGGTGTACGACTTGCAGATCCGTAAAGAGGGAGTGGCCAAGCGTATTGTGGATGAAATGACAACCGAAAGAAAATTTATGACCTCGGAACTTCAACAGTACTTTAGTATTAATGATTTTGAGGAGTCGCTACTTCATGCCCAAGGTAAGGTTGCGGAAAAGAAAATTAAAGCAATACCTGAAGAAGATGAGGTTCTCAAGAGTATTTTGACGGAAATGCAGTACCAAGTTACCACGACCAAAGCAAAGACCAACGATAGTGAAAAGCTTGGCACGCTAGCTGAGAGGAGATGTATTATCGACTGGTTCGAGCAAGAAACAATGTTTGAAGAGGATTTAGATCAGCAGTGTACTCCTACTGAGCAGCAAGAAGTTTTGGAGTCTTACAAGTACTTTAAAGCGGTGCGGAGATTACGTGAAGGAGGAACGCATCACATTAGCTGCGAAGGAATGTTAATGAAATACTGTGACAGGTGTCGTGCGCCAAACGAGATTTATCCAAGTTCAATTACTAACGTGCCCGTGCCGTCGTCGATCGAATGCAATGGTTGTAAGCAGCCCATGGCAATTACGGGAGCAGTCCCCCCATCCGAGTTGCCGGCTACTACTTATCCGTTTATGCAGCGAATTCCTGGGTATTTGATACCTAAGCCAGGAACTTTTCCATCCACAATACTCGCTTCAGCTGAAGGTGGCCCAGCTCGATATCGTGTACCAGAAGCCGTAGTAGCTGCTTCAGCTGGTGCTCAAATTGGTGTTCGGAGCTTGCCTCCTCATTTAAAGGCTTTGAATGAGCAGCAAGTTATCAATGAATACCAGTCCACCTTACATATCCATAAAAGCTCGGATCAGCAGTTGGCGCGCCAGCAAGACGATGCACGAGCAAAAGTGCACCAACAGGAACGCGCAAGCATGAAGCTAAGTGACAGGCATGTGCTTGTAATACGACGGGGCATAAAGGGATGTCAAGATCTCAAAAGGAAGGCAGAAGAGTGTGGTGCGACCTTGGCTATCGAGGTTAATTCTCAGTTGACAGACGTCGTGAGTGCAATGAGCAAAGCTGAAACTCTTACGTGGCTCAAGCTGAATAAGCTTCCGGAAGATGTAGAATTGCACGATGATACCTGGCTTCGTCGTGAGATTGCTCAAGAAAGAGAAGTTTCTGTTCTCTTTGATAAACCCAGCACAAAATTCGCAGCTTCAACTTTGAGCGCTGCATTCACCACAGTCAATGGTCAGAGCCCACAGACAACGGTGGAAAGCAATAGCGATTGTATTGAACTTTTGAACTCCGATGACGAGGTTTCGTTCCCACCAGCCAGCAACGATCAACCAGCAGGTAGCATTAGTACAATTTCTCTTGCCGACGAAGGTGACGTGATTGAGATTTTGTAAGCTGAAATTCCAGGTGGTATAGTAAGTGAGGGTGAATTCGTCATCATCAATACATACATAGAGAAGTCTTTCGATTTTCAATACCCTAATACAAGGGTACGCTGCTGTCAGCATTACTACTCGACATAATAAATACAGCTTTAAGTTGACGTCTTACCGTGGACCTGCTACTTGTTCCTCCAATTATCATATATGACAATAGAAGAAATTGGTATAATTGCGCCACGCTCCAAGATTAGAGTAGCGTAGCCAACTCGACATTCATAATAGAAATACCTGATGCGACACTGCATGCGCCAGCATTAACTCTTTAACCAATAAGAACGGGATCACGATTCAAAACCGCAAATGCGAGCAAATGCACAGCTTTGTCACAATCGTCACGATAAGATAAAATCGATCGAGTTTCGGGACGAGGTGGAGCTGCCCACAAGCGACACGTCACTTTTCTCAGATTCCTTTTGACACCCATCACCCATCGAAGGAAGCAAACTACCATCACGAATCGCAACGTCACCCATCAAAGTTGTCACTCGGCACATATTGAAATCAAGCAATTTACTCATGGCCTCGAAAACGTTCGAGAATGCGTCATACTGCACCAAACATTCATTAGCATCAAAGCTGATAAGAGCTTTGGTTAGACATACGAATCGGCGACCCAGCACTTGTTTTACCATAGCGCTGTCTTTAAACGAGTTCAAAAACACCTTTTGCAGTGCCGCGGCCGTCATTCTTCCTTCAAATTCTCCAACATTTTCAATCAAGCAGCTTTCACCATCACTAGCTACAACCCTCGTGGAGAATGATCGAACATGTCGCACACTAAACAACAGCTTGTATCGCCGCCATTGCTCAAAGAATTCCCTTTTCCCTCGCAAACCTCCTCCTACGCTAACATTCTTGTGCACAACTCTCGAGAGGAACATCTCTTCGGCGACTGAAAATATTTCCCGGTAGCCCTTTCGAAAAATATTGAAAAAAGTATCGACCGATTGTATCGACCGTGCGTGGAACTGCTCCCTGGCTACTAGCAAGCGTGTCTCGCGAATGGTTTTTTTCATGATACAGTCGCACACCTGCTGGCGCAGATCATTTACATCTAACGTCAGATTCAAAAGCAGCGAATTTTCGAGATCGCGCTGCCAATTTCGTTTTCTTTTAGTTGGAAGACGAAGTCCGACTTGTTGGTCGGTGCTAACTTCCTTATGTCTCGTTTGCTTTCCTTTGGCGCTTGAAGACGCATCAAGTTGACAAAAATTTTGCATCTAGTGGTGGCTTGCTTAATGAAAGGAAGAATGAAACAAATGGCACTTTGGTACTCATAAAGTCAAGGATCCAGCAAATAAACGACTTTTCCCTGGAGGACAATAACTTTAGCTGAGAATGCGAAAATTTCAAAACGTTTCTCACCACAAAAGCAAAATTTGGCACCAACTGATCCAATGCCATCCTTTTGACCATTGGTGCTAAATGTATACACATGATAACACTCGGACGCTACATACACACCAAAGTTACATGGGACTCAACTTACTGCTCCGTGACCGACAATGTACGCGTCGACGTTACGAGCTGCTCCCAGCGCACCAACGGTTCGCCAAGCTTCATAATTACAAACGGCAAGCCCGTGCACAAAGCCGTTGGGCGATCCACATTCGTCAGTCCGCCATCCTCCACTTCAACGCTGTTTTCATCATCAGTGAACGATAGATAGCTCAAGCCTTCGCGCTTCCACTCGGCCATCGAATCGAGTGTGTGGGTACTCGCATGAGAGAAACACATGGCCGGGTCAAGAACAGAGGTCAAAATCGTCACACGACGTCTAGTCTCACTCTTTTTGGTGCCGGGCGTCTCGTTCTTCACACGCTCTTGGACTTGAGCAACCAAGCACACAAAGTGCTTGCGCACTGCATCTGCGTCAAAGAATGTCCGCATCATGACATTCGTGTGTGCGTCCACAATTTGCAACACTTTCGACGTCACGGGACAACGATAGATCTGTGCGTACAGGTTTGGCGTCTGCATAATCTCCCACGTCGCTTTGGCCAACGCGTCGCCAGTGACTCGATTGCCATTGGCATCATTGGCACTGATTCGCTTTGTGAACCGATGCTGCATTCGCAACTGGTGCGAAGCGTCTTCATGCGTCGAAAAACACACTTGCCACCCAAATGCTTCGTTGTACAGTTTTCTCGCTCCTGCCCCACGCATCACTTCTTGCATGTGCTTATAGCCCTTCCACACGAGTTCAAGGCATGTTTTCGGGGCAAGTGGCTGGTAGAAAAGAGTCAACTTGTCTTGAGAAAAGACGACCCAGCGGCCGCCGCCTTCTTTCTGTACGAGCAGCTCCTCCGTTTGGGCAGCAACGAGTCGTTTGTGATCTACGTCCAGCAATTTGACAAGCTGTTGCCACTCACGATACCGTGCGATCAATCGTCGATTCTCCTCGGTAATCGTCCTTTGCTGCAGCACAAGCCTCAGATAACGTGGCTGGACAAGGCTCAGCGCTGTCCTCTCTTTCGCGTCCTCCTTGCGCTTCAGAACTAACCCATTCTCCTCGTCTTTGATACAACGAAGACACGGCTCGACGTCCTGAGCGTCCTCACTCTTTTGCTCTTGCAAGTTTATACAAAGTCGCTCAATGGCGAGCTCGAGCTCACGGGTAAGACGCTCGACCTCCGCGCGCTTGTCTTCGATGCTCTTCTTTTCCGCCAAGCGTTGGCGCTGCATGCGTTCGCGATGCCTCGCCCGGCGGATGTCAGGACTTAAGCGGCAGTCCTTTCTAGCGACTTGTGGCTTGCCCATCTCTTCCAACTGCGGCTTACGCGAGCACTGGAAGCACTTTCATGTAGAATGCTGGCACACCACCTTGGTCAAGTACAAAAGAATTTGGGAAGGACTATAAAATAGAGCGCATATTGATTTGAAGAAAGGTCAGCTGAAGAATAATTTTTAGAGGCTAGTGGCAGTGTAGAAGGCATAAAAATACTCAATACAGTGCACCCAGTGACTGGCATGTTAGACGTGCACTCTGACTTTCTACCTGCATTCTGGCGAAGTGGTGTAGGTACATAATTTTAATGCTGGAAAGTGTAGCTTCGAGTGCCAACTTGGTTGCTTGCGACAGCTTAGGGTAGTAAACGTGTACAAATTCCTCATTCGCATCGAAGGCGCTGTAAGGCGGGCCTGGTACAGCTACGCTCCACCTGCGCCACTCACCAGCATTATCAAGGAGTCGTTCAGATTGAGTTGGATGAACGTAACGTTTTGGGTGCAGATGTTCTCTCGTAACACCATCAACAATCAGAATGGGAGGACGTGTTTTGTCCGACGGCCTATACGATGTTTTTCGATAAATCTCACTACCCTGTGTCACGACAAGTGGCCACGCGACTTGATTCGTTTCTTCCTTGGCCTCTTTGCGTGGCGATCGAGCTTTACGGGTAAAGCAGGAGCATCAGTGACAAGAGCCAAAGTGTCTGGAATCTCAAGCAAACCGACGCTCTCCCAAAATTTCGTGACTCGGTAGCATTCGCAGATCAGTTCTGCTATCAAAGGTAAAGACCCTTGAGTCATCAAACTCACGATCAAGTGTCGACATGAAATCTTGTGTTTGCATCCACACTTCACATGCACACTTTATGGTGCCTGTCTCTACACGAGAGGATTGTCTACGCGTAAGACAAAAGCGACATTGTCCAAGCTAAAACAACTGAGCATTTATCCGCTTCTGCAGTTAATTCTGGAACTCTTTCTTTGCACGTGAGGTGACCGTTCGTCCGGCTTGTATCCAATGGTTGCATCGAGTTGTACGGCTATAGGCCTCGTCCATTAAAGTCGTTGCGTAGGCCTTTAAAATTTTAAACGGGAGTCTTGGCTTCAACCGAAAGCTTCTGGCTTGCTTGCATTCAACGAACTTGGTAGTACGCCAACTGTACAGCGGGCGGTGATTATAGTGGGGATGGAGGGCCCTTTCTCGGTTATAATCAGCTTAAGATCCGCTGCTGCGGCAAGATTTAATTGTTGCATGCCGCTTTGATAGTGGCAGCGCTTGCAGCCCAAATAACTTTCTCTTCACTGACAGCAAGCCGAAATAACATATCCGCTCTCAAATTTTTATTGTCGTCAAAATCAAGTTAACATTCAGTTGATTTTCGGAAAAGGTTGGGGTGACGCCCTCCTTCCAAGCGCGGGGGCTTAATGCTCGCGCGCTTCGGGCAGGTGCTCTCGGGCATCTGCAGGTCTCTAACGAGTCTCACCCTCGACGCGACGGTCTCCAGCACCAGGCCAAACCCCCTTCCACGCCCTTAACCGCGCCAACCGCATCCGGATTGGCTCCTTTAATGTGACTTCTCTAGGTTCGAAGCGCAAGAAGCACGTAACACTCCCCGAAGATCTCCGGCGCTACCGCGTCGATATCCTTGGCCTCCGAGAAACCAAGATTTACGATAGAGGTGAGCACCGCATTGATGACTTCCTTCTAACCCTAAAAAAAACGAAGCCAAGACCGAAGTCACCGAAATCCGCCGCCACTGCAACCCGTCGGGCGCCACTCGACACGACCGATCCCGAGAAGAAACCTGGCACCACACTAAGAAGCTCGGAACACTCTTCGGCGATATCAAAGATCTATCCCGACGCAAGTCCCTGGCCACCCTCGCGCTCCACCGCCTCTGGTCCGTCTGGCTCCGCCCCACGTTCATCTCACCCAAGACACGCATTCGATTGTACAACACCTACGTTCTACCGATTCTGCTGTACAACTGGGCTCTTACCAAGTCAGAGCTCCACGGCCTCGAGAGTTTCCATCGCCGCCAGCTTCGCTACGCTCTTGGCTATCGCTACCCCCGACCCATTTCGAATGCAAGACTCTACGACCTCTGTGATGAGCGGCCGCTGAGACTACGACTGACACAAGCTCGCTGGCGCCTGTTTGGCCATGTACTTCGCCGCAATCCCGACATTCCAGCTAACCTCCAGATGCGTGCCTACTTCTTCTTCACCGCAGCAAAATGGCGCGGACGTCCCCGCACCACGCTCCCCTCGACACTCGACCACAATCTTGTTTCCCGTGGCTCCGGCTTTCGACTCCGGACAGCACAAGACCTCGAAGTGGTACGTACCCTTGCACAAGACCGAAAGAAATGGAAGACCCATACGACCTCGGTGCTGGATGCACTGCCCGCCGAACGAGACTCGACGTATGCGGACACCACTCTATGCCGTGGACTAGCCAGACTGAGCCTAGCACGTGCATACCTTGGCAACGCGATAACGTAATACATTACATTACATTACATTCAGTTGAAAAGGTTATCAATAACGTAACGGACACAATGCATGTGAAGCCTCCAGATCGTTCACAGTGGAGACAAGACCGAGAATTCGATCGCTAAACACCGGACAGGTGGTAAGTGGAGATCTGTGGCTCGTCACACGCTAGAAGAAAACTACGTGTAGTTGTCGTAATCTTCAAAGCAATTGACCACATTGTACCTCTGCTGTTTCATGTGCGAGATTGGCTTGAGTCACGCAGACCCTTCGATTTTAAAAGTGACAGATTGACACCCTGTCTCTCCACTCTTGCACTTTAAACGCATGTGCCCCCACGGGTGCTGACATGGGCGCATGCTGGCAAACGGAATGCAACTAACTTGATGGAGGCGACGGCTTTAAAGCCAATTGCCCACCTCTCTTTCCGCAGGCGCTAAATGTCAAACTCTTTTCTCGCGAGTGACCTAGTTTCGTACCACATTCTGGCAAATTGAGTCACCATTTGCCTATTTTTTTAAGCCCACACCGTGTGCACGCACATAAATACTCATGTCTTTCAGCCATAATGATCGCATTTTCCACTTTGTGCGTGCACTGTCCAC
Source organism: Plasmopara viticola (assembly GCA_001695595.3). NCBI lineage: Eukaryota > Oomycota > Peronosporomycetes > Peronosporales > Peronosporaceae > Plasmopara > Plasmopara viticola. The sequence goes on from MBPM02000059.1 coordinate 32,817, forward strand.
ATATGCCAATCGTCCTTGTCCTTGGCACCATATTCAAGTTCAGCTTCTATTCTCTCAACCAAATGATAACGCAACAGCCACGAGGATTCGTCGACCGACACGAAGCGTTCTTTTGCAAAGCATCGCTCCTGTCTGCAATTAGTGATTGGATGGCTATTTGCACACTGTCGTTCCCACCTCAGCTAAAAACAGCACCCTTTCGCTAATTGGGCACCGACGAGCTATTCTCTCCATTCGGTAGTACAGACTTTGCACTCTATTGCGAGATCTACTCTCAGCTCCATGGCGGTAGCTGCAGACTCTACGCGCTGGGGGCGTGAGCTCGACGACCACCCACGTGGTGACACTTCGTATGACGAGCGACTTGAAGCCTCGGACGACAGTCGTCAAGAACGCTTTCGCTCGGAAAGTGTTGGGGTAGCGACTTTAAGCCAAAAAGTAAAATCGCGAGGTGCCCCGATTTCTCAGACGCAAGAATTACAGCAAGAAATGAAGCTGTTAAACTGGCACAAACTCGCGAATGAGGCAGCTCTGAGAGCTGCAATCATCAAGACTAATAAAATCAAGCAGGAAGACTCCCAGTTTGCGGCTGTCTTGACGCAAGAAGAGCGAGAAGAGCGTGTTCAACGTGCCCAGCAAATCATCGAAGAAGAGCAACTCAAGCCGTTGCAAGTGAATGCCGCGTTTTTTCGCGCTTTGGAAGCCAAGGGTCAACGTGATGAAGCCAAGCTCGATGATGACGTCCAGCGCCACATTGAGCACCTTCGAAAGCTCAAGGAAGCAATGACCCAACGAGAGGAAATGCAGCGAAGACGCCAACGATTTCGTGAAAAGATGCAAACACTACAAACCCGTGGAAACGATCCTCACCGGCTGGAGCGTTTGCCAAAGAGCTCCAATCAAGATGAAGTTGATGACCAAAACGATGGTGAGAACACTCATAGTCTCTACCACCAGGCTGCCATGGCTGCAGGTGGCAAGGCTGCGCTCGAGAACGTGGCTGTGGTGACGAGTTTGGACAAACTCATGGAGCTCGAGCAACGCATTAGGAATCTTGAAGATGCTGGCTTTGCCCTCGATAATCAGGACGATATGAGATCAGCAAAGTCATCTCAAGCTACTGGAAGTGGCCTTCGGTTTGCAAAGAGAAGGGCGACAGGGGGAATGCATGAGCCGTCTAAAACCGTGTATGCTGTGACAAGGGCGACTAAAATGCGTGCACGCGATAAAACGTTAGGACAATCTTCACGAAAGATACCAAAGGCTGCAACTGCAGCGAATAAGCGCGTACAATCAACTAATAGTGGTATGAGGAACCGGACAAATTCCAAGACGAACACGTTTTTAACGAGCCTTCCTGAAAGCAAGCAACGTCAAATTCGACGAATGACAGAACGCGAACGGCGCCTGTATCTCAAAAACGAACAAGCCAAGCAACGACAAGATCAAGCTCGCAAGCAGGACGTTGTGATTGAAGGCTGGCTCGAGAAAAAACGAGCAGCGGCAAATCAGCGAAAAGTCTCGACGTCGCAAGTGCGAGCTGCAGCCCAGACGTCAACAGCCTCTCGGCGACTTGTGAAGGAGCAAGCACCCCCATTACCTCGTGTAAGAGCGCCAGCGCTTGGTGCAGCATCCGGAAAGCGTCTCAATAACGCTCATCTTCAAAAATTTGATGACATTAAAAAAGGGTTTACGAAGCGTAAAGAAGTTTTTCAGCGTCTCCCAGCAGCAGTCAATGGTAGACCGTTGGGTCGGTCAAGCACTGTGAACAATACTACCCGCAACCAGCACTCATTTACCCGAAGTGCTCTTATTGGAGCCAATCCGCGAACTACTGCAAGTGTTCGAGGAACCTTTTTGCCCCCCACTCGTGTATCAGCTCCAGGTGGGAGGATACCGAATCGACAAGTATCGGGTCAGCCTAGAGGCATAGCGCCTGATTCAGTCACAGGTCAAGTCATAAACAATTTGCCTCAACTCCAGCGCAATGTAGCGCCATCTCGACATTTGTCACGTCCAATACAAAGCTCGAAGGTGAATTTGCCAAGATTATTGACCCAGTCAAGACCTGGATCCGTGCTGTTGCAGCCCTTAGCTGCTCGAAGCGTTAGTATACCAAGTTTTAGTCGTCTCAACAAGCGATGAGAGCTGCAATGATCGCCACAGTCGTTAGATTTATGGGTTCTTGGTTCGTGTACGTAAAAAATTGGCCAACGTGGAAACCTAAGTTGAATTATATAGATTATCATCAGTGTAGCTTGAATACTATTTGTCGACAACAGTAGTTATGTCGAGCGTAAACCAAGACATAGTGTATAATCTTTAGATTTAAATCAATAACTCCATTTGTCGTGAAGTTATAGGGTAAGTTCCAGCGCACGGTTCACCCACATCTCACTAATTTTGCTGTACACATACTGTCATCTGAAGCTTTTGTTCCTGGTCATATCGCTGTCTCCTCCGCACACACTTCGCTCCTTAGCCAATTGGAGTAGTATTGAATTTAAAACATGCGTATTTCATACGTGTAGCACCGAATCTCCAAGGCTGAAAGTCAATTCTATCTTAAATGACTCTTTATTACAAAACCCTTTGCTTCTCTGTCACCTAACGTGCGTCATTGTGGTTGGCAATCACTTTAAAAACGCCTGAGGATCCGTGATACTTTCAAGACTCGAACCCATGATACATTGCTTGTTTGTAAACAATTATTCTATGTTGCGCTAAGCATAGAGCAACTCACCATCTATATCGTCGAATCAATGTCTTCGTCACACAATCTTTAAAAGCAAATTTGCCCCTTTGTCAAATGGAAAAGTAGCTTTTTTCGACTACTTCAAAGCGATATCTGATTCGATGATTCTGCCGACTAGTACGGTTGCACCCGCACTCCTTCAAGACGACTTCTCCGATGTCTTCGCTCTTCGCCGACGTTATTGGCGACGTGGCGTACGGGGTCGCGGCAGCAGCATCGCTTGCCGCCGTGGCCTCCGGTGCTGCTTTAAGTGCGCACCTGATGAAACGTCAGCCCGAGAATCTGGCATCACCCGTACACAAAAATGGCCGTATAACGCAAACAACAAACGCCGTGAAAATCACTCACCCGGTAATTGTGGCCAACGGTGTTGACATTGACACTGAGCCAGTGATGGTTGAGCTTAAGCGCTGTGCCGCGTCGTTAAAATGGAGGCACAAAGTCGTCTATACGTTCTTGGACGATCTTGGCCGTGAAACGGTCAATCTGAGCTTCAAGGACGTGGATTGCACGGCGCGCAAAGTGGCCGCTGCACTCCAGCGTGACGCACACGTGGTCAAAGGCGATCGTGTGATGCTGTGCTATCCTCCTGGATTAGAGTTCGCTCTCGCCTTTTGGGGCTGTTTGTATGCTGGTGCCGTGGGAATTCCCGTGTACCCGCCATATCCTGGTACCTTAGCAAAGGATCTACCCAAATTTAACCGCCTCGTGGAAGACTCTGGGGCTGCAGTCGTGCTCACAACCTCGACGTATCATCTTGCTAGCAAAATGGCTACAGTGAAAGGGTATTTCTCCACCTCTAGAACATCCTGGCCTGCTCACTTACAGTGGATTACTACCGACAATCTACCGGATTCACTCGTTGCACACTATGACGAACAGGACGCTCTGTCGATCACACACGAGGACATTGCGTTCTTCCAATACAGTTCAGGCTCAACGTCAACGCCCAAGGCCGTGATGATTTCACACGGTAATCTAAAAGCGCAATTGAAAACGTGGGAAAGCATTACATCCAGTGATCTTATGGTGAGCTGGCTACCCAGTTATCATGACATGGGGCTCGTAGGTTTCATCATTACCCCATGCGTCACAAGGGCGCGATGCGTGAGTATGTCTCCCATTAGTTTTATCAAGGATCCCGTCTTGTGGATGCGTACAGCTAGCAAGTATAAAGCTACACACGTCTGTGCCCCGAATTTCGGCTATGCGCTTGTAGCGAGAAAGACTAGTGACAAAGACGCGGCGAAGATGGATCTAAGGTCTTTGAAACAGACAATTTGTGCGGCTGAACCGATTCGTCGTGAGTCGCTCGAGGCTTTTACGTCTAAATTTCGTGTCTCGGGGTTTGACCCGAATTCGTTCAATTGCGGCTACGGTCTGGCGGAAGTCACCCTGGTATGTACTGGTCAAGAACCGCCCCGGAAACCGACAATATTGGATGTCAAGAAGCATCTGCTGGAAACCCAGCGCAAAGCCGAGGTCGTGAGTGTCGTACACGGTACGAAATTAGCTTCTACTGACATTATACAACTGGTGGGGTGTGGCAAAGCCATGCCAACTTTTTGCGTGACAATCGTCGATGTAGCGACGAAAAAGGTTGTTGAAGAGCTGCAAGTTGGTGAAGTGTGGGTACAAGGCCCGTCAGTGGCGGTAGGCTACTGGAATCGTCCTGAGGACACGCAGAAGATGTTTCACGCAGCGATTGCTGACGACAAGGGTAGTGATAGAGCGTATTTACGTACTGGGGACATGGGCTTCTTGTACAAGAATGAGCTTTTTGTGACGGGCCGACTCAAAGATTTGATCATTATTCGTGGTCGCAACGTGTGTCCCCAGGACGTCGAAGTATCTGTCGAACAGGCTCATGAAAGTGTCCGTCCAGGTTGTGCCGCTGCTTTTTCGATAGAAAAAAAGGACGAAGAAGCGCTTGTTGTGGTCGCGGAAGTCAAAAACGGTTCTTCGCAGCAGCTAATAGAGGAGATTAGTCGAGAAATAATGAAGACGGTCCTTTCGGAACACCAATTAAGGTGCGAAGCGATTGTTTTGCTTCGTCAGAAAACAATCCCAAAGACGACAAGTGGTAAAATCCAGCGTAGTGCTACAAAAGCTCAATATTTAAAAGGCACACTCAAGCCTTTGTTTGAGTACCGAGCAGAGGCTGGCAACTTGCCAGTAGTAAGGACTTCAGACTCGTTAAAGACTGTGATTAAGGATAACAAGTCAAGTGGAGAAGTGAAGACGCCTGATGAAATCCTCACGTGGTTGCTGAAGCATGTAGCGCAGGAAATTAATTTACCGGCGGTGGCTGACAACGCAGAAGCGGTTGACGGTCAGAGAGCGGCCCTAACTACTGTCGAGATTGACCTTAATACTCCTTGGGCTATGGTTGGTTTGGATTCAATAGCGATTGTCGGGCTGTCGTCGAATCTGGGTGAGTTTCTAGGTTGTATTGTTCCTCCCTCGGCTTTTTTTCAGTACGACACGCCGTACAAGCTTGCAAACGCTCCTGGACTGGCGTCTGGGGATCTGTCTGGTGACCAGGAGAAAGAAATCTTAAACGGCGTGGAAGCTGTGCAGACTGCCAGTTCTATTGAGGAGATAGATTCGAGCTGTTTTCAAATTGAAAAGTTTCCAGAGGTTCAAGGACTCTTTGAACAGATAGAGCAGTTTGAAGCTGCAGGATTGCGTGTGCCATTCTTAGAAACCCTTACGCCTGAGAAACGCCGCATGATCAATTTCAACACGTACAATTATCTTGGAAATGCGTCGAATGCGGAGGTTGCTGCTGCTTCAAAGGCAGGAATTGATGAATACGGCACAACCATGAGCTCGTCGCCTATTGTGGGGCAGACACAGCTGAATTTGGATTTGGAACATGCGCTGTGTACGTTTTTCGACGCCCAAGCGAGTACTCTTTTTGTTGGCGGCTGGGTTACCAACGTCACGACGATTGATGCGCTAGTGTCCAAAGGTGACCTAATTCTCTGTGATGCGCTGAATCATGACTCTTGCGTGAGTGGTCAGCGTCTCAGTGGCGCGACCATCCTACCGTTTCCACACAATAATACAAACGCACTTGAACGGATGCTGTCGAAGGTCCGTACGAAATACCGCCGCGTGCTTATCGTGATTGAAGCCGTGTACAGCATGGATGGCGATATTCCGGACATTCACGAAATGATTCGGATCAAGAAAAAGTACAAAGCGCTACTTTTTGTCGACGAAGCTCACTCATTTGGCACGATGGGAGCAACGGGTCGTGGTATCTGTGAACACGCGAAGGTGGATCCAAAGGACATTGATGTGCGAATGGGCACGATGAGCAAGGCACTGGGTTCAGTTGGCGGCTTTATCCTCGGCTCGCTGTCACTTATCAAGTATTTAAAGCACTGTGCTGGTGGCTTTGTGTTCTCGGTCGGCTTGGCTCCTGCTTGTGGTTCTGCTGCTTTAAAATCGTTGCAGCTAATGACGGAAAGCTCGTCACGTACTAGAATTTTACAGGAGCGCAGCAAGTACTTTTACGATTTGTGCAAAGAGCACAAGATTCCGATGGGTGAGAACACATTTTGTGGGGGTCCTGTGGTAGTAGTGATGATTGGCAGCACCATTGCGACGGCCAAAGCGTCCGAGTTCTTGGCTTTGCACAAGATAAATGTGAAGCCTATCGTGTACCCTGCAGTGGAGGAAGGAAAATGCCGTCTTCGTTTCTTTATCTCAACGCTGCACACACCAGAGCAGTTGAAGAGTACTGTGCTGACCCTGAAGGCGTATTTGCGAGATGTGACGAAATCCGCGGTAACCTCGACGAACGGGACAGCTTAATTGACTGAGAACGATGGTTTAAAAGACAATTAAAAAGCGTATGTTTAAAATGAGCGCCGAGGCAAAGACGACTTCGCTTTGCGACACGATGAGTCGATTCATGCACGGATTTGCATTGGACAGTGTGCATTAGAATCGATAAAAATGCAATGCTAAAGTAGCAAAACTCAGGGCGTAGGAGGTATAGATTTTCATTAAATTCGGAGAATAATTCTCAGTCGCCATTTTAAGTTCTGCAAGCTGCATCGTGAATAGTAGTAGCATAGGTAATGGATATAGTCCATTACTAATTAGGCTATTGTTGTACAGTAAAAAAAGATAAATGTGCACTAAAGTAGCTGTAATGCAAAACCGCGTACAATTATAATATATAATGCATACTATTGAGTGGTCAGTCTTTTAAGCAACTTGTCCGTAAGGTTTAAATTTTAATATAGATTGCACACTGTCGGTTGAGTTCAATTCATACTTACCTGACTGGTGTTCGACGTTGCTCATTGAGGACGTTGACATGAGCCGGAGCAGGCCCCTTGCACTCCGGTGCTGTAAGGGTTCAGGAATGCTCTTATGAGTAATTCCACAGTAGAATTTTTGATAGCGGGGGTGAGCGCGTGCGCCGCCCCCATCTCTCAACATATTACCACATATATCTCATACTGCAACTTGCACCAAGTATGCAAGCCACATAACTTTATAAGAATATACCGTAGTTGAGCAAATTTCATTACACTTTGAGAACATACCGTAGCCAAACCAAGCTGTAGAGGTCAAAGTTGCTACACTCAATCAGATATAAGTCATACTCAGTTTCATCACTCGCATGCCACGTTGACTTTTTCCTGAACAAATGCCATTCATTGTTTTAACAGTGCAGCTTTTATTTATGGAACACCTTCCGCTTCTCTGTCGAACAAAGAGATATCTTGTCCAGCCCATGCAACAAAAACTTTTCTCGACGGTGTTCGCATGTAAAATGATAAGGCATCAGGTAGATTGAGTAATACCTATATCTCTTTTCATCAAGGGACTGGTACGTAATCGAAAAGCTTGACAGATTTACGATTTAAACGGCAAGCAAAGACGCAATGTTATACCTAAGCAGCTTTAGATCGTTGAGTTGCTGCAATGTTGTATAGATTACGCGCATCTTTCTCCAAAAATAATTCACTCACATACTGAATTCTGATTGCGCTCTGGTCCGCAAAATAAGTGTCGTGTGGGCAAGAGCGGTCAGAACTTTGATTTACCAAAGGCCATGATAGTATCGTGGCCGAACAAAGCAAAGAAGGACCGAAACGCGGGTAGCGGTACAATAACATGAAAGCAGCAACACAGTTTAATTAACGGGTTATAAAGCACAGCCTGGACGAAACCAGCGCAGCTGAGCTTTGCAAGCTGCCAGCGCGGGCTTGCCGTGGCAACGCTCATTGAGCATTGCAGTTCTATAAGCTTAAGAAGTCATGCAAGGGCTTAGTGATTACTTGGTGGACGAAGGCACTCTTTCAGTGATCATTTAAACGTAAAATTTGGAGCCGATTTTTACCGCAAATTGACAATGCAGTATTCATAGGTTAGTTACGCTGTGCCAATGCAGCAGTATGCTCTTCGGTCTTTGTCACGGCGTTCCTGTGAAGAAACACCGCGATTTGCTCGTCAACTTTAAAGTCGCACTGTTGCCTTGGTCTTTTTCTCTCTTATCTCCTTGATCAAATCTCACATTTCTGTGATTTAAACACTTATAAAAAATGGACAATTGCGTATTGTGCTCATGAAAAGTACTAATAGCGGCTAGCTGAGAATTACTCGGCAGCATTGAAATTTTACGGTTTGTTAAATGAGGGATGACATTGAGGTTGAAAAGATTTGAATCACAAAATTAGAAAGGAATAGTTGTAATTATTTGTCTCTAATCAACTCTCTTACGAAAATCATAACAATGACAAAAAACTCAGCGAAGAAGACTGGTTTGCACCAACCTTGAGAAAAAAGCTAAATTTGTCAGTACGATTGCAAAAGATTCGATGAAGTGAGTTGCCAGCCATCAGCACTGTACTCGTGCCGAAAGGTTCACACCGCACCTTGCACAGAGGAGGGGTGCCGAAAAAAAACTTTTCACTATTTTCAGTCTCAAGGAGGTTTACGTATTAGAAGACTGCATTTAAAAGCTTGATCACACATACAAAATTATTCTTGTATGCTTTCTATATTTGTTCGTATGCCCTAACATAATTTTGCAATCCAGGTAGGAATTTTATTCACGAGTTGCATCGTGATAAATATGTATGTCGCGTCTCCAATTTTTGCGGACAGATCGCGTCACTTCAATTTTTGCAATACCTCGGTATGAACATCAGTATACATCAGGGACCTTCCTGCACTAAAATCCATACCCATTTCCACTCATAAATATCACATACCCACGGGCATGGATACGCAAGTCCAGTCTGTAAGTAGGTGTGGTTGGACAGTGGCAAGGAAGCATGTGCATGAGTGGATACAGCGTGGTCAAATATAATCGCATTTGTATATTATCGAGGCTATAGCAATGCCTCAAAATTATACCAAGAGCTTAAAACCAAACATCCATAACCGCAACAGGCTTGAGCCGCGAGTCGTCATCGACCTGCTTTTCTTACGCTCTAACCGCGGCATTTGTGGTGGTAATTTTTCATGTGTAAACGGTACATTGAGTCATACTTATTACGTGCTGCGGCTGAGTATGTAAAGGCGGTCTTGGAAATGTGTGGATTTCGTGGTCACGAAATGAACGTGGGTGGGCATGGGTTGGCCCACCCGCGCATAGCGCGTGTAATTATGGTATTTAACGCAATAAATGTTGCAGAATTCTGGTCTACGTACAGACGGGTTGTCCCTCGTGCATTAGGAGCAATATTTTTTCAGGTTTCTTCGACGAGTACTTCGATTTTACCGAAGGTCGCCAATTCGTTTTGCTTCTCAATATTAAATAAAGCTTGTTGGGGAACCCTTCGACGATAGTAATCACGTAGCGATCCCAACAGAATAGGGACAAGTTTTACCTATGACTCTTCGACTCTTATATAAAATCCGAAAAAATTACCACGGAGGAATTAAAAGTCTGAGTAAAGGTTTTGCGGCTTTCTAAAAGTGGTGTGCCTTTACTTGAACCCTCAAATAAGTCAAGCTATCCACACAAATGCAGTGCTCGCTATGCTTTTGACAGGTTAGCAAAATAATTAATACAGAAGTGGCGTGCACATTAATACACAATCATTCGGCTACAGATTTATTTAATACATTAACTTTTTAGTTTGAGTCTACCTATAATCACTTATATGAACTTATCCAGTCCTGCAATTTTGTACCTATTTCAATATTTCTCGAAATATCATAATATGAAACTCAGAACAAGGAGCTACATATTACGTGTTAACCAGTCGCCACAGCTCCTCTAAGGCTCTTGTTAAAGAATAGTCAGTGTATTACTCAAAGGCTTATAGCATGTAAAATTCGGGTTTTGTTATGACCTAACTGGGCTTTTGTATGAAAGTCAATCAGTAATGAACAATTCTCTTTTCTCTCTCTTCAATGTGGACAAACAGGCATTGAAATAAGCTAGTTCGCGTAAGCTTTGCGAAACGAAAAATACGTTTCGCCTGTGCCTACACTACAATCCCAATGATTCGCATGGTTGTGACACGAAGCAAACTATCCGCACAGTGCTGGCGTGTGACGAGATTACACATCGCCTTGCATAGAGGAAGTGTAAAAGGAAGATACATGATCTTTTAGCGAACGACCTTCCAATATTGCCGGTCTATTAGATCGCCTTATCAACGGACTGCAGTCCCAATTTTAATTTGTTGAAAGGTGTGTTATTTTATTTTGGTTCTACCTATGATCATCGATATGGACTAATTTTAATTACACTTTAAGTCTATCGGAATACATCGGTACAATCCAATATATACTTCCATTGGTTGTCTGTCGTGCACCACGAGCCACCATCCAATATATACTTCCATTGGTTGTCTGTCGTGCACCACGAGCCACCATTTTCGAACAGGAAGTCAGCCTTTTACGAAAGAGCTTGGCTTGATGTTATGGTCCGTGCAGACTTGTGTTGTGCTCAATAGCTAACACTATGTAGGTCATTCATCACTTTTTGACTTTTATGCGAAAACCGGGCTATCATTTACATGACCAAGTAGTGCCAATCTCTAGCCACCCACTTAATCTTTTGCCTTTGTATCATTATAGACTTGCGCAGACCCAATAGAGCACCAACAAAGCATTTGATTGCTTTGTTGAAGTGCTGAGATGATGTACGGCCATAGATACGTGTGACATATACTTACAGCAGTCCGCCGATATGGCACGGTCTATGAAATAGTCTTCACGGATTGGCTCTCTGCAAGATCTCACAGATTATATCATGCTCAAGACGGCACGGATGAGTAAAGTAGCTCGCAGGCTTAATGAATTTAAGCCGCTTTGCCAATGTGGAGCTCGTCTGAGGCGTTTGCCGTTCGATGTGGGCGCAGTATCGGTGAACAAGATGATTGCTGACTTAGGTGGTATAGTCCACCGCTTCGTCCATATTGACCTCAGTAGCACTAAATAGCGAAGCTCTATAACAGTCCGATCGTTGCGAAGGTTCACTACAAAAGCAATTCAATGGTGTAGTTGTCGAAAGCGATGATAATTTGATGAATCGAACTGAGATCCAGCTCGACCTGTACTTTACTTTTCAAGATAAAGCCTTCAATGAGTCCCTTACGGGACTTTAGGTCGCATACGTTGATATGTGAAGATAACAAAGCTCAAGAGTGCTAAGCGTATGCTACTCTGCTACGCGAAGGGGCTAAAAATATTTGCATGTTTGACATGGAGAATACAAAGGTCGCTCTATGAGATTTATAAGCGTGAGATTGGTGACATTCATGACACCGAAGCACTAAAGCTGAAAGTAGTTGCTTAACAGTGATGGAGCCAAGAACCAGAATCAGGTCTTTTAAAAAAACGCATGGAAGGTGGTTAAGATTTATTCGCGGACATCGAAACGGTCGATTGGAAACGGAAGCCAAGCTCATCCCTTGTAAGCGGTCTTTTGAAAACAGGCTGGACCTATCGGAACGCCACGCACCACCTCAAGCGCAACAAAAAACCATTTGGATTTCGACCTGAAGTGAACCGGACAAGAGTCGATGCTAGGGCTCAGACGACGAAGACTTAACAAAAGGAAGTAATGGCTCACCGACTATTGCGCGTGCTAGGATTGGCGAATGCAGACTCATTGCAAAAGCTTTTTTTGCGTGCACGGTAAGAATCGAGTAGGATGCAGGCTTGCCGATTATGTATGCTCAAACAATAAAAAGTGACGATGCAAAAAAGTGATGTGAGGCCACAGACGCTAAGCTTCGTTCATAAAACCGAACCAAACATGGATAGCTACTAGCACAATGGAAGCACGGTGAACCTTCACCAAGAAACATGAGTAAAGGCGTTGTCCTGCTGTAAATGGCACGACCAGCCGCGAAGCGTTTCAAGCAAAATACGGGATCAACTTTTCTAAGATTTGCCGACATACAATCAATTTTGGATTGTTCTCGTGGTGTATGCCGAATGCGAACCACCAAATATATTAGCTGGATGCCAACACGACATTTCTCAGCCGCGCACGGACGAACAACGCTCATGGGAAAGTTGCGCTTGGTTTTAACAGTGCTCAGAGATACGTGTGCTAAGTTCTATCAACAAGTCGGATCAAGCAGCAAATGCCTAGAACAAGACGATACGCCGTGTCTTTGTGAAGAAATTCTTCAATTTGGGCTAAATCAATTTGGTTATGTCGAGCATTGCCAGAGAGGATTTTACAAATGTTGGACTCAATATGGATAATATGATTATTGCAGCAAGGACCAGCAAGGAGATATATCAGGTGAAGGAAGAGCACCCGAGTTGAAAGGCCTGGCAAGGCGGAGCTCATTTAAGGCAAGGAGATCGATCGATCACGGCAGGTCACCTAAGACAATTATGGTCAAGCAGACCCGTTGTAGTCACGAGATATAGGCAACAAGATGCCAAGAGTGTGTTAAACAGGACTAAAGCTGTCACCTACGCATTCGTCGATGAAAGAAGAGCGTCATTTGTCGGTGCGCTCGAAGTCTTTGACTCGGACGTCTGGTTTTGAACTTAGCGCAACCAAAGCCGAGCAAAAAAAAGATATTTTAAAATAAAGCCTCAAAGGAATGGTGGTCGACATGCGTTCATACCGAAAGATGTTCAATCAAATAGATTCCCAGCGTAAATTGCAGTGTCTATCAGACATTTTATGATATGATGTGATATAGCGTTGTTTTATGTCGTCCACTTCATGGACGACATATTATATTGTAGCCATGTAGCCTCCCTACGCTACATGGCTACAATATCAACCTTCACTATTAAAGTATGATCGTAATCCTTAGGTCCTGAGACAGGCTGTCGCGACTTCCCACGCCGACATGTCCTTGGCTTCGAGCACGCACGGTAGACAGAATGTAAAGCTCTTTTGCGTGACGTCGGTTATTGCCTCAATCGTCAGCTTTTTCTGGACGCTACACTTGCTGCACGTGACGCGACGACAGATTGGGCATCCGTTCGGAGACTTCAAGAGACTCCCTAGCTTGCAAATCGACTTGCCGCACACGCCACAATCGGTCGTCACGTTGATGCCCGACTTGTCGCTCCGACGCCGGAGCGTCATGAGGTAGCTCAGTTTCTTCATAGTAGCGCACTCGGCAACATCCGCACAAGCAGCAATGTTGCTAGCGAGCAGCATGACGCCGTAGCTCTCGACCATATCCCCGCGCGGGTCCGCAAAGCCACGGCCGAAAACTTCGACGGTAGTATCCTCGACTTGACGCGCAACGTAGGCAATGGAGAGTTGAATCCGAATAATGTTGTGGCTCAAGTCCAGTGGCGGGCACTCGTCTAACTTGATGGAATGAATGGTATAGTAGAAAATGCGCTCGCCGTCCGAGTCGAACGCCATTCCTTGGGACTCGAGGTAAACGACGTCTCGACGGGTTGTGAGCGCACTCGAGACGGCCGTGCCCCATTTGATAGTGACGGATCGGAACGGATCTTCTGGACTCGGTGACTGGAGGACGGCCAGGATCTTTCGGTCGTCAAAAATGTCATTGTGACAGTACGAAGTGCGCACGATCCACGCGTGCTTTGTGTTCGCAAGGCCGCCGTAGGCCACGTCTTCGAGCGAGCCGTCAATCTGACCCGTGGCAATGATGAGGGGAATGTGCGGTGGCTTGACTTTGGCCAAGACACTGTCGTCGAAGAGTGAGAAGGAGCCGACGCTGGCCGTGCTACTCGCAACACTCGAGGTGTCATCGAATGTGGGATTGTCATAGGTGTGCGGTCGGCCACGCGCCGCTGCGGGGTGTTGGCGCGATTCCACGACACTGGCCGGCAAGAGTCTGGGCCGGCTCGGATCCTTTTCGTACCCCATCCTTTGCACTTTTCCCCGTCGCGACCGAAAGACGCGCACCTTGTCTTTGCTTTTCGTGTGCTTCCACTGGTCACTCGGAAGCTGCCGGCCGTTCGCGACAAAGGCTTCGTACGTACTCAACGTCTCGGCAATGATCCCGTCCGCCATGTCCGTGAGTTCTTGACGTTTTGTCTTGGAGAGCTGCAGCTCGTCGGGGACACTTCCTTCCACTAGCGTCGGCTTGGCCATGCGAACTAAGTGCACAAGTTTTTGAATGCCATGACTTTTATATTCGACGCAGCCATTCAGACCCGAGCCCAGCTGAGATGTGCTCGAGAGATGGGGCGCGAGTTGCCAACAGTGCTTGGCTGCATTGCATACTTGAAGTTGTGACGTTGTGGGTGGGAGTCAACCGTCGGCCCAACCCGTTGCCGGCGAGTGCCTTCGGACCTTTTCGCTGCATTCAGTCGATAGCCTAGGGTTTATACCGAGACGTAGGATGACCATGGCTTGCTGGATCACACAGTCGGATTGGTAGAGCACTGTATAGTACAAAGACTACAGTATGGAAACGCTCCGTCTTCCTTTACGGTAAGAAGTTACGGGTTAACGTTTACTTTGCTGTAAAATGCAGTGGCCATTAGCGTGCGCTTGCGCTGGCGATAGCTCGACTACGTGCATGCTATCAATAGCCCACTTGCATAATTTCTACATTTCACGCTGTGGAGGATGACGAGCTTGTTTAGGTTGCGGTGATAATGAAAAACCGACCTTCTCCTCTTCAACGCAAAGAGCGATCCCCACATATGCAGTGGGTCATGTCATGGCTGCGACTGTCCAGTTTGTCATTCTGGTGATGGGCAAGAAAGGCGGAAACATGTCATATCCATGCCTTACAGAACATTCGTGTACACTCACACAGCCTTGAAAAGGGGCGTAGTCAACCGGATGTTCTTTGACACGATTGCGTCCTTACATAATCTTTGCCGTGGCTTTAAAGAACCAATGGGCCGGCTTGCACGTGGAAAAAATCGACCCACGGAATTCATTCATTGTATTTTTTTTCTTAAGATACGCTTTCTTAATGCGTTTTTTTTACTTCAAATTCGGTTTGACAACCTATCAAGTCAAGGGCCTGCTACCTTGAACCGCAGACGCTGCGTGCAGAAGGGATGTTAGGAGTGGCTGAAACTCTAATCGAACATTTCACTAAATGTCGAGACATCTACTTTCTCTTAATCACGATACGAGGACTAGAATCATAAATTAGTCCAAAATGCCATCTGGACAACAATAATTAATCGTGAGTGTCGCAAACATCGCTTCCTTGGCTTACGCACGTGCTGCAAAATGTATTATCAGATGTAAGTTGTTGAAGCTGATTCATTAAAACCCCGCCGTATTTAAAATCCTGGTCATAGTTTTGCCATGCCGTTTTTTATGTGTAGTACCTATTTTTAAAGATAGTGATGGAATCAAGCATCTAAAATCAAGAGTTTGATGAAAGAAGAACACGATCGACATATGAAAGATTATTTTCCTAAACCTGCATAAGTTGTAGATAGTATTGATCTCGCAGAAGTCAGCACATATAAAAGCAATTGTGCGACCCTTATCCTAGTGGAGCGTAAGAAATAGCGAAAGTCGAAGCTGCCTTTACAATCAGCTGTAGTAAGGCGAGTACGGAGGACGATACGGTTGCTAATAGTGCCCGTAGCCGCCGCTGTTTTGGCTATTGAAACGAGTCGAAAAACCGAGTCTGGAGCTCATTGAGAAGGAAAGAGACTCCTCGACGCAGTTAGGAGACCTTGAATCGAGACGTGCGGCGGTCGATCCGATTAGAAATTTCACAAGTCACATAACTAAACGAGTCTATTCTCTATCAGTTGCAAGGACATTTTCCAAATAAGGCGCGAGTTAACTGCCAGGCCTGACCTCGAGAGCAATCTCATGGGAGTACGCAGTATACGCGAAGCACGGCGTCTTCGCTGCTCGTATTTGTGCCACCACGCGTACTAGTGGGTTCTAGGCCTAATGTAATACTGAATTCGATTGATGCGGGTGCTCTACCACTGAGCTAAACCGTTAACGTCAGCAATTTTTTATACTGACTCTCTGATGGAAGCCAGGAATTTTTTGCAAACGGGTTCACATAAATGCTTCAAAGCTCATAAGATCATTTTAAACGGTTTTGATACGACTGCACGAATGCTGTACGATCTGAAATTGAGAGTAAGGGTCACTTCGTATGCAAACCGAGGCCGTTGAGCCTTGCGTTTAGAAGTGACCCCACATCCGCACTCGAACCTTACGCTTCAGTGTTATAAAGTTAATAAATTGTAAAGTAAATACGTTTATATCCTCAGTCTGCAACTCCTTGCTACCTCTGAATCAATCAAACCGACTTACCATCCGGGCGCAATCATCTTGAGTCCGTCTGTCCATGCGTCAATCCATGACGTCATTAGCGAGCTTCACCCCGTACATGTCGTACCTCTTTTTCCGGTTCTCACGTGCACTCGTGCTCTGGATCGTCCTACTTGACAAGCCATTCGCGTCAATGCTGCACCTTGCGAAATTCTATAAGCTTTTCCACGATACATGTATTATCGACAGTCCCTTCATTGATAATGATTTGATCGGCTTTTAGCGTACGGCGTGTCTTAAAATTTTCTGGAGTTGGTACATAACGCGTCAGCAACTCGACTATGAACGTCGGATGTAGTCGTGACAAGTTCGCACGCAACTTCAGTTTCGTTACATTGTCGTTGATGATCTCGATATCATGGAATTGGAGACGCGTTTCTCAGCCGATTTACCCCTTCTGGCCTTCGCATCTTATGCACCGATTTTCAATAGTAAGTTCTTGGTATTTTAGATAAACTAAGTCGGTTTCTGCAAACTCAACCTCGATACGCTTCTTGTCGTATTATTGCTTCTATCTTTTTTTGAGCGGCGAGCAGATTCTTTCATGCGAGTTCAGCCAACTTCTTGTGCTCATATATAACTTCTTGACGAAATCGATCAGCAAAGTTATTGTGTTGAGCTTGAAAGCTTGTTTTGTGTTATCGACCTTTATTGTCTTCCTGTGTCGATCGTAAACGGCAAAATTTTTGTCGAAGAACTGACATGTGTTGCATGTGCATACTCAACAATACTTAAATGGTTTGCCTAACCATCGCCATGATACAAAGCCGTACAGCGCAATGCGTCTTCCCCAATTCGAATTTGACGTTTTTTTGGTTGTCGCATTAAGCCCGATGAGCCGTTTTCATACTTATCTTGACTACCATTTGATTTATCAGCGATCTCGACAATTTTTACGTAAATTTTAAATCTCTTTCACTGATGATGACTTAGGGCAATCCGTAGTGTCGTGTGACACCATAAAAAAGTAATTTGACCACTCTACAGTCTTAGTCTTGCTGTGACTTGGAATGTACTTTGCGCGCTTTGGCAACTTGTTTACGACCGTCAAGATAGCGTCGTATCCATTTGAAGCTAAAATTACCACAATTGAAAAAGGTTTACAACATTCGTTTATAGTTGAGATCGGTATCGATCTTCTTGTGTCTGCATGATTTTAGTCGCATACATATCTCGCACAGAGAAAAAACTTTTCCCGAACGTCTTTTTCTAATATTGGCCGAAAACACCATTGTGCAACCTATAACTTTGTGCATTGGATCATTGGATGAGCAGCCACTGGTCCATCAGGCTCTCACTGACAGTACTCGTGTGCAACTTGTCATAATTCGTTACAAACAACCGCTTGACGTTGTGATTCGTTTAAAGACAAAGCAGCTCTTTTCTCTTCAAAAACTTCGAGGGTTCTTTCGCTTATTTGCCATTTCATGGGTCACTAAAAATATCCATTGCGTAGCCTTCCTACGCAATTTAATGGGATCGGTACCTCCAGTATCTTCAGAATACATCGTGAATGCTTCTAAGAGTAATTATAATTAGCGCTGTAGCAGCCATCTTTACTCGCTTGCTGATGTCAACGGCCGACCGGTCACCCGTGAGCTCAAAATCACACTATCAGGACGTTCTTTGAAGCGCCGTATTTGTGGGTAGACAAGCTTTAAAACATTACGCTTATTCGACACGTTGGACTTTGATATAAGATGGGCTTCCAGTGCACTGGACGCATCGCGATAGAATACCTTTGCCGAAAGTCCACGTCGTCGAACTACGTGAGCCACGATTCCTCGTAAGTCACGCAATCCTGATCTCTTGCAAAAGTGATCTTTATCTAACGCCAATGTCAAATACACAAATTGTCGCATTCATGCACTGAAAGCGATGAATTCTCCGCACTCGCATCGTGATTGTGAGCTACAACGTTTTACACTTCTCTTACTCGATGGAGCACAATATCAAACAGAGAGAAGAACATGAGGAATTGCTCCAACTTTGGTGAGACTTAGGGGTGATGCGCCATCCATCGACATTCATGATTGTCGATGCAGATATCAAATGGTCGACCATGGAGATAATGTCGACAATCTTTCAGCGCCAACTTGATGGCAAGAAGCTTTTTCGAATGTGGTGGTCAATTTGTTGCGTTTTGCCCATGTTCTTAGGAGTAAAATGCAATCATATGATCGACTCCTTCAAAACGTTGAAGCACCACTAAGCCGACACATTTAGTAGACGCGTCCATGGTGACTACCAATCATTTAGAGAAATCGGGGAATTTTGAAGCCGAAGCTTGTTGCAACGCCAAATTCAAGCCTAAAAAGCAATATCTTGTTCTGGACCCCAGCATCATCTGAAGTCTTTCTACATTCAATGGGAATGCATGAGTAGCAAATTGACAGATAGAACGTGGATTATGATCAGCAAGTCCTAAAAATCTAAAAAGCTCTTTTGTAGACTAAGGGGAGGCGATTCTTTTGATCGCGAGTGTCTTTTCTCATCAAGAGACAATCCGACACCTGATTCAGTGTGTTGCCGAAGTTCAACGGACGGCGACCAAAATGGCTTATTGTCACGATGAGCGTATACGCGTTGTTTGTGTACAACTTCACATAGACGTTGCAGGTGGTCGGTGTGATCAGCCTGCGTTAAATCGCAAGTTTTATTCAGATATACGACGACAAAATTGAACATGTCGAACAAAAATCCCATTACACGTGGCCAAATACCAGGCAATTTGGCTAAGCCCATGAGAGCCACACGCCATTGATAAGTCTCCTTATACGTGCGAAAGGCCGCATATTGTCGCGAATCGAATGCAACCGACATTTGGTGATAATCTTGAGCCAAATCAATGACAGTGAAAACTGAGCACCTTTGCATCTTGTCAAACAGTTCATTGATCAGCGGAAGCAGAATCTGCGGAACCCGCATTTGATCATTTATATACGGTTAATAATTACCCAACAAATAGAAATCTTAATATGAACAGAACTTAGTCCTAACGCTTGGAATCTTGTTGGTGGCAGGATCATTTATGGGTGCTCCAAAAATATTCGACACCCACGGCAAATTCGACACAACAATCCATCTTTTGCGCAACTTCTCCCTAATAAATCTTTTAGTGCATCCCTTATTTTTTTCCTTTAGTCTTGAGCTCGGCGTCCTGTTTCATTTGCAGCTCGAGCGCTTAGCTTCAAGAGATTATTTCAGGTTCAAGCAAACGTGTAAAGTTTAACAGCTCCAAGCCCAACTGCGTTACGACGTTACATCCATTAAATCGAACGCCAATTTGCTTACCTGGTGATTTAACGAAAACTTACTTTCGAGTTGTCTCAACCTCAGCATAATGACAAGCTAGACGCCAAGCAAGTCAGTTTATGCGTGGGATTAAAGTAACTTCTACCATACCTCTTTGGGCGTCCTACATCAAAGCAAACGATTGATGACTACGGCTTACATGCGAGAACGCTTGTTTCTATGGTTTTAAATTGCAAACGTAGTGCCGGAGTCGTTTTAATCAGAAAGTACGCCCCTTTATATTAATCTATCTGCGTCCGTGAAAAGGCCTCTGACTTTTCGAATGATCAGGCAGTGAAAAGTTATGATTTGCATATCAGACTTATCTTTCTTATAAGGTCAAGCGTCTCCTCGAAGAAGCCACAGTCTAATTGCAAGTGCTGACCCTCATAGCAATCTCAAGCGCGTTTATTCAGTTAGACTATATTGGCTGCTTTTTATGTAGCAGAAAGGCTTTCTTTGCGCTTAAAAAAGCTGGTAAGGCGAACACGGGTGGCCATACGGTGGAGGATAGTGCTTTGTCCGCACAACTTGGGGCTCTTACACCTACAAGGCTGTGCATTTTAAGCGACCGGCTGAGCCTAAAACTTACTGCAAATTCTATAGACGTCTCGCTGACATGAAGATATGTCGGGACACCTCAGTACTTTTCCGTGATTTTGAGCTACAAAATCACATACTTCTTAGTGCAGCCCACACAAATCGCTGCGTACCACATAAACATTTTGAAAGGTCGATGGAGTATGCGGCCACAGAACCGTGAGTCCTCAACTCACCCTTACTAGCGGAAATTTGTTGGTATGCTGAAGATTTGCAGTTGCCCTTCTGATATTTTTCTGCCATAACTTTTTGCCTACAGTGGCTAAAGAAAGTCGCACATCTTGACCTAATCAGCTCGTTGTTGGCAAAGTTGAAATATTGTGTCCGTAAGGATATTTATCTGAAAGTAAGTAATTCGAAGAAAACAGGATTTCGAGCATTCAACCCACTTAGCCCTGAAGAACATGTACTTTTTATAGAAAGCATAGGATTGGGGTGTCATAGCTCGTTCATGCGTAAATCGCATTGCCGAGTGCGAACTTAATCATGCATATCTTGCCGAACCAATATTGTGGCACCTCAGCACATGTATCACGAAGTGTACACGTTCGATTTCTTCTGAGAATCAGTCTGTGGGATATCCGCTGCCGACATCATCAAGCCGATTTCCAGTCGTCGGAGCAACGATTACCGAAGCACAATAGTAAACTGCGGGCCCCTATTCGCCACCGTTGACCCCATACGGTACTATAAACATCATTGCTATCTATTTTCAGCTGTACTAATATCAGAAGTACCAACCTGCTACGAGCACTACTGCCAATCATCTTCTGCAAGCCGAGACAAGGTCAAGGCTTATGGATTCCAATCATCCGCCAGTTCTGGCGGGCATCATAAAGGAGCTGACAAGTCAACCACAAGCTAACCCTTTCGTACATACCACAAGTCCTTGCATACTAGAGCCACCAAATAGTGCATGTGAGGCCACCAATGCGTTGTGAAACCACCGGATAGTGTTCTCTTTGACCGCCTCATATGCTTCGAAAAGTATACTGTATTTTACGTCTTTGTCGCTAAAAAGCTAGATATACACTTTCACTTAGTAATGCAAATTGTCGCTGTCGAGGAATTAGGTTTTTACTTAAATCTTTCCCTACAAGTAAGAAATACCCACCATAAATTTTATTCGGACATCTGTCATGCATGGAGTTCTTTAAATCCGAAACGAGGCGCAGCTTACGCTTCTTAAAGGCTGATTCAAGACATCTTCGTCCAAAATGAGAGGAAGTTCTAAATCACCTTCAGCAGGAGCTTTTGTCTCAAAGAACATCATATCTGAGATACATTCGCCTTCCAATGTAATTAAAAGCTTAGTAGCTTGGGATTTTAAGGTTCAGCAACTCTGGCTTCCAATTAAAGTGCGATTTCTGTGACACAGATCGCATCTCCATCATAGCCACGGAATCACTAGTGTCACCTAGAGATCGATTTTTTCTTGCGTGCTCACCTCTTTTAGCAGAGGTATATCAGTCACCCTTGGTCATACCTTTCTACCCATTTGCGGCTCTCTGATACCACTGTGTCTTGCATATGTATGCTACCTGTTTGCTGGACTTCTCATTCCATCCACCTGTGGAAATATGTCATTCACTGTGTCTTGCAAAATTATGCTACCCATTACCGAAATTCAATTACTCGCTACTGAGGCGTTTTGAGACGTCTTCACGTCTATTGCCTCCGCGTAGCTATCAGTACATTCGATGACCCATATCAATCTCGGGTCTATATGCGCCCATGCTCCCTTTTAAAAGAGCCGTACGCGTAATAGAATTGACATTTAATCGACTAAACCTTCTTTGTGCGACAGTGGGTCGCTCATAGCTTTAGTTTTTGTCGCGCCAGTCGATCTAAAACTCGCGCGTTTCTAACAAAGGCACGCCCAGGATCAAAGCATATTCAAATACAAGAAATGAATATGTGCGATTTTGGTCCTCAAATTTTACAGCCAGGTCTATATTAACTAAAAAACGTCTAGGACCATCCCATTTGCCAGGCAGCCAAAGAAACTGACTTACTTTGTTACAATCATCAGTCAGCTTGTTTTGGTTTGCAATCGTTTTCTAACGGTTGTGTATCACCAGCACTAACTCTTTCTTCGGAGGCTGTCAAAACTTCAAAACGAATCACTCTACGCTGACTTTGTTCTTCTCCGGTAGGATACTCCATCCCGGCACTTCATTTCGCTGAGGGCGGAGCTTCATTTAATAAATCATGTAGCCTATTTGATTAATGGATGTTGCTCTGCTTGGCAGCCCTTAAGTCTATTGATACTGAATCCGAGTCAGCATGTCCGCGAACGCCGCTCATTTGAGTTCCAAATGACGTAGATCTGCCCATCGAAACATTATGTAGGAGTGAATTTGCTTGTGGTTTGGCTTCAATCTAATTGCTTTTTTAACGCAATAGTCTACACTCTGCAGAAATAATTATAATCTAAGGCTGTTTTTCACTTTAACGTATTCGGGAGATGACGTTCCAGTAATGATATCCAACAACAGCCTAAGCTTGTGTAATTAATTTAATCGAAGACTTTGAGCCTCTCAGGGCGTTTCGGTCAGGAAAGGCTGCAAATTTAACCGCTTCGTCTTACTTATAAAGTTCAGCATATCGTCCGAGCAAGCCGAACAGCTCGTTTGACAGAAAAAAGGTGTTTGTATATATTCAAATAGGAATTTGATGACCACTTTACTCGTGTGGGCGTAGGACTACTAGTTTTAATGGACAAACGACATTGTACAGACAAGGCGTGCAAGGAGATCTTAGATCTTCCTATGAGTTACTGTCCACTATACTTTGTCATAAGAGGATCACCGCGTGCAATCGATTGTAGCTTAAGGACTGAAGTACTTAATACATTATCTGTTTTATCTTCATAACACATATATCGACCTAATTAACTTTGTAGTTTCGGCATCGGGCTGGCTTGACTTGGGTACTTGGAGGAAAATTGGAAAATGAGGACGTGTAGTCTGAAGCGCAGAATCACCTCTCATACCTAATCTCCCCGAAAATCGATCACTTTGATACTGATATTCTGACCTGTCAGACTTTATCCACGTCCAATTCGATCACTTCAGGACATGATATTCTGTGAGAAGTCATATAAAGTATCACGAATAAACCGCGATTTTGGCACGCCAGGTACACTTTTGAAGCCGAATCGAGTCCGCCGGAGGAAACAATGGTTGGAAGCGGAGTGGTAGGGACCTTCTCTGAAATTACTGAATACTTAAGCTGGTAAGGTTTCAGCAACCACACAGGCCGCAACATAAAGCCACGATTTTGTGGAAAAAGACGTTTTTCTCTATTTCTTTGAGGGAAGTCATTCACTTTTTATAAGACGTTGGCTATATGTAGCGGCTTAAGTAGTCTACCATATCACAATGTACTACATCTTAGAAATGTAACAATTCGAAGACCAATATACCCACAAAGTATAGCAAAATTAGTAGAAATTAATTCTAAGCGGTCATGCATATTCATTTTTCATTTTAATATCACTATCTTTTATGCCTGCGCAAAAGGATTATTAAAAATAACTTAATCGCGTTTTTTCAGTCGCGTCAACAGCTTCACGTTAAAAGCATTTACCGAGTTATGTTGGTCGAGAACATGTCGGTGCGTCAGTAGCTCAAATTGTTTTAATGAACGCAGGCACAGTTTTAGAATATATTTATGCTTTGTTGTCTATCTGCGCACAGAGATTTTGTAGAGAATTGGTACCTTGACGTGCAAGTGGTCTATATCTATAGAAGAGTAGACATATAAACGCTTTCAGTGTCAAATTTGTCTGCATCACTCACAGCTTCATGGCTGCGTCGCACCTACTAAATATACGGCGGGTCGCTGATCCTATATGCTAGCATCATTGGTAAATAGACTGCTTGAAAGAGGTGAGCACTGTAAAATGTTTCTAAAAAGCGACTAATGCTTTGTTTATCCGATAATGTTCCTGAACCGTTATTCTACAAATTTTAAGAGGATTGCGCATGTAGTCATGCCAAAAGTCTCCTCGAATATATTCTAGAAGCTCTTCATCATTTTTGTGCTCGCCTCTCGTAAGTCACTTCTAAGGTTATCTCTTATCCCTCAATCCTCGAAGAAGGCCATGCGTAATTGATATCGTCGCATCCTTCGATATCCTCTGCGGGGCATTTTTTCTCTTCTTAACGTCATATTTATGCACTCAGTCTCCATGGTAAGTATTTAAGAGACATATGACCTTTCCAACTTTCAAAGCAAATTATTTTTATAAATATACTTGCGAGTCCCATATCGCTGAACGAAGCTGCAGCAACGAAATTGATGTATCATTTAAATGCGTGCTTTTTCTAAAGCATCGCTCAATTTTTTGCGGCAAATTATATACCATCTGTGATATGGCCGAAGTCGTATCGTTCACGCGTTTCAAAATTGTTCAATAGTGTGTAGTGCAAATTTCTACCGAAGAGACTATACTGGCAGATTGAAGGTGTCAATCTTTATTGCTCTCATTTTTTATTTGGTGCTGGCTATGGACACTATCGGCCGCCGTATGGTCACTTGTGTTTGCCCTACTAGTAAGTTTAGACGCGGCAGCAATCTTTGTACAGATTTTGAAGACATATTAATGCTCATATGAGATAAAGAGCACAGTACCTACTATATAAATGCTAGGAGCGTCGACATCGTCTTGAAAAGTTGGCTGATGTACGTCTAGTCATATGAAAAAAATATACTTTCATCTCATTCTTAGATGCCAAACGTAATCATCAAATGGACGAGTTTTCGAAATATATTTTTTTCAGCTTTTTTTTTAGACAACGATTACATTTCCTTTCCCGTGTTTACCAAAAATGCCATTAAATTTGTACAATCGCATCTTTTGCTTTGCTAATGATAGTTAGACAACCTTACGCGGGAGGAGGTATATGTTTTCGCTGGCCACCAGCACAAGTTAAAGAAATTTGGGAAGAATAAATTTCCGAGTCTCTCCACACAATTCTGGAAACATTGGTGCTCTTAAGACCTTACGAAAGTCCTTGTGTAACATTTATATAAATGGAACTCATTGATACGTGAACTAAATTGACCTGTGCAAACGTAGTAACTAAAAGCATGTCCATAAAGGCACATATGGCACAATGCGTCTTCGATTTCACATGTAACTGCCTCCTCCTAGTTTCCTATTTCAGAACAATTTGCGGCCTATAAGAGCAAGCCAAGTACTATTTGCTGAAACAGCGCTGGCCAGGTCGACCGCCTGTCCTATCTATCCGACAGTTCGGAAAATCTTGAAATTTATAGTATGCATATATAAAAAGCCTTGCTTTATGTTCCTCAGGGATAAAGGCTAGCATAGATGTGAGTCGCACCTTTGCTTAGGCGACACATGAGCCTTTAGTCATTTGACCCATAAGCTCCATAGTCGATTTGGCAGCCGCGCCTCTCCGCGCAAGGCGTTGGTGCTCTATCGGAAATTCACCATAATTTGTAGCAAACCCTAATCCACAATGTGCATAGCCTTATGGATATGTCCCCTCTGTTTCATGGCGAGTGCGAAGGTGGCTATAGGCATTATTAATTAGCTTAGTGTACCAGCTGACGCACTTTCAAGAAGCCAAAATATGAGCTAATCTACATAAGAAGGGTCAAATGCTTTATCGACCGACAAATTTATCAGGCACATAGAAGTAATGCTAATCGAGTGCCCTTGAAGTGATATATCCTTAGCACAAATGTTAAAGTCTAGTAGCTATCCTTTCGAATGTGTTTGTATTTGCATCGCTATGAGTAGATCGACAGACTTCTTCACTATAGGGGGATATTCAGCTGATAAGGAATACGATTAAATTCTTCCTTTGCATCGTTCTTGAAAGAGCAATGATTAAGGTCAGGAAGTAAAGTTATTAACGTCCTTAACACGTGCTGTCAACCTTACATGTACAACTGGGTAGTCACGTACGAAGGAGCATGTGAAACTTGGCAGAAATTAACTTTGCGACTTATAATCTGGCTTTTGTACAAAAATTATCAGACCTGGTGGACGCTAGGAAGTCTACTTTGTCCTTGGATTGCTGTAATATTTAGTTATAGTCTCTGTTTGAACTTGCAAAGAAGCGGCGACCTGACCTCTAGAAACGAATCTCAACCGCGTACATTCTGTCGTCAAGAGACGCTACACAAGAAAGAGGCTGTAGTGACCTCTTGACCGCCAAGACCAGCAAAGCTTCATGTGGAGTGCTTAGTGACGCAAATATGCTTCCACAAGCACCAAAATTTATTTGCGAATTTCGTTAGTTGTTTTCCAAGACAGAGCTTAAGGAAGGTGCTAAAGCGACTCCGACAATACTTTTCACAGGGGGCTATCATCTGTAGCCCGAAGAAATGGACGCTTCCTTTGTAAGCCGCAATCTTTTGACCGCACGCTTAGGTGTGCTAAGATTGAGTCCATACTCGCGCACGGAGCTTATGTATTCAATATTGTGCTTGGCATTACGCTGGTTGGAGCGGATATAGCCTGGAACTGAAATATCTTTAACCCGCTAGTAAGCAAAGTGTATAATAAGCTAACGGATGAGAGGTTCGTTGCCTATCGTGAATGATTTTGAATTGAAGTACTCTGGAAAATCACTTAGTTTATCCAACATATCCCTGGGGACAACATTGCTGATAATATCCAAAGACTCAAAAATCGGGTACAATCCAATCTTTTTTTCTTAACTTTTAATGCAAAGCTAAATCATTAGGCAGATATTGGTGCGGTTCTAAACTTACGAACATAGCCGCAGGTATGTCGTGCTTGAACAGGGCTTGTGCCAATTGAACTACTTGCATACACGCTACGCAAGGAGTGGCCTTCAAATTGTCTTCGAAGTGAACGAAGCAGATAAGCGTCAGATCAGTCCATAGGCTGCACCGCTCGAATTATATACATCCGAAAGGTCCTCTGTTTCCTCGCAGGGTCGATATCTATGAAGGTTTTTGCGTCTTCTGGGGTCGTCGACCTGCGTCATTTTCCGGGGAAAGAAGACTTACAAGGTCTTCTTATTATTTCGTGGGTGATTCTCCTTCCTTTTGGCGCCCCATAAGGCTGTCGTGCCCAACTTTACCTTCTACCTAACGCCCAACGTTAATGACGGTCTTTTGAGGTCGGGACATCGGAACTTCCTGTGGACTTTCCTAAGAAAAGAGTCCGCTTTATAATTGTGATAACAGTGGCGTATTAAGACATATAGCATGAATACTTCATTTAAGGAATTTGCCATTGAATTGCGAAGTTGATCCTAATATAATGAACAGTCGCTCACCGGAAGGTAGCATGTTTCCCTGCACCCTTTCCTCGTTTAAAAGGCTCTGTGATCCCGTTTACGATTGCTACAAACGCACTACCGCTATCGCATTCGGAAGGTGTCGACGCTAGAGGCCCATAACTGTGAGCCGAATACATTTCGCCTCTGTCTACACGTTGTACGTCCTTCAAATTCTTCCGCATCAAGAAGGTCAACCGGATGTCATGCAGTAGTTTGTTGTTCCTACCGACTGTAGGGCTCGTGTGATTAGTCGGTCAAATCGGGACTGGCAATATCTTAGTTCAGTACATGCAGGATGGAGGTGGTCACTAATGTGAATGAGCAATTACTTCAAAGTCTAAAATGGAGGCATGTAATGTAATGTAATGTATTACGTTACCGCGTTGCCAAGTTATGCACGTGCTACTTGAATAATTAAGACCCATCGTGCAAGAGAGGGCCAGTCCCAGAAATCGGTCAAGCATCCGGCATCAGAAAACCAAATTTCATGACGCTGTTGATCCAGCACTTTGCCTAGCTTCTGGTTTAATTGTGAACCTCATCGTTTTCATAAATGTGACGCTACTTATCATTCATCTATTGTAAGAAAACAACGGTGATAGAAAAAAAGGCCACAACGTCGTGCGAACTCGTTAAAATGTGGACACGCTCTGTTTGCAGTCATGCTGTATTTCTTTTTCAATCGAGTACAGTCCACGAGAGAAGTTACGACGTCATCATGGGTACTCAGTCACGATGGCCAAGGCTTGGCTTCGGCCTCAAAAGACGGATGTGTCGTGCTATACGAGCTTCAATGGTTGGAAACGATCCGAGATTGCTGCCCGAATTTACAGGCCCAAATTAAGGTGCTTCATGTCTTGCACGGTCCAGTGGATTGCCTCGCCTGGTCGTCTGACAGTCAATATTTGCTCTCAAGTAGCAGTCACTCGAGTTTGATTCAACTTGGATGGACAAAAATGGGTCGTGTTTTAGGTGTTTGTTTCTGGTGTACTAGACTAGACAATTTGAACAACAATATACTCATCCAAATGGAAAAGTTTTTCGGAAAAGGTTGGGGTGACGCCCTCCTTCCAAGCGCGGGGGCTAAATGCTCGCGCGCTTCGGGCAGGTGCTCTCGGGCATCTGCAGGTCTCTAACGAGTCTCACCCTCGACGCGACGGCCTCCAGCACCAGGGCGCCACCTGGGCACTTACCAAGTCAGAAGTACACAAAATAATGGAAGACCCTCACGGCCTCGGTGCTGGCTGCACTGCCCGCCGAACGAGACTCGACGTATGCGGACACCACTCTATGCCGTGGACTAGCCATAGAGCCTAGCACGTGCATAACTTGGCAACGCGATAACGTAATACAATACAATACAATACAAATGGAAAAGTATCAAAAATGCAGTAATTTCCGTGGACAGATCACTTTGTCAGTGGCAGTGTCGATAAATCGCTCGTCTTGTGGGTACGTTTCCATAAATGAGCTTGTCCTTTGAAACCCTATATCTAATGTTGCAGTTTGGAGATAGAAAACAAGTGACACTTCGATCGTTTATCAATGGAGTGGACGGCGCGTCGTGGATTTTGGTTTTCATCCGCTTGAGAGCCACGTGTTTGTGCTCGTTTCCGACCATGAAGTGCGGGTTTACGACATGGACAAGAAAACGGACAAACTCATTCTGGAAAGTGAACACTTTATGTCGTGTCTTGCGATTTCACCATGTGGCAAATGTCTCCTCGTGAGTTTGATCAAGCAAGAGCAAGTTGCGTGTGTCACGATTGCCACCGGATGCAATGCGTCCGGTGGGCATTCAAGCACAACGGTACATTCTCCGTCCATATTTTCTTGGTACTGAGAATGAACTGGTTGCTTCTGGAAGTAAAGGTATCGAAAGGATTGGTGAGCATGAGGTGCAATTTATGGGAATACCGAGAGATTTTGTTGACGTTTGGCAACAAAAGAGGGGCAGAGTTGCTGTCGAGTTGGATGGATACGCAATTGTCGTGAATGTTGTGGTACGCCATCCGATCTATGGAAGTGTACTCGCAAGTGCAAGTGACGATAGGACTCTAGGAGTGTGGTCTCTTGACTCAACGAAGTAGCGAGGAAGAAGACATTGTCAACAGCGAATTCATTGTCACAGGTCGTAGTCGTGTCAATTAATACTAAATTTTTGAAAAAAGCGGTGGCTAAAACTGTACTTTGATTGGTCAGCATAAAGAAGGGGGTGTAGGGGGGGGGGTTCGGAAAAGGTTGGGGTGACGCCCTCCTTCCAAGCGCGGGGACTAAATGCTCGCGCGCTTCGGGCAGATGCTCTCGGGCATCTGCAGGTCTCTAACGAGTCTCACCCTCGACGCGACGGTCTCCAGCACTAGGGCGCCACCTGGGCCCTTACCAAGTCAGAAGTACACAAAATAATGGAAGACCCTCACGGCCTCGGTGCTGGCTGCACTGCCCGCCGAACGAGACCCGACGTATGCGGACACCACTCTATGCCGTGGACTAGCCATAGAGCCTAGCACGTGCATAACTTGGCAACGCGATAACGTAATACAATACAATACAATGTAGGGGGGGTAGGCGCTCCCTATTTTTTTTTGTAATTCTACAATATTCATTGCTCGCTATCAAAAATGTTTTTTATGTAGCCGACGTGTCCTTAATTAGTGCGTCATTGGGAAACGTCTCCGAAGCAAATTTCTATCGCAATTTATAAAATAGCAACGATTTTCATTCTGTTTTTACGATGTTCGCCATGTATGCTCGGACAATTTTTCCAGCTCTGTAGATTCTGTGCGCTTGATCTTGGCACGAGATCATGACTCGTAGCCTTGCGAGTAGCAGGTATTCATAGAGGACCAGATTCTGCACTTTACCCTTGCGCCTTTTTTATCTCATGGCAAAAGCTTGTTCTACCGGCACGACGAAGGCGAAAAAGAATCTCATGTGTGTTACTGTCATTAATGAACACGATTCTTGTGATCCGCACACGCTGTACCTTGTCATAATAAATGCGCGACACACCACTTCGAGACGCTTGAGTTACAGAGTCGAAGTACAAATGGGCTCAAGTTCAGCATTATCACAGTATCTGGAACTCTTTCGGTTGGTCTCTAGTGTTGTGCTTTTGCTTTTTAGCGAATTCCTGTTCTGCTGCTGAAAGGACGGAGCTTCACTTCCAGATAAGCTATACACTGGGCTCTGCTTGATTTATATTCAACAAAATCTGTTTAAACACCACCGAACTCCTGACGAGTCGTGATAAAAGCTCGACAAGCTTGGAAAGGGCTTGTGGTTAACAACGTTGAAACAGCTGAAGCTTGTTCAACTAATCCGAAGTCTTATCCCGGATTATAAGGACTCAGAAGCGAGAAATTAAGTGCACGACATCACTGAAAACAAAAACGCCGTATTTAGCAGAGTTGAGAGCTTTTGAAAGGTTTACTAAACCACTCTATTCATTTATGCAAAAAAATGTAGACTGTAAGGCAAAATTTCTTCAGTTTGCTAGGTTTTACCAAGGTCTGGTCGATCATACAAAGAGTGCTGAGAGGCTCAGCAAGTTTGGCCCAACAAAGAGGGCGTACGGCGAAACACCCATCTTCAGACCCAAGACCTCGTCAACAGAGTAGAATAAGCGCTCTCGACGACAATAAGGCTTTGCGGTCAACGTCGCGTCCAAATTCACGAGCACCGACCGGCAAGTGCTAATGGCCAAGCGATTTGAGCCGCTCAGGCGAATGTAACTACTTCTACAGCGAGCAACCACGACATTAAGCGCTAGAGTTCTCAGACTTTGTGACGCTTATTCAAGAAATATAGGTGAACTCGTACTTAATTGGTACCGTGCCTTTATAGCCGACTGCGAGCGCATGAATGTACTCAAGACATGAAAACTCATGTGCGCAACCTCCTCAGGCCTGACAAGTTCGAGCATTATCTTCGAAAGCGGATGTTCCACCTGAAACAAAGGAGGCGCTCTCCACGAATAAGTATTTAATTTTAAAAATTGTTGCTTGAAATTTGGTCGATTGGAAAAGGTTTTTTTTTTACAAAAAGAAAGACCGCGAAGAAGATAAAGGAAGGAAACCCGAGTACTCTCTATGAGTCCATTGACATAGCCTTCAACTTCGAGTATGCCCATTAATCGAATCAGTCACGTCGTATGTCGGCCAAGTCGTTTAAATAGGTGCCCAAATACTCAAGCCACCGTGCGAGTAGGTCACAACCTCAGAAACAAGGCATTTGCAAACGGGGAGGACAAGAATGACAACTGGGCTAAATCATCAACATACAAGAGTTGTGGCGTTGTCGGTCACATATCGCCGCAATGTACCATTTTTAGACGCAAGAAAGCAAGTCGTTGAATTAAAGGTGCTATGTGCTACTCTTGAAGCAGAAGCTCAAGCTTACAAAGACGTTGGTCAAGAGACACCCGTCACCTTCTTCATTGACAGTGGAAGAAGTCTTAACGGTGTGTCTGAAGACTTGGTGGATCGACTAAAGATCGGAGTGACCAATGGTGACATGATGGAAGTCGACCTTGGTTACAACCACGTTGTCTACTGCCCCAACGAACCGTGCACATGTATTTGCAGATACCTGGATTCCTTTGACGTCTACGATGTTCCGAGTCATGTTTGTGTCGGAAGAAAGAATTTTACCATCGGCATGATGTGGCTTCGTAGACATTAACCGGTCAACAGGGCGCATGACTTCTCGCATCAACGTGGAGCACCACGCGACAATTCAATTCACCCGCAGAATCAATGGCCTGCCAGACGGGCTGCCGGACAACGCTCGTATACGCCATGGCCGCGATGATTTCAATTACTATCGGCAACAAGGCCACCATGGCCGTCAAGGAATATTTGTTGTCATCATTTCCTGGGAATGTTGCGTCACGACGAAAACAATTAAGCTATTTTTGTCGTCAACTTTCATGATTCAAAATTGGCTGAGCGCGTCAAGATTCAGGGATGTGATTCGCTTATAAACAATCCGGCGTTAAATACCTTGAGCAAGTATGCGAATATATAAATTCACTTAGAGCTTCCTGGCGAAAACCTTCGGTACGGAGAAAATCTAAGCACGAGATCTAGCTCAAGTTTGGTCCCGAGCCTATGTCCGTCAAACAATGTCATTAAATTCCAAAACAGCGCAAGAAACAATAAGCCGTTCGCAATTACTGGGATGGGATGAAGATCTTCTTAAACGACGCTTCCTTATTCACCCAGAGCGAAGATGTCGCAGACCACGTTACGGCTTTGGACCGCGTACTCAAATGGTATGAGAAACAGCAAAGTTACATCCAGTAGCAAAAAAGCCAGTTCTATGTGGATGAGATCCCAAGCCTTTGAGACTGTGTCGGACAAAAAAGCGTCCGAATGGTCCCCGATGAGATTGACATTATCGCATAACGGCCAGCTTCCGAGGCAAAGAAGCCAATGGTGTTCGCAGATTGCACCAAATTATATGTCTCAAGGTTCTGCAAGTATTTTACGCAATTTGCAGGACCACGCCACGACAGATATAGAAAAAAAGGTCCTCAAGAAGCGATGGAGCTCTCGGACGATCAAGTACGCTGTTTACCAAACTCAAGCATCGCTTGTTGTCCGCCTGTTTTAAGCCTTTCTGACTTTTCAAAATCATTTGATATACGAATGGGCGCCTTAAACATTTCGATCGGAAAAGTCTTCTATTAAAAGAAGAAAGAGCTAAACTACCAAAAGCTTTAATGATTGAAAGATGAAGCCAGCCAAGTTGAAGTACCTTGTTTATGAGCAACAGCTACTTGCAATCATGCATGCGCTGAAAGTTTTGCGTGTGCACCTTCTCGACCGACCATTTACGGTCAAAAGGACGGAGAAGACTACGAATCGCAGAGAAGATCGATGGTTGAATGAGCTAGCTGAATTTAGCCATTGTTCAAGTAAAATCTTAGTGAAGCTAATACTGTGGCTGATGCATTGTCACGCTCAAAGATAAAGCTGCATAAGCTAGCTTGCAAGAGCTACTTGAAGTGGCTAAGAATCGTGAGATAGTTGCGACTGTCAGAACGAACAAGATTGCAGTTGCCCAATTCGCGAAGACAACGTTCATCAAATCATCAAGAAGGAGATGATGCGCCAAAGTACTCATCACAGGATGGCATTTTGTACCAAACAAGCGAAGATGAGGCTTCACGACTTTATTTTTCCGACAACTTAGATCTGAAGAATTGCATCACCTGTAAAAACTACAATTCTTTAGCGACAGGCCACCCGAGATTAAACAAGACGTATTTGGCCATACTACCAGTAAAGAAAGATGAAGTAATCCAGCGCTATGTCTGCGCATGCAAAATTGTGTCAGCGCAAGAAGGCTAAGCAGACTAAAGTTGCCAGAAATACTTCAGTCTCTGGATGCTTCAAGAGGCAGATGGGCCGGCATTTAAATGGACTTCATTGTTTTTTAACCGGAGACCAAAAATGAACTCAGTGCCGTCATGGATTGTCAATTGCTTACCGAAAAGAGCTATGTCCATCGCTGCAAAGACAACGAACGATACTGCAGAAATTGGAAACGTCTTCATGAAGAAAAGTATAAAGGACCATGGTATAAAGGACCATGGTATACCGAAGACTATAATTCAGACCGAAGATTCAGTTCACGTCTAAATTATGACAAGCAATCGTGTCTGTTGCGGAAAAGTAACACACTTTGGCTTTGGCTTTAGGCCACGAACCGATGAACAGACAGAAAGAGCTC
Source organism: Plasmopara viticola (assembly GCA_001695595.3). Taxonomy (NCBI): domain Eukaryota; phylum Oomycota; class Peronosporomycetes; order Peronosporales; family Peronosporaceae; genus Plasmopara; species Plasmopara viticola. The sequence goes on from MBPM02000059.1 coordinate 67,213, forward strand.
AACGTTTTATTAAAGACTACCTCCGAGGTGTCGACAACCTAGCACGAATTGATTGGGATGACCCATCGCATATGGCTGAGATAGCCTACGGACAACGCGTAGATTTCACAATCAGAATGGCACCGTTCGAATCGGATCAAAGACATGTTCACGGATGACGTGGAACCAATCCAGAATTTCACAAGCACAAGCATGAAGCTCTATTACAATATGAATAGACCATTTTAGTACTTCCAGATAACGATATGGTGCTTTTGGACGGCAAAAATTTGGATGTCCGATCGCCGAGTCATTGAAACTCGCGCCAAGAAATATTTTCTCATTTCCAATCGTGTAAAAAGTTTCGAGAATTACTGTGAGTTTAGACTATGGAAGGGATAAAAGTCGCATCCAGTGCTCCCCGTCTTACTGTTAAACTCGTGTCGCAAGGATCCTAGCGCCGGCAAAAGTCGAATAACGTCATGTCGATCGATGGTTTCGAGTGACAAAACTTCGAAGCCGTAAGTAGACACCGTAAGTACAAGGTTAACCTACTGTGCAAGCCAAGAAGGAAGCCATTTAGAGTCCGTGGAGAATCGAAAGCAGACTTCTGGACACATCGACCTCTATAGGGAATCCCGAAAGATGAGCTTTGTCTACAAAAGTAGACATCTACTTAAATGGTGGTCATGTAACATAATTGTCGTCACCGGCAGTTTGCCGGTTACGGCTATTACGTTTTATAATTGCGTTGTTCTCAAATTACATATGTACGGGTATTATCCATAAGAATAGGCGATGGCATAGATTGTGACCGGTTTTCAAAAGTTCCATTACCATTAGACTTTAAAGACATTATAAGCTGAAAATAAGTAAAAACGCAGAATTTAAAGAAGGGTTGATAGCCTTTACGATGGTAGCAGTAAACGGCTGGGAGCCACCTGTATAGCAAGACAAGAATTCGTCAGAGAAATACATTGAATATCACTTTTCAATTTGCTATAAGCAACAAACATTTCTCTTCCTTTGCCGGCTCGCCTTGCTCACTCCAAAGCCTCGTCGGACGACCGATCTTCAGTAAGCTTCCTCCGCGACCGTAGTACACTAATTCTCTGCAGTATGATGCAAGCTGAGGATGTCTTTCGTGCGGATGATAAGATACGTATGACTTAATTATATTCACACTAAAAAAAGACTACGACTTTTGCGTAACAACTCAAGATCTTTATCGTTGAACAAAATGGCGCGACACACCTGACCGTGTAATGTGTGTGCTGTCTCGCTAGCCCACATCAATCCTCGCGTCGACCACCTTAAGGAAAAGCAAAGTCGTGCTTGTTCAAGAGGATATCTTTGGTCAAAAGCAGCTATTAAAGGTTTAGGTAATAAAATCGAATCACGGAGAGGGTCCAGCACGAGAATGTCCGACATAATAGGTTATTGATATACTTGTGCTTCGAGCATTGATAGTAGCTTTCGATGGTCAAAATGTGGGGTCTACTTTTTATATTTACTTTGTTGTGGATAGTACTGGAATTTCTATAGAACAAGAGAATACGACTAAGAGTGGAACGGGTCTACACGAGCCATGTAGATAAACTTCAAAACTTAGCTCTTTACTAAGTTGAATCTTAGTGTTCGAGATGAGTATGTTTCGCAAGCAACATTAAACGCAAGACAGAAGCCGTCAAATGACGCAAAAGCGTGCAACTATTTCTTACACCATGTTATGCGTTAAATTAGTTAGCTGCCGACCAAAATATCAGTCAGTATGTGTCAAAGAATTTAAACGTCGAAATTGTTGACATTTGCATACATAGTTGTAACAATACGGTTGAGTCTGGTTAAAGCCACAGACGAAGATCGTCTTTGTTGTCAAGATTCTCAGCGTGGTGATCTTTCATCAACACGCTGAGAATCTTGACAATAACGACAAGGCCGTTCCTTTTATACTTTAACTAAGGCTTCAAAAATGCAGACACCTATTTCGCAGTGCGGCAGCCTTACACACTCATGTTTACCGCGAAATGAATTGGCAATTTTCCTGACAAGTAGGCATTAACTTTTCGGAAAAGGTTGGGGTGACGCCCTCCTTCCAAGCGCGGGGGCTAAATGCTCGCGCGCTTCGGGCAGGTGCTCTCGGGCATCTGCAGGTCTCTAACGAGTCTCACCCTCGACGCGACGGTCTCCAGCACCAGGGCGCCACCTGGGCTCTTACCAAGTCAGAAGTACACAAAATAATGGAAGACCCTCACGGCCTCGGTGCTGGCTGCACTGCCCGCCGAACGAGACTCGACGTATGCGGACACCACTCTATGCCGTGGACTAGCCATAGAGCCTAGCACGTGCATAACTTGGCAACGCGATAACGTAATACAATACAATACAATAGGCATTAACGGCTGAAATATGACCCAGTACGTTTTATTCGAATTTAGGCTTGTCTTTTCTATGCTTAGGGAATTAGGGATATTAAGTATCTAGCCTGTATGACTGTTCTTTTCACATGAATTGTGCCCGACCCAATTATCCCACTCCCGAATGAATCGCGACGTATCAGCGGCATTGCGTCGTCTCCAGAGCGATACACGGGACTTTTGGGCCCCACTGCAATCCATCCGCCGCTTAGACGCCTCGACCTTGACTCCATTGCAATTTTACCGCGACTTTGTGAGTCGCAATGTGCCTGTCGTGCTCCTGAACGCCATGACGAGTCCAACGTGGCAACGTGCCATGACAACTTGGCAGGATGACGATTATTTAATCGCTAAAAGCAAAGATCACCCGGTCACCGTGAATGTGACGCCCTTTGGCTTCGGAGACGCCGTGATGGAGTTTCCCGGAGCGAACAATGACGTTTTTGTACTGCCCGAGGAGAGATCCATGTCGATGGCAACGTTTTTGGATACTTTAAAGAACCGGGATGCATTTGACGGCGTGCCTTATCTCTCGCACCAGAACGATAGTTTACGAAAGCAACTTCCGACCCTGTTTAATGACGTTCCACCTGCAATGGAGTTGGCCAACCAAGCCTTTGGAAACGAACCTGAAGCGGTGAATCTCTGGATTGGAGACGAAAGAGCCGTGTCGACAATGCATAAAGATCACTACGAGGTGAGACCATGAGCTCTTTTATCGTGTAAATAGTGCAAATTGGCGTTGATTTACGCAAAGGGTGTTCTTTGTAGAATTTTTACTGCGTGGTAAAGGGTCAAAAACACTTTACGTTGCTACCACCATCGGCCGTGGGCTGTTTGTATGAGAGAGAGTTTTCAACAGTAAGGTATCGCCATGTGGCTACTATTACGTCCACAGAAGAAGGTTTTGGTCTGGATCGCAAAGCCACCGAGCTTTTTCACGAAAAGTACCCACAACATGATACATGGACTATCTCGTCCTTGCCCGACAAGGAAAAGACGCCGTGGATTCCTGTCGATCCGTTGCATATCGACGCGGAAAGGTATCCGATGGCAGCAACATTGACTCCGATTCAAGTATTGCTGAATGCAGGCGAAGTGCTGTACTTGCCGTCGTTGTGGTATCACCGTGCTGCCCAATTGGGCCCAACAATCTCGGTCAATTACTGGCACGACATGGCATTTGACTGTCGATACGTGTACTTTAATTTTGTCCACGATGTCGGGGCCACCATCGCAGCGCTCGAGGACGTAGACCACAACGAGAAGACTAGGATCTCAAGTGAGATGTAGCTGCAGCGTAAGGATTCGGACAGGATCGAAGACTTGCAATAGCTGCGCTTCCTCTTAAGTTAATTTTTCATGTCATGCAATTATTGGCAAACTTTGTCTCGATCACGAAATTTGCAAAAAAAAAGGCGTCGGCATTGTAACTTTTAATGTTTATGACAAACATGGACTATTTATTTGTACGGTAATTTATGATTTGCAGTGCGTTCATCCTAAGCCCGCATCGAGCATTAAACATATTTCAGTATAGGTTTCCACTCCACATCGCGTTATGCGTTATGATACTTCGCCATTCGCAATGCAAATGCTATTTGGGCTTCTTTTAGTGTACGCACCCTCGCGACAGTTGTAATCTTGAATTATGCAAGTTGCGACACATTGTCTTTCTTGCGCAAGAGCACCGGATAGATTATGCTGAGAAACGCGCTCGATTGACGTTAGCTCAAGAAACACAACCCAGTGCAAATGCCATTCGATCTCGAGTCTCGTCTCATTCCTGTTGACTCGACGTACCCAGAGTCGCGCGAAGTAAGGACGTGCCGACCCGTTGTCAAAATCTTTTGGGCGTAATCTCAATGGCCAAAGCATCGTGTCTACAAGTACACTAAACGATGCATCCTCGACTGTTCTTTTAATCTTGTCAGTGACGGTCAGTAAAAGCACGTAGTGGACACTTTCCAATCAAGAATGGCTGGTGAGAAAGGCGTGGACGTTGGACACAGACAAGTTCGTTGAAGCGTCGCTGGCCGTGGTGGTCAAACCTTAGGTATTGAATAGAGAGAGGTCTGCAAAATACCAGAACGCTATTCTTATTGTTAGAAATTCACTTAATGATGTCTATCTTTTGGAAGAATCATATTTAAGAGTTGACATTTAAGCAGGAGTGCAACATTAATTAGCCGATTCGCCGTCAACGTATGAGTTTGCATGGCTCACGCATCAGCGGCCTATTCATTTCCTTTCAGTGAATTGGTACCCTGAGCTGAGTGCTAACTTTGGCAACATTTCTTTCAGAAGTAAGATTGACTTTAACTCGCTGAACGCGCTTAAATCATGAGCGTAAAAAGCTTCAACCAAAAACACTCTGCGATTTTATTTAGCGCTCTTAGAAATTAAAAGCAATAAACACGACGTAAAGCTCGAAAAACTTCTGACAAGAGCCGATTGATGAAAGTCTTGCATTAAAATATGCATGGACCGCTGACGGTTCTTTTGCCACTATTCAGTCTGAGACCACTGGCCATTGCAGAATCTCTCTTTCTATTAAAACTTTGATGCACTCCAAGACACTTAACCATGCATTACCGCTTCTGTATTTGCCTCAAAGCCATGTGAATAAAGCTTGCAGAGCTGTACAGGCACGTGGGGCCCCAGGAAGAGTAGAGGCAAGCTAGCGATCAAATTTTAAGCAATCTAATCCAAGCAAACGATGCGATGCTTTGAACAACAAGAAAAATACACTTAAGTGTCCCCCTGTGTTGAGTGTGGGTCAAAATCCGATCCAGACAATGGTGCAACAGCCTTTGCAACAACCGAAAGCTATCTTACATAACCAAGTATTGCAGAACGCTATGTACGACTCAGCAACCTTGGTAGTAGGTAGAAGTAGCTCATGTTGCTTTTAACAAATGAAGCTTAGCTTATCTGGCGTAGAAATGTTGCGGGCCTGTGTAGACGAATAAGCTATTCTACAAGGTAAACTAGATTGACCCTAAATCTAGGACTAAATATATCATTTGCAGACCGCTTTTGATCAGTCCGTTCGATTTTTTGTAAAGGAACACCAGGGTTGCCTTAAAAACGCTGATCATGTCACTTAATCTAGCGGACTCAGCAAACGGATATCGACATGAAGTCCAGCACCTTACAAGTTAGACATCACGATTCGGTGATCCTGATAACTGGAAGTTTGCGATGGCCGCCAGGGATCTGCAGATCGGTAAGTTTGGAGCTGAGAAATCTTTAGAAAAGACTATGATGGAGATCGATCTCTAACGCAAAACAGCAAACTCAAGGCTAATTTTTACGTCACCTTTACGTAACGAAAGAAGTGTTTGGCGATAGAATGCTGGCTTATTGAACTTTCTTTGCGTGCCACAAAGGACGGCTAGAAAAAGTTGCAAAGGGAGATTCTACTTCGAATCTGTGGTTTAGAAAATCAGTCTACCATCTCAGTGGGAAGAGATCAAAAAACCCACTATAAAAATATTTACACCACCTCAACAGCGCTTATACAAAATTCAAACTGCACGTAAAGGACAGCTTCCCTGCGGGCACTTAGAATCGTAATCGAGACGTTGGATGACCTTAATTTGGCCGACTACCTGACTTTGCGTCGACTTTCGGATAATGATGGGCTAGCGGACGAGTAACCGCATGAAAAGTTTACCAAGGACAAACTTCTCTTAAGAATGAGCAGATATAAACACAACGTGATTGAGCCACGGCAAGCAACTCATTTTGTAGTGTAATATATACGCTGTGGTCTTTGAGGTCTATTCGAAAATTAATAGTAACTTAGATCTGCGGGGGACCTGGCCTAATGGCGATCGAAACAAATTATGTATCGCGTCGGTATAATAAATAAAGCAAATGAGGCGTTAGATCGAAGACGGTGCGACCAAGTCCGTCTAGTGAGCATCTTGAACCTGTTCCTCGGGTCGTACATGGTTAGACTACATCTCAGCAGAGCTGGCTGTACGAGTCGCCAGTAAGTACCGGACAGAGAAGCATTAGAGCATTAACTACCAGTGATACGACTGTACAGTACGCTCACTAAAAGTACTGAGGGGACAATTGACCCGGACGGTTCGCGTGTTCTCGAACCTGAATTGATGCATTTAGAAAATGCTTGTTTTTTAAATCTGAAACTATGTATACATCAAAAGGTAGGTAAGGACTGACAAAGGAAAGGTCACGCCGACAAATCGTGTGGCTTGATATGCTGACCGTAATCAAAATGAGCTTGTCTAAGTCAATACCGCTAAAGGGCTAGCTCATCTTCGAAAACAAATGCGCTGTAATGTAAATATTACTCAGTTTTATGCGAGCTGAGACCGGAGATACGACAAGGCAGACTTATCTTTGGTTTATGGTACCAAGGCATTCTGAATGCTACTTTTGTTTCTTAGGTTGGTAAAACACAGAACTTGCTGGTATAGGATAAAATACATATGCGACGGATGCACGTTTCAAAAGTGAGCTAGCATAAGATGGAACCTTGGTGTAACTCCAAGGCTGCCGAATTGGCAAAGTTTTACACATTTATGGGTATGGGCTTATAAAAATTCAACTGACTCCGGTCGATAGCTTGTTCGATTACCTAAAGCGATCCGCATCCAGGCAAGCACCGTAAGAGAATGCGAACAAGTTCCGTAATGGCTGTTAACCAACAATTTGCTGGATCTGCTGACATGCCGCTGCGTATAAGAATATCGGGGACACTGTTGATAACCCAGTTAGAACTAGGCTATTTATGGAGCAAAAATCTCAAATGCAGGGAAGTCCCTGACGATCACAAGTGTCAGTGACCGTGCAATGTGTCTTTCGGCACACACTGAGCTGAAAACCAAAACTACAAAATTCTGCAGCTATAAGATTTAAGAGATTTCTCGAACGGCAGAAAATGATTCTGTGAATCACTACCGACGACAACTAGAAACAAAACAATTTGATGGAAGACGTCAGTCAATTGTTTTATCTACAATTCCTTGAATGGTTCATTCAGGCGAGCAAATGATCGGCTCGTTTTATTTACGAGATCAATAGCGGAGTCAGAAATCGAAGTCAAAAGGCAGAGGCTAAGGTTGAACGGCGATCGAACGATAAGATCAAGTACGATGTCCACAGTTGACGAAAAGGCTAATTTGAGACACTGACGACGAACGGAGTTTGCATTTGTGGAAAAGAAAAGTTTTTTGCTATAACTTTTAACGACGAGGTAGCAATAACGCCGGAAACTAATACGATCACTATAACAAGAAGACATCCAAACTGGCAGCTTTGAAATTAAGGCTGGAAAAAGGCGAAAGGCTGTGGCGTCTTATTCGGCATCGGCAAATTCTGCTTTCAGAAAAAAAAACCTGCCATCGTTTGCGATAGAAATACGACATGGAGGAAGCTTAAATAGTGGCATATCACATGCTTCACGACCCGCAAAAAAGCTGTCAAAGTAGTTCAAGAGTTTGCTGTATCCAAATCTTTAAATGTCACAAGTTCATGTTATCAGCAAGAAAAATGAATTCGGTACCCGAATCTGTTTCTATTATCACTTGGTGAGCAGCCTTGCCCGTCTTAATATTCGGACCACCGAAAGACCTAATACTTGTGTGTTGTAGCGCTAAATAAATGCACCAAACAAATTGTGAGCGCATTTGGTGACAGACTAAGGCTTCAAAGTTTCACAAATCCAGTGTGTGTCATGGTTGCCACGTTGCGTGTTGTAAGGCATGGGAGGTTTTGACATCAACAAAAAGACAGTAACAAGTACTGCGGACGTGATAGATTATGCAGTACGAACTTTACGTAATACTCACTATGACGATAAACCCGAGTAACATCATAAATGGTAAAAATCTTTTAGCACCTCAAAGCAAACAGTGCTTATCAGAGTCTGCCAAATAGCAATCTGCAGCATATTTCGATTGTATGCATAGAAATAAGTCTAACAAGCTAAAGTTACGCTTTCTTTGAGAAGTTGGGTCCGACAGTACACTTCAACTGATCGTTGCTCATATTTACAACAACTAGTATAATCGAAGTATCACGAGTGCTTTATGAGCTTAAGAACGTACAATTGCAAAGGTTTGGCAAAGGCCTTAAGTTATTTAAGGTCGTCGACGAACCTGATTGATCTAGCCCTAACGTCTTTAAACTAAATAAGCTCACCAGTAGTATCGTTTTAACAGTACACGGTCGACGATCAAAGATTGATGATATCCGGGTAGTAGCTGGGATCGGAAATTCTCTGTGTGAACGAAACAAATGGCTATTGAAATTATGTGACCAGTTTGACCTGTCGATGTTGTGAAATCCTCCTGGTAATAACACGCGATGGATCACCGGGTTTTCACGTGTTATGAGACGAATAATTGGATCTGAAGGAGCTCGTAGGCCTTGATTTCTACGAGCGCTACGGCCAATGCTCATACTCCGCGATTCGATACACTATAATGGATTCTTTCGGATTTTTGTGACGTCGTTCGCTTAGCTTTGCAAGGTGAGGTTCCATGAAATGCTTGATTTATAAAGTTGTATATCAGGTAGGGATAAAAAGATATCACGGACATTAAACTTGTGCTAAAGAGTGCTCAACCAGCTGAAATACAAGAGCGCAATCCCTCCAGTGCAGTGGCAGATTCACATTTTCTTGTCCTAGTCTTTGCGAGTGATTGAAAACTAGCTTGGTTGTACTGATGCAAGACCACAAAAGCCCACAATATTCACCAAATTTACGATAACTTTGAACGAGCTGAAACAGAGTACGGTAGAGAAGGTAATCTCGACACGTCTGTTGATCTTAAACGTATGCCTAATGATGCTAAGTACACGATCTTTTACCGCCTTTCGACCCTATCTTGACTAATTTAGCACCTTAGTCTCCAAGACAGACTTGGCAAGTGGGTCGTTCAATTATTCTCATAGTCAATTCAGCTCGCAAATTAGGATGAAAGATGACGGTGGCCTCTGCTAGTACCAATTCGCAGAGAAACGAAGAGTTCACTATGATGTCGATCGATGCATTAATTGACAATCATGCAAAGATCTAGAAAAAATGAGTTTGAACAAAAATCCAACGTCGATAGCGGTGATGGTGCGTGCAGTGCAATCATACTAAAGTTTTTTAAAGAAAGGTCATAATGAGGCAGAACCACGGTCTACGCTAAAGATTTGATATGTGGGACAATGTAAACAAGTTCGTGGTGATTCTGCTTTGTAATGTGAAAGATGTACGGCGAAATAACTTTTTTCCGTCAACGTGTACTAAATCAGCTGACAATCTGGCTCGTGCAAAATTTTCACATAATAGAACAAGAGCGCCGACAATTTATCAAAAGCAACATTACAGTAGCAAAGGTGTTTGCGGATCTGATCGTTCTAAAGACAACCAGAGTTTTCGAATTCGAACGCCAATGACAAGAGTGCGCTTATTGGTGACAAAATGGCAGCCTTGTGGAAAAGAAGAAACCTCGAAGATACTACAGGCAGATGTGTTACGACTGAATTGCGTAGCCCTACCTCAAGACGAAAGAAGTTGATATCGGAGCTGCAAACATGCCTGTACAAAGAGCTGGTCATAGGGAGCTTGTTCGCCTTACAAGATTGCAAACGACGAAGTGAACAGGCTTCTATTTGCTGCTGAAAGGCGACAAAAACCACTGCTAAGCGTGATCTGATAAAAGATTGGTTACCGAGTACTTAAAGAATACGTCCTGCATTTTTTTACTTAACTTTAAAGGAAAGTCATCAATAAATTGGGCGGAAAGCCTAACTGATTACTTCCATATTCACTCGTGTGTCAACGTTTAGCAGCGTACAGCGGTAGTAAGGCAGAGAAAACTCATGCAATACTTTAACAGGTGACTTGCTTTGTTAAGCACATCACAATAAATCATATTCTTAATCTCTCAATGGAAAAACACATTTTTTTTACTTAGATTGATTTATGTAGTGGCAAAGACGAGTGCACAAACAGCTTGCACAGACAATATACGGAAGACATGGAGAACACGCTACGTCATCTAACTTTAGAGAAGTTGTTAACAATTGGAAGCACTGGGCGGCAAGAATGTGACCCGAATAGGTGGTGACACCTAACCCATACTTAAACCAATCCACACAATGAATATTAACAGTCTTGCAACGTTAAGGCAGATGGCTGGGTCTATGCATTATGTGTAAAAGGCTGCATTCAAATACCAGCACATATTGGGAATGGCTTTTTCCGGACGCTGAAAATGTTGAATCAACACGCGGCACGACTAGACTTCGCGGAGAGAGCATCCCTTTTTATCGTACATTATCCATTCTTAAGCTGATGAAAATCTTCCCAAGGAGCTAAGCTGTTACACTTACATCTGCCAAAAGAACTTGAATAGATTCCGACAAAGCTTTAGTACCTGAGGACAACCAGGAATGAAAGCTAAAAGAGCGTGAGTATAAGTGCTGACGAATCGTAGATATGAGCTCTGGTCGTCATACGAAATACAACCAAACTACGTAGATTGCTATGAGAGTTATTATTAACAAAGAAATAGCACAAGTCGATGGAGCAAAAACGATTGTAAGACTTTAATATGAAAACTGGAGTGAAAGAGAATCAAAGTGCGCCGATTTAAGGTCATGTAGTTGTATGAAGTGTGAAGCAATGTCGCCGTATAAAAATGTAGAGAATGCCAAGAATGTTTGTATTGCTTTGAAAGGGCTATGGGACTTCTAGGCAGGTTGTAGAACGAAAGAGAGAGGCCAAACAAGAAATGTATCGTGCAAGATGGGTGAGGAGTGTGACAAGATATACTCAGGTAAAGCCTATTCTAAAAGCATGAGTCTTGGTGATCGATAGATGATGAATAGTCGACGTAAATGTGTTTTTCTACAAATTTAAAATCCTCAATTACATATCGATCATGGCGGATAATTATATCGAGAGTTCATTAATGTAAATAGCGTCATCTGCGTACAGCAGAATCAAATTTGATATAATCAATGTTATACTTAAAGTGTACTAAAAGAAGAGCCTAACGCGTCATTTGTGATTGTTACACCAATTTTAGCATACAAGATGACACCAGATTGCTAATTTATAGACTTACTTGCACGCCTGGGAATATTGGGTCTAGGCCCTGCCCAAATCGCAGAAACGAAAGTAGTGCATAAATTGAATTATTCACGGGAACAAGCACGTAGTATTGGTACTAATAAATGTAGCGTTTGCCCAATGTGGCCATAGCTCGTTGTTTGTAAAAAATCATAGCGATAAGCACAATCTTTCGAGTTTGAAGGTGGTATCGCAGCTATGGCTGCACAAATTCGATCTTTCTCACTGTTTAAATTTTTTTTGCGATCATTTTATTTGATATGCGCTGGTGTTTTATGATATACATCATGTGCTTAAGTCACACAGCATCTTACGAAACGTACGGGAAACTATGACATTTGAGCTACTAGGACCCGGAAAAAGATGTCTCTTTTTGCTATACGACTCCTTCAGAACCAGATTGCGTACCCTCATCACACAATGAGGCTTTTTGGTCGGCGGAGCATCCAGACCACCCATTTCTGTTACTAGCAGAAGAGTTAAACTTTAAAGTTGTGCTTGGTCGTCCATTTCAGTGACCTCTACAAAATAATATCCTGTATGTTTCGAATCAAGAACCCACCGGACCTAGTAGCTTAAATTCCGTAAGCAAGAATTCTTACGACTTCATTTTATTCAAATTGCTCTATAAAAAATTAGGAGAATTAAAAACTAAGAGAAATATCAAAGTTACAAATCGAGAGTAGTAGAAAATGAAATAGAAAATGGAGAAATTCAAAAAGAAGAAATAAGAAATAGAGTATTTCTTTCAAAAACCCTACATCTTAAACAATAAAGTTTGAAAAAAAAATATGCCTAAATTGAAGGAATTAAAAAAAAAGCAATTTGAAAAAGCAACGGTCTTGGGCGCGAGATTCAGACAGCAACTGTGCCCGCACAAGGAGAATTTACATGATTGGTTTCGGCATCCCAAGCGCTGCACACTGTATTATCACAAAGCAGACGACGCATCGTCGCTACGAGATTGTGCAGCAGGTAATTTTGGATAGTCAGGAATAGAAACAAAGCGAGCTCACACAGCTTCGCGACGCCGACGGCTGTGGGTTCAAGTAGATTAATTGAAAGACATGCAACGTAGTGTCGCCGTCGGGGACGGCTATTGAGTGTAGGGATAGTATTAAATCGTTGTCATGAAGCTTACCAATGAGCTTGCTCTTCAAATACGTCGCTGCATATAATAAAAAATGGTTCTGCACAAGTTGACCATTCTTACAGACGGAAGATGGCCGCATGATGGTTTCGTCGATCGTAAGTGAGGATGGGCAAGTTTAGGTAAGCGGCGTAGCATTGCATTGAACGAACGTATTGTTCTCCCCACCGATCGTGCTGCTAGAGTGCTGTCACTAAACGACGCAATTTCTTTTCAGGCTCTTAGAAAAGAGGCACAAACTTTACGGTTCTGATCGCTTCCTGCATACCATATCAAAATGGGTAATTCAGTCTCCGATGGCGAAATAGCGTTTGACTTGACTAACGGACTGTTTCTGCAGGCGTGGGCCTGTCCACGATTTGTCACGTATTTTGGAAAAGAATAGATTATATGAATTTGCACGAGGTAAGTAGATTATTTGCCCAGTGGATTGTCTGATTATACAGATGAAAAATTCGTGGAGTAAGCGGCTTGATAGACTCTGGGTGCTGAACAATTGTTTTGCGGGTCAGGATTGCAAGTAACTTGTAAACGTGTTCCTGAATAATAAATCACGAGACAAGCGCTCGTTCTTTCCGCAAAAATGCGCCTATCTTAGTACGACCAGACGTGATCACGAAGGATTAGCAGCGAGGATAGCAGTGTCATGGCTGACGTGATCAGGAGCGGACGAAGTTCACCGTCTCAAGCAAAATAGACAGTGGGGAATGCAATAGATCGGGTGCCATGGCTTCGCTGTGGTAATGTACAGCGACTTTAATACCACTTTACTATAGAATTAAGGATCACACTTTTAAAACTTTGGATAAGACTACCGTTTTTGGTATCGGTTGCAAATGCGAAGATTGTATGCATGGTGCAAACGAAATAAGCGGGTTTTGAGATCTTCAAGATGAATACGGAGCTCAATCAAACGAAACGGCGTTTGAAGGGCTGTGAAAATTTGCGGTATGTGCTCGCCGCATCTTGGCTTCATGAACTAGCTCTATGTTTAACAGACTAAGACTCGTATGGTGTTGGATATAGCAGCCATCCAGGCTTCCAGCCTTCGGAGTTAAATGGCAAACGCCTTTTTATGATGTAATTCACGCCGTGCTGTATCAATGGCAGCGTTGAACGACTGAGAAAAAGTATAAGAAACTGTCTGGCTTGATAAACAAATAGGCGACTAAGCGAAATTGCGCACGTATGTCCGCGCCGAATCAATTGAGGTGGATGCAGTGCTTCCCAACGAGGTGCGCATTGCAAATAGATAATGGACAACAAATATTGTCTGTTTTGAATTTAGCTTTAACTTGAAAATATTTGACTCAAGCAGCGCTGAAAGTCTCTCTACTGCTGGATTTCTCTCCCAATTTTGATACATCCGGTTGCCCCAATTAGTGTATTTTTTATCCATACAGCCAAGAGCCAGATGTCCCTAAAATTTGTTCAGTCAGTATTGATATCTCTCTCTCTCTATTGGTAAAAGTCTTGCTCCATCCAGCTGCATCTTTCACCGAATCATCTATGCGAAAATCGTGAACAGCTTGACAGCATGTTCAGTCTGGATAGAAAATTTCAAGCCTGTACTGCAGCATTAAGTAACCTTTCAGATGTTGTCGGACGGATTTGTAGAAACCAAATAGGCAAGTGGTACTTAGAATATCTGTATACTCTAATACATCAGTGTAAACTAATCCTCGAAAAAATTGGCTCTCCGGTCTTTTGAAATAGAGCTGAAGTCCAGATAAATTCGACCAGACGAGTCTTGTTCGTGATCGGCCAGCGTACCTCGCATTATGAGCTCAAGGTTGTTTCTCCGTCCTTGTCCGCTCACGCAAGCGATCCTACTTGCCTTTTGTCAAATCATCTGGTGTCTGTCTCGATTGCACGACACTGTACTTCACATCTCTCCGAAAGATCATCAACCCAGTGCTTGTCATATGTGGTCCTTTGTTACCGCGTTCACATTACAAAAGTCTCTCTACAGCTTACTTGCCTAAGTTGCGACATCGATCGCGAGTATGCGTACGTATCCTCTTTTCATCTCCATTGCCTTCGCCACCACCTGTGCTGCTTCGACGTCTTCTCACGCCGTTACGACAAACGCTGTAACGGTCACGTCAGACACTCCAGCGCTTCCTACTCGCAAGCTCGCTTCGGGAGACGAGATGCTCACTCGGTCAAATCTTCGGTCTGCATACGGATTTAGTGATCTCAATGACAAGGACGAAGCGAGGATGATGAGCGTTCAAGTCGCACACGAAATCCCGTCGGTCCTCCCCGCGGCCAAACAGATTGAAATTGAAGCCGGCATGGCCAAAATGCACACGAAGCTTCCAGAGGAGGAGATGAATCTTCTTGTGAATGCCGTTGTTAATCGAGAGCCGATCAAATTACAAGACTTTCAAAAGAATGCGCTCGAAGATAGACTAGTAGAAAAGGTGGACTCGGCAGTCATGCCTTATGACGACTTGATGCTCGAAACCAAGCTCACTACGTACAGTAACAACGAGGAGCTGCTCAAAGATATCACAACGGTCCTACCAAAAGCGGCAAAAGGGGATAAACATAATCCCCAGGCGACAGTCAGAGCCCTTTTGGAAGAGGATTCGCTCAAAACCACCAACAAAATCGAAGAGTCTGCTGAACGCACTGAACTGCTCAAAAGTTTTCCCAAACTCGAGTACGCGCCGAGCTTGACCACTGAGACGCTCCAGAATATGAAGACCTTGTTGAACCGCGCGGAAAAAGAAACTACGGGAAGGAAAGTGGGTGACAAATCAAAGCCGGATGGCTTGAGCCGGAATCCGTCATCGGAAGTATCCCACGTCGGTCGACAGGATGATGCCGTGAATATTTTCAATGGTCGGGTCCTCGGCTCCACTATACCTTTGTCGTTGAATGCCGAGAACAAGCTCGTCGTTGCGATGATCTCGCCCACAACTTTGGATAAATATGTTCCCATGCTTCCAAAAGGGGGATTACTTGAAAAAGAGTCGAGTTTGGGCGGGTCATTGCGTGAGGTTAAAGAAGAAGCTGGGGTACGTGTCGCCGGCTCTCTCTACTTGGGTTGATAAAAAGTGTACTCACTCTTGATACTGCAGTTGGACGTCGTAGCTTTGCGTGAATTCAAACCCATGTTCTACAAAAACAAAGCGAAAACCTACGAGATGCGTCCTTCGGTCGGGGTCGTGACAGCTGAGCACAAAGCTTACTCTGAAGACATGCGTTCCCGCTTTTGGGTACGAAAAAGAAAAGAGCCTTGCGTGGGTTCCTTTCACTTACCCGACTTTGTTACGTGCTATATGATTAGGTTCCACTCTCAGATTTCCTCGTGATCGCCAAGGGGAGTAAGCAGCAACCTATGTACGGTTTGGCACTCCGTCTCGAGGACTACATACGTCGAGTCCAAGCCCAAAAAACCAATGTGTTTGACAAGGAGGTTACCAAAGTTACTCCAGCCGAATAACCACTGACGTTTCGCCTTAGCTTCAAGTGAATTACAAATTAAAAATAGTACATTTTTTTTTGTTATAGACGCCAAATATTTTAAACTTACAGGATCTTATCATCTATGGGAGTGAAGGGATTGATCAGCGGTATGATAAGCTAAAGCTGTGTAATGGATCGCGAATAGAAAGTGGTGAACACTTGAATTGTCTATGCTTGATGTTTGCGCAAATCAATTGTAGGAAGGTTTTAGTCTGCGAGCATGGACAGAGTGACCGAAGAATATGGAGAAACAATATTAGTAAAACACAACTCGTTGCCAACACGAATTTTTATTATACTTGAAGACTTACTAGTTTTACTCTATGTGGACCACTTCGTTTTAACTCGTTCATCATTGTGTATTTCTTACTTTTTGATATAATGAAAAGCAGGTAATTATGCGCGCAGAGAATCGGTAACAGAACCGTTTACGATTACAACAGCAAGCAAAAGAAACTCTAACTCCCGCCTAGAATACCCAATAAAATATATATTTTCTTTTGAGCAAACATGGAAGGGGGAATTATCAAATTAATTTAGTACTTTGGATGAGTAAGATTGGTATAAATAAGCAATGTAAACATCGTTTGTTTCGACCTTCCACACTCTTAAAAAAGCACGGGTCAGTGTACACCATTGACTTCTCCAGGGTGATGTAGACGCACTCAACATCGTATTCGAAGGGTCTTAAAAGATTTGATGATCCTCGGGACTCCGAGCCTCACATGTCACCCAAGGTGCCTTCCGCATCTCTGGAGCGTCGCACACGTGCTCGACCTGGCAAATAAGGCGAGCACGCGCTAACAGCGCTCTATCCACTGCCGTATTGACCATATAGACGAGTACAGTAACCAACTGAGCATGACGCTACCTGCCAAAGGCAGCAACTATTTAGAGCCTATCCGAGATCTAGCGCTGAGATGCAAAGCAATCTATTTAGTCGCGAATCTTGTTAATTGCATTTTAAATGCCCATTAGGGCTCCAATGGCTCGAAATTGCCCCAAAGAGGTAACGTTAACCGGCAGGACAACTCCGAGAAAGTTCAAACACGTACATATTGTCGTGTAAAAACTGCTGCTCCTTATAAAGAAGTGCACGGTCGAGGAAGAAGCAGCCTTCTTTGGAATTTTATGACTGACATTTTCTATGTTAAGTGCCTCAGTAGGCTGCCGGGCATTTACGAGCACCATGAGCATCTTGCAAAGTGGCGCCATTGTCTCGCTACATGAAGCTCGAAATAATGGTGAATATATCGCTATAATGCATATTTATTTAGTGACATTTAAGGGTATGTAGTCTCCGCCATTGTTGCAGAAGAAATTAAGTTGCTTCCAAATAATGCCTCAGTAGGCTGGATTTACGAGCACCATGAGCATCTTGCAAAGTGGCGCCATTGTCTCGCTACATGAAGCTCGAAATAATGGTGAGCTATAATGCATATTTATTTAGTGACAGGGTATGTAGTCAGAAGAAATTAAGTTGCTTCCAAACTTGAGTTGAAGAAGTCAGTCAAACTTGTCAATCCCGAAGACCTGAAATAGTAGACGGCCCTTAGCCGGAAGACTGTACATCTGTTCGTACATCTTCCCAATGCAAAGTACGATATGAACCCTTCACAAGCGAACACTTTTAGCTTAAAAATTGGTATGTAAATGCCTCCGGATCTATTGTTTAGTGCTCGCCAGCAAAACAAGCTGACATCTGATTGTATCTTAATTCCAATGTGTTGCGGTTGTGCATTGCACCCCCTCAAGTTTAGTGACGTCAATCAGGAGAAATGGACTTGGCTTCTATTCCTTCGTTATGGGCTCATTAATCCCATAAGGCAGTTGTAGTGAGACAGAATTTCGAGTCCGGGCTTTAATTTATGTCGATGGCATGTTTGTTGTATAAGCTAGAAGCAAGTCGACGAAATTACGACCGTTACTAACGCAGTTGACTAACGGAGCAGAGCTTTAACTTGAAATAGAACGTCGTGAGCGTCTCAATCGCGATTTTCATCGACCAGATGATTTGCCACGTAGTATTGATGAGCTGCGCGGCCGTCATATCAACTTTTCTGACTGTGTGTGACAAGTCATTCTACTAAAATATCGAATTTTATTGATTTAAAAAAATTCCAGATAATTATTTTTGTTTATTTTCAGATAGCTATTTTTCTTACCGCTTCAATACATGTTGAGGTTAAACTGACTTCTTTTAAAACTTTGATTGCGCAGGTGCTGGCAAAGTAAGGTCGGCAGCTGTATAAGCATATCTCTGTAAATCTTCTAAAAGCGACTTGTTCAGCACAGTGATTGCGAGTTTTTCTGATTCCATCAACTACAGGTTATTGATAAAAGTATCTGCATGTGCATCACTTCATATGTAATCACCCCTTCGACGATCTTTCTGCCAATACACTGGCATCGCAACATAAACTGTAATTGCTTTGCATTTAAAAAGGACCCTGCATTGGCTTTAGATCAAAACAGAAGGTCGATACATAAAAAGCGTCAAGTGAGAGTTTTTCAAACGAAAAGAGTCGACAACATAGAAAGAAACTGTTGCTGCCGCCCGTGCACAAAGGCTGAAAGTCAGTTCGGCTGCAGACATCACCGCGCCTCCTTGTGACACTATGAAAAAACATCATTGTGAGTTTGCACTCCCAATACTATTGTTTTGTTAAGAATACAGAAAGGCAAGGACCACTCCACATCAATATTTGTCCAATAATCATTATGTCTACCTCAAGTAAGAAGGCAGTTTATGTACTGCATAATGCGCGTTCGTATACTGGATAGAAATATAGTTTATAAAGCGCTATCTATTTTTAAGTATAAGAGCTACAATTAATATTGTTTTCAGACAAATGCTAATTCGCAATAGTGATTTGCGACTCGGATTGACTTTGAAAATAGAACAAAGATCAGGATAGAAATGAAGTTTATAAAGCCTATCTATTTTTAAGTATAAGAGCTCACTCTGTTTCGCAATTGAACTCGGATTGACTAAAATAGAACGGCAGCTTTACTATACCTGGTAGAACTTGTAGTTTATATGTGATCGAGTCTTGAGACTGAAAGAATGAAGCAGTTGGTTTGTTTGCATTGGGTAGTAAAAGACGAGGTCCAGACAGTTTTGCTTGGCTCAAGAAGGGTGCAAAATTTAATTGTACACGAATCCTACACAATAACTCAGGCCTGTCATCATTTTTCAGCAAATGACACTCTATTAGATCATTCTTTATTTAAGTCGAAGCTCTTCTCGATGATGATAAGTACCTACAAAAAAGAGAAAAGAAGTGATCTCCTGCTCTGGGTCAGGAAGATCAAATTAGCCACTGCTTTTGCCTTGTTGCGAATGAAACAAAATTGAAACGCTCTGGCCATTTCAAATGCGGTAAAAAGTCTCGCAAATGTCTATATATATATCTAATTTCTTAGTTGTGGCTACTGCTCAAAACAATTATATGTGTAAGCATGAGGAACTTTTTTAACAACCAACTATATGTATTGCGCTGCCTTGTAATCCGCTCGGCTAAGCTTTGTGAACGTTGTCCAAAAGCTTTCAAATCACGCTGAAAGTATCGTTATTATTGACGGACTAGAAAAGAGCGCCACCCAGACAGATGTGTTGTATGTAGCCGACTTCTTTTGTAAAGATCCATCGCATTATGCAACTATGCTCAAACCTTCCCTGCTAAAAAAACTTAAAGAAATTAGCCTGATGCAGAGGCTCTACGAGCACGCCAATCTTGAAAACGTCGATAATCACTTAGTGATAAAAACAAGGTTAAGTGTGCTTAGTATTACGAATTTGCTCCAGATTTGTTGGCGCAAAACACTACTTGGTCTCGGATTTGGATGCAAGGTAAGCCTTCAGGGTGCTACTAGAGCATCATGAACTCTGAATGTACTGAAGGTAGAAAAAAACATTGGTGGTAATTTTTTCGTTCATATTGGACTTTCATTGCGCTGTACACCCACCGATGCTAGGAAACATAAGTATTACCGGAGCGGATCCTACCCCAACTCACTTAATCCCGTGAAAAATTACATTTATTTACTAGTGGAGCGGCACGTAACCACTGAATAGTGGTCGTACATTTCTCGGTGTATGCCCGGGTCGGCACGGCTAGCTTGTCGAAAATGGATTGAGGGCGAGGCTCAGCCGATGCACGTAGAAAGACACATTATTTACTGAACAACACTCGCTGTGTGCCATATTTGTAGTAATTCATCCTTGGTATGGCTAGATGTAGGCTAGGGCGTCAAAAGTGCGACAGTTTAAATGTGTGTAAATCTCTAAGCAATGCTTGTCGTAGATAGTATTTGCTGTACATTTGATTAAGCATAGTCAGCCGGATATTGAGGCATATGGGGCGGCAATTATTACACTGAGCAAGACTCCAGTGAGCAGGACGTTTTGGTGGATGTCAATATAGACATCGGTGCATCAACGTACAGTCGTGTTGGCACGAACATCGAGACAGTCAGTCCTGCCACGGAGAAGTCGACAACATAGTGCAATATAAGGCAGCAAAGAGCATAAGGGGGGTTCCGTAAATTACAAGTCCTAAAGAGAAAATAGCAATTGGCCATATACCCGTATAAAGGAACGTCGAGAGCAAAGGTCTATTTTGCTATAGATTCTCGGATTGAAACACCAAATTGTTCATGACAGAGCTTGAAGAGGCAAGTAAAGCCGACAACAGATAGGAGATTGTATTATTTCAGTCTGAAGATCAACTATTGTACCAGCTCATGTCTTAAATGCGAACTCGTCTGTACCGAGTCTGTTTTGTTGAATGCAAGCGTGAGATGACATACGTGTTGCTATGCAAAAGACTTAAGGAAGCGATGAATCCGGACAGGAAGTTGTCTATGTGAGGCTACATTGACTTTCGATGTTGGCCGGACTGTAGTACCACAGCACTAGTCACAATGCTAGTGACTTTTCTTTTAAGAAATAGAAAGCATTTTTGTATTACGAATCTCTCGGTGATCATTTAGATTTGTCTGAAAGCAACTAATTTGGTCTGTAGAGGTGAAATGGAGCATGTGTGCACGCGTGCAAATCGCACGATCTTGCGGCCACACCATTGTCAAGCTTGTTGTGTCCAGGCAGTCCATAAGAATTCGGGTTGCCGAAATATCGGCAAACAACACCTATTACAGCGGCTAAGTTGGATATGTCACTGTCGTAGCACTGTTTCCTTACTGTGCCTTAAGACAACATAGATTACCACACTCAATTAGTTTGGACTGAGACGTTGAATTTACAAGATCTGTTCAGAAGAGCCTGTTTAAACATTCCTACATCGTACCATTTCGAGCACTGATTCTTAGGCAAAGAAAGTAGATTGCATCATCGACGGCGTGTTACGTAGTGCGTGAACCAAACTACCGTAGTCCTTTAAGACTATGATTTTACGCACTGACTTTGCATTGAGCATGCTGCTAATGCCTCAACAAGCTACATAAAATCGTATGTAAACGAATTCGCCAACCCTCAAGCTTTGTTAACGCCAACACGGTACGTCTTTAGGCGAGGTGGGATAGGAATAGCCGCGCGGTTTGTCAAAATTACCTTCTTACAATGCGTAAACGAGTTGAAGATTTTGCGCCCTGAATACTTTGTACGCGCGCGACTTAGTGGCTCGCATTAAATATATTTACAAGCAATTCAGCCGAATTATTAGGTGAAGGTTGGGATGGGATGCTGTCAAATGCTATAAATTTAGATATAAATCATCTATCGCTGTCGTCAAGACTAAGCTATTTAAGGTCATAGCAAATAGGGGCCCAGTGTATACGTATAAAACGGATGTTTCTGTGAGTTTTTCAGCCATATTAGGATGTGAACCTCAGCAATCGCGTAAGCGCTGACGCCAAGCCCTATGCACGCACAATTACAAAGTAATCGCAACAAGTTTCGAATCTGGTCACAAAGTGCCACAACCTCTGTCTCGAGGAGCACAGATCAGGCGACATACTCGTAAAGCAATACGATTATGCGCTCAATGCTCAAGATTTATAAAGACATATTCGAAGATGCGGCGCTCAGTGCATGTCTAGGCAAAGATAGTCGACAATGTCGGCGTTACGATTTGCCAAGTTTTCAGCTACACCCGACCGACGCCAGTCGAGTGCGGCATCAATCGAAAACCTAAAGCGCGCTGCTTGTACTAGAAATTCACTTTTCGCATACCTTCCTTGATAGAATGGGCAAGTGCCACCATCGGCTGGAGGACTTTCACATGCGATGCTAATACCCAAGTCAATTACAAAGTAACAGGAATGTACGCTTTAAAATTAAAATGATGGCCACTTTGGCGCCGTAGCGCTTTTGATCATGATGATCAGCGGCGATGATTAGACATCACCTTTGGTTGCTGAGGCAAAAAGGAGCGCTATGATTCAGCGCAAAACCTATTTCTCAAACCCATTAACCGGTTTGGAAGCAGCGCTCCAACATGCATGATGCTGTGAGCCATACGTCGCATGACTGTAGTTTTTGGTAGCGAGCACTAGTCTCTAATCGAGCAAGCTCGTATCGATGGAAGAGCTTTGCGCAAATATCGAAGTGATAGCAAAGAGCACAGCTTCTTGTGCAATGCTTTAGGTTCCCTTTTTTATCCTCTGACGTCCAAGGAGGCGTAAGTACTACTAATACAATACGTAAAGCGTGCACTAAGCCTACTATCTCTTAGATCGCCAAGCGATCACGGCAGCTCGCATAGGCAATACTTTGTGGAACTTACAACTTTCATGACTGCTCGTGCTTAGCCTTAGCAAGATTCAAGGATAAAGCTTCGACACATAGGTGCGAAATGCGGACTACATGATAGTCAATTTTTTGAGTCGGCTTTTGAAGATTGAAATGTGGGCTTCTGAGAAGGGGCACAAGCCTAAAAGCTGATGCCTATATTTCAAACAATGCAACCTCACTGACATGAAGATTCACAGAAACGCTTTGTCATGCAGAGACTAGAGCTTTGATGGAAGAAGAGTATACGAACCCAGTGTTTGTCCCAATAATTGAAAATTAGTACCACTTTGTATTAATTAGTCAAGCTCAGCGCTTAGAAGGTATCAAGTAGATAGAAATAAAGCAATTCTTGGTCTTCTGACTACTTTGCTAGATAGCAAATCTATTGATTATTACGTTCAGGTCACATTCGAATATATAAAACTCAAGGATAACATGAAAATCAAGACGAATGCTTGCTCATCAGTAAGAAAGGTCACGACCTGCGGCTCAAGTAAGATAGAAAGCTTAGGAGCCTGAGCTCATACATCTTTCACTCATAGCTGCGGCAGCCTCGCTGCACTTTGCAAGGTCATAAATTATTGATACAAAAGCGTTGACCAGGTCGTGATATATTGCGTTGAGAGCAGCTTGGTATTTATGCTCAATTAAGCATAAAACGTCAGGCTTAAGCGGTTGTCATAGCGAACAAATGGTCGACGCACAGAACGCTGAGTGGCGATGCTGACACGTAACTACGGCATAAATTACTCTAAATCTTGTAGTGGTATCCTCCGCCATAAATTCTCATGATTTCATTACATAGCTCTCAAACACAGGAATTTCGGGAGTATATATAAAAATGCTCCTTCGAGCTACCACATTTTTCGTAGCACCTAACGCAAGTGTCGGAGTTGTACATCGATATATAGCTCGTTGCATTTGGGTACCCTATGTTAATCATATCGTTAACGAAGAAGCTCGGCTCAAATTCTTAAAGGTCGTTTATCACCTGGTATACTGGCGTAAGTGTGCTATGCCATCGGATGATGATTCGTTTGAATCGCTTGTCAGTCGCCTTCCGTTGAAGTGAGCAAGACTCAAGTCCTATGGGCAATTGCGACTCATCAATCTTGGCTCTAGGGTGCAAAGAGTGAGCACTATCCTCGACGCAGTTTGAGTCCAACTTGTGAGTCTGCGGTTCGTACCACCAAGCCGAGCACCCATGAATAGTACGCCACGCTAACCTGAGCCACATACTCGAAAGCCCGTGTGTTTACAAGGGCATTTAAAACCATTTCTACTAAACGCAACTTGGCCTGTCAAATTTACGTATTTTGTACGCCTTAAGATTTGGAAAAGCCATCGACCAGACTTGATGCGATTTATAGTTCCACCAAACATTTTCGACTAGCGCCATGTCTTTTCCAAAATTGTCAGTGCTATATAAATGATTGCTTATACGAAGGTAGCCCACCCAAATTTAAAATTTGGAAAAAAGAAGAGGACATCTTCGAAATGATCTTGCAAAAGCAACTATTATTGTAATACAGTGCTTTGTCCCATGTGTAAGTGGCAAGTAATTTTGTAAACAATGCACACGCAACAATTACAATCGGATAATCAGTTAGTTAAGAAAGTTGACTAAGACTGCATGACGTAACGAGCAATGCAAAACTTGACGATAATATTCCCGACTAAAACTATGCAGATCAGGAATGTAGTCAACATACATTCATCAAGTTTCAAAAACAAACCACAATATCAACCGATGCGATCGTAAAAAAATATGCAACTGCAGTTATACACGATAAAGCAGCTGTTGCGTTCAATAAAAAAAATTCAGCACAACGAGTTGCTTATATGCACATATTTTCCTATGTCAGCTTCACTATTTCTGCAAGAAGGAGGTGTCGCTTATGATGTCAACTAAAAATACCGCCAATAATGCCAACTGCGAAATTTGTAAATTAGTTTAAGAGTCAAATATTTCTGAGCATGACATCCGTGGTGACAGCATGAAGGTCGCTGAATACGCCAATATTGACAATTTAAACGCAATCGGTAACTCTGACTGAACAAAGGCTCTCGCCTCGGACGCATCGAATTTGTTATCATTATTTCGTTAAAATCGAGCGCATCTTCCGAGAGAGTACTCCTCAATGTGATTTGAAGTTATATTATTTCAGAAAAGTGATTGGTTCATCAAATTGCGCAGTATTGGGTGATTTAGTGCGCTTATACCGTTAAATGAATGTGAGCATTCAATCTGTCCCTCGTATAATGTATCACCGATCTTTTGAGCAAACTTCTCGAGCTTAAAATGGAACATTTTGTGCAATTTATGATGGCTTACCCAGAACAGTGTTTTTTAAAAGGCCATGCAAGTGAAGTTATTATGTGCGAAAGGATTAAGCCTCACATCTTTTGCTATATTGAATAGCCCAGCTCATTTACAAGGGACATTATAAAAGCAATTCCAGCTCAACAAAGAGATTTGTTATTATACTCTATGATGCAACAATTCTCACCAGCAGGGTTGCCGGTACCAGCTATTTTTGATGCTACAAAGTTACAATTGCGCTGATAACTCCATACGAATCGGTGGTTACCTAGTCACAGACCAAGAAGCAAGATTTAAATTTCTTATACTTATAGGAGTCAAGAGACCTTATTGATGAAAATTGTCCAGGACGTGTTGGAAGCCAGATGGAGTATAAAAGAATGATAGCCTTAGCAGTAGATAGCTGAGAGCCACCAATGAGGCTGTAGTCAGTAAAAGTCCGTAAAAGCTCTTCATTTACTATCGCTTCTCAATTTTCTTCACGCAAGTGGCACTCCTTTTTCGCTGACTTCGCTTCGCTACCGCTCAAGCTTTGGTCGACAACCGAGCTCTAAGTAGATTTTCCCCCGAGTGTGTTAAATGCTGTTATTCAAACGTGCGTTTGCTAAATCTTCGCCAACGAGGCAAAATTCATATAGTATTTGCTATGACACATTGATGCAAGATTGAGGTCAGCAATGTTTATCTCTTTCGCATCTTAAACTTTTCTTCTGCTGCGGCGCTAAGCTCGGGTTTTGACGTGCAATTGGTATTTTCCTTCACACACTTCATGTACTGAGAGATACTATAAAATACGACAGAAAGTCATGGTGATGTAATCGGCAACGCCAAGAGTCATTGAGGAGGAAAGGACTCTCTTCAATCAATGATATTGTTTATTGTAAGACCCAAGCTTGTTGTGTGTTAAAACACTGCTTGAGTGAAT
This sequence comes from Plasmopara viticola, assembly GCA_001695595.3. NCBI lineage: Eukaryota > Oomycota > Peronosporomycetes > Peronosporales > Peronosporaceae > Plasmopara > Plasmopara viticola. Next base: position 93,344 of record MBPM02000059.1, read on the forward strand.
TATCAACCATCCATTTATTCTTTCTACACACAACACACAACACATAACTGCTGGTCACTATACTTACTGCTGAAGGCACATGTTTGTAAGTGTATACTAGCTGTAGCAAAATTCGTATAATTGTAGAGTTACCGGAAGCTGCAACAGATGGCACTTAGATTAACCAGATTAGAAAATCAAAATACACAAATTTGCGTAACCATCTTTTCGTATAAATCACCGACTTTTACACATATTTTCGTTTATTACTTTACTTTTTTCATAAAGGCCGCTCGCTACCTTGACCGCGAAGGTGCGTTATCGTCGCGTCGCACTTTAAATAATGGGCAACCAAATTTTGCCAGCACAAAGAAAGCTTTTTTTGTTGTCAGAGATCTTTTTACCTTGAGAAAAGGAGGTCACGATTGCAAAAACGCTTACTGAGCTGAGCATTGTCGATAAGCCTTTGAACTGTCGTAGAAATGACTATGCAATTCTATGTCTTCGTCTCTCGCGTAGACAAGGGTAAAGGCAAAGGCAAAGACAGATGGTCAACGCGCTATTCGTTTGTAAGCCCCATTACGCTTGTAAAAGTTTGGATCAACGGTGCTCGTGAAAACAGTCCTTTACCGAGTAAACAAGTATATGTTATGAGTAATAGTCACTTGCTCACGCAACAACGTCGGATGGAGTGACGATGAACTCGTAATTTTTCAGTGATCAGAGTCACGTGCTCAAATTGGCACAGTGACCTGTCGCCAGATCCTTTCCTATGCTTATTGCAGAAGAGTTCATCTTTCTTTCTTCTTCTACAAGAAGACGTGAAGCTCCTGTAAGCTGCTAAGTTGCTTTTACATAGCAATTGTTGGTGATACTTATGGCTCAAACGACCGTGTCGGTCGGCTGTATTTTCTAAAATCCTATTGAAGCGATAAAGCATTAACGATGCAAAAACGGAAGTCATGGGGGTCCAAATCCTCAATACTTGTTCAATGTGTTTTTTAACCGACGAGGCCTGTGTGTGAATAATCCCTTGTAGAAAGAGTGGGATAAACATCTATTGGCAAGAAGCCAGCGTTTCCCTACTCCTATTTCGTACACGCCTATCGTACACCCTGTCCTCTACATACGCTGGCTCTCGCACGTCCACCACGCCACGATCCAGAGACGCCACTCGAGAATTGCGGCAAACCCCAGCGAGCGTTTTCGCCTGGGTGTATATATTGCGTGTCCAGTGTATTGCTTGTTCACGAACTCGACCGTGTCACGATCTGCGCTAGACGAGCAGATTGTGTGCCGAGTATTCCTTCTATAGACTTAATTGACACGAGGGCAAGACGACGATGCGGCTCTCGTCGGCAAGTATTGCGACTGCCATTGTCTTGTCAGTCGCAGTAGCGCAAAAGACCCCGTCGCCATGGACGTCGTCGTCCTCGGGCTATAACGAATGGTCGGCCGGCTCAGTCTCCTGTGTCTTTCGGTATACCATGCCAACAGGAACGAATTTGCCCCGCACTGTTGCCATCAATACGTCACCAACGCCAACTCCCGACAGTGATAACGACGAGGAGACGAACGCAACAAGCGGCGGCTCGGACGATCTGAACAAGAGCGACCCAGAAGCTGCTACGGCGAGTGACGAGCCGGACTCGGTCGCGTCGAATTCGTCGTCGGAAGGCAGTCTAGCACCTTCGTCCACGCCTCGATCGACGCCGACAAAGGCACCGACGTCGACGTCGACACCGACACCCAGACCACCTGCAACAACGGCCCCTTCAGAGAGTGCAAGCGACCACACGGCCGACACGAGTGACGCCTCTCCCTCATTGCAGAACGCAACCGATGCGACCACACCGTCAACAACAACCAATACGACAGCTTCGCCGCCTTCAACAGGATCAAACGATGGTCGACGGTTACTGGAAGACGCGGGGGAGAGCGGTGGGACGACTGGAAATGCTGGAAATACCACAGCTGGAACGGCTGGCAATACGACTGTCGACAGTCCGAGCGACGCTGCTCTCGAGGCTTCGGACACATCCCAATTGACGGGTCCATCACCGGCAACGACAGCCACAAACACGTCTGCTTCGACGACCAAGATCAAGACGCCGTCTTCAAGTAGTACAGATGCAAACACGACGACGACGGCCCCAAAAGCGACCACGACCGATACGGGTACGAAAAGTACGAATGCTACGTTGGAGGCGACTACCATTGAATTTAGCTGTGACTCGACGTTCTATGAGGCGTGGTCCAAGATGGGACTGACGTGTGGAGGCACTGAGTTAGATGTCGTGGCTGCTGCTGCCTCCACCGAGTGTTTAATCTACTCTGGAACCTCCTCGGGTACGGCCATCTCCGACTTGGCTACCTGCATGTCCGTCTGTCGCTTTCCAGCCTGTCACGACGGCACGTGGGACTACACGGCGTCGGATGGGCTCGACTCGGAGATTTACGCTAATTTGGACTTTATTTCGCTCATGAATGTAGCTGGCAACGAGGCCAGTGCATCCGTGGCTGACGCGGTGCAGCAGCCATTCTCTAACCTTACGTTTGCGACGACAACCGAGTGCGACTACACGTCTGACAACTCGTTTAGTGCTTGTCAATGCGCCGGGATGATGGGCACGCCGTCGACGTCGAGCGGCACGTCCAAGTCTTCGGCTGCGCACTACTCTGTGCCAAGAAACAAGGGGCTTGGCGACGCCAACCACTGGCCGGATGGCAAGAAAAAGTCGTCCGTTGACAAGGTCGGCATCGTGTCGACGACGATCGGGAGTAGTGCTGCGACCGTGTCCGTCGTCGCGGGTGGCATCATGTCCGTGGCGAGCGGGGTCGTCGGCGGGGCATCGGCCAGCGTCGCGTCGGGCGTGTCGGCTGCTGCCAGTGTCGGGATCACCATGGCAGCCGTCGACCTCTGTCAATTCTCCATCATGCTCAATCAAATGAACGTCGACGCGCGACCGCGTTTCATGGAAGACATGGGCAAGAAGATGGCGCCGGCGTCGTTTACGTTTCTCCCGTTTGGGAAACTCAACACGTCGTCGGACGACGACACGACGCGTCGGCTCAGTACTAGCAGCAGTAGTGCTGCGTCGGATGCGACTGCGAATGTCCAAGGGATGGAAAAGTACGCGCACTTGATTGGCGTCGACCCCGGCATGCTCTTTTACGTGGCAGTAGCAGGCATTGCGTGTATGGTGGCCCTCTTGTTTGGCATGTACATGCTCGCAATGGGCGCGTGCTACTTTCTCGTCTCTGACTTTCCGACGTTTAGTCTCAAGTGGCTCGACAAGGCCATTGGCGCGCTCATGATGATTTTGATCCTGTCGCAGTACGTCGTTGGCGCGACCGCCATGTACCAGATTTGTTATTGTATCGACCGCGACTCGCTGGACGTGAGTTTCGGGTTGGCCATCCTCACGTTACTGTGCCTGGCGTTTGGCACAATCTTGTACGGTGTGATCGTGATCAAGAACAATGAAGACGAACTGCGCGATTTGGGTACCAAGGACCATTTCGACAAGAAGTTTCACAACCGCTACGGTCCCTTGTACGACGAACATAGCTTTGAAGGTCGCTTCTTCTTCGCCCCCAAGCTCCTCCTCGCCTTGTTGTGTGGCATGACGACGGGGATGGTCTGGCTCGTGGGACTGTGGCAGATTGTCGTCCTCATTGCGCTTCACATTGCGTTTCTCCTGTACCTCGAAATCAAACAGCCGTACCCGACCGCGTTCGTGCAAAAGACGTCGAGCTTTGTCATTATTGTCAAAATCTCGGCGCTCTTTCTGAGTTTCTTTCTCCTCTCGAGTGCCACGAGCTTTACAAAGAGCATTCCCGATGATCTGCGCGAGGGTGTGGCCTTTGCCATCGTCGGTCTCCAAGTCCTCGTGCTCATGTGCCTCATGATTCGACAAGTGTACATTTTCTACCGAACGTGGAAACTCAAGCGAGATGGGGCGTCGCACGAGGACAAGACGGTGACTGTCCAGACAACGAACGGTCGAGAGGCCTCAGAGGCGTTTTTTGCCATCGGAGGAAGCGAGCCACAATACTATGGCAATGCGTCTCAGCATCGTGGCGGCTCGCCGACTCTCTTAGGGGGCGACGTGACGCCAAAGGTACACGAAAGTCGCCAGTACATGCACGAAACGCCTGCAAGTGGCTATGCCAATCAACCGCCTCTTCGGGGCTTGCGACCCCAACGCACTCATACAAGTGTGCGACACCGAACCGATGAGGTGGATTTGTAATCGTGACAAGAGTTTTTGTGACCTGGTTTAGAAAGCACGTCGTGTTTCTTTTTCGTTTTTCTAGGCTGAATATATGAACAATTTACTAGATGTCAACTCTTTCAATTGGTACACTATATCATTTTTTTTTATTGCTCAAAAAGGAATTGATGTTTATATCCTTGAGATACTATAGTATCTAGTGCGCATACTAAAAAAGTACTAATTTATATTACTTATGACTATTCATATATCTAGATTAAGAACATGGAAGTTTCACCTTTTGCGCCAGAACCATGCTTCGTGCCCTCGTAAGTAGCGCTCCAAAACCTCGCCATGTCCTCCAGCCGTCCTGCCCATTTAGGAACACGTCTACTTCGCTTTGTAAACTTCAAGTGAAGGACGTGAAGTGCAGCATCGCACCTGTTTTCCAAGCTAGGTAGGTAAAGAATGTGGCGTATTTGTTCCTTTCTGTAATATATATACCATATGTGTAAAAGAATTCCAGAAATGCGGTCTAAGCGATGCATGTACGAAGGATCGAATCGAAACGTTCTACATTACTGGAAATCCGCGGCATTCGCAGTCTCAGGGTGTGGTGCTCTGGGACTCTTGGATGAGCAGCATCCCACGGCATGTGCGTCTAGTAACGGAAATAACGAGGATCCCGTTGAGCGGGCGAGGAAAAAAATGCAGGAGTTGTCTACTGTCGCCATTGCGCAGCTTGCTGCACTGTTACCAGAAGATAGCAACTTGAAAAAGCGGGTAGACGAAAGTTTGGTTTCAGGCACGGCCGATCAGATTTCCTGGGGCTTCTGCATGGGCGCTTGTGCGGGTTTTACATTAAAGAAAGTATCCAAGCTTGGTGCCTTGGCTATCGGTGCACTCTATGTGCTGCTGCAATGTGCGAATTATTCAGGATATTTGAAGGTCAACCGCAAGAAATTGGAGCGTGATGTTAAGGATTATCTTGATCTTGATCAGGTATAAATGGAAGTTGCGAGGTGATGCTTATGCTTGCGACTCATTTTTAATACTTTTTTATTTTTTAGGACGGCGAATCAGACACGAAGGATTTAGATTTGATGTACAAGTCAGTGGTTAGAGTATTGGAATTTGGTTTTCCAGCTGGTAGTGCATTTGCTGCAGGATTTATTATAGGGTTTCGCTCTGGATAAGTCACTCAGTGAACCAAATTTCATTGTCCTTGCATTTCGCCAATTATCACAGCAGACTGACAATCTCTTCTGCGAGTGCCACGTACGCGGTTACGCTGCTGCTGCGACTCGAAGTCAAAATCTCCACACACGAGCATTTAAGATATGTAGCTTTGATTGCACTGTACGATCGGTGTCTAATTCTCCTTGTTCATTTGCACGTCAATATGAAGCCCACATCTTGCGACTGAAGGGGTACTGCCAAGCGAGCCTGTTCCAACGACGCGTAAGTACTATCAACAATGGATTTAAATTGACTCTTAGATGAAGACATGGAAGAAGGATGACAAGGTGAAACTTTGCAAAGTTTTTTGCCCTTACGAATGTTCTATATCCGACAGAACATTGAAATCCAATGGTCACTTTTAAATTCAATAAATGTGCCGTCGATATTTTATGCAATCTGTCCACATGTGTACAATTTGACCCTGTCAGGGCTCACTACTATTGGGTAAAACCAAAGTGATCGTGTTTGTCGAGCTAGCAAACATGCCCGTAATCATTTGCAAAGCACCGTGGTGTTGAAGCATTCATACTTAATTCTACGTAACGCTGTTTTGGACTTGGCGCTTCTCGCACGTCGCCGATGGATGTCCAAGGCTCCCCATCCCTATCATTATCCCAGAATCTTGCGTTCCCTTTGTGCGGTGTGATGAGAAAGCCCTACAAGGCAGCGCTGTGCGCAAATGGTGACCATCCGGGCACTAATGGTCAGGCATCAGTCGCCTGACCTAGCGAAGATAAGCGACAATGCCGCAGGCTTCTCCAGCCCAGCCACCGCTCAATCCATTGTTTGTGCAGCTCGCTCGCGAGTTCAGATGAGTCGTGGCTGCTCAAGTTGCCCGCATTCTACCAGACATGACACGCCGATAGCCACATGGATTTTGTGATTGAATTTTAGAATAATTGTTGTGTCTTTTTTCGGAAAAAGGTTGGGGTGACGCCCTCCTTCCAAGCGCGGGGGCTAAATGCTCGCGCGCTTCGGGCAGGTGCTCTCGGGCATCTGCAGGTCTCTAACGAGTCTCACCCTCGACGCGACGGTCTCCAGCACCGGGCGCCACCTGGGCTCTTACCAAGTCAGAACTACACAAAATAATGGAAGACCCTCACGGCTTCGGTGCTGGCTGCACTGCCCGCCGAACGAGACCCGACGTATGCGGACACCACTCTATGCCGTGGACTAGCCATAGAGCCTAGCACGTGCATAACTTGGCAACGCGATAACGTAATACAATACAATACAATGATGTGTCTTGTACGCAAGCGTGAATTTCTAAGTAGCATTAGTCTATACCACGTCAAGGTAGCGCTCGATACGCGTGTTACATACTTTGAGCAATAAGATGTGTGAATGAAGTGATCATGACGCTTACAACTTCGATTTCACAAAATCGGTGATGGATCGGAAGATCGTAGCCGAGGTAACTAACACACATAAAAGAGCGTCGCCATTAACGCGATTCCTGACCTCGAACGCATCCTTTGAATGCAGTCTTTTCACCAATTGTCGATCGTATGCTTTTCGCAGTATCCCAACTTAATCTATCACCTTTAAGCACAATTAGACAAATTTATTTTGTAGCTTGCGATGCTGCTACCAATTCGTATTTATGATGGGTAAGTGAAGGATGAGATGGATTTGTATCACAAAAATCAAGATGTTTAGAAAAAGTGAAGCACGAGCATTCTCGCCTATCCGTCAGTCTATCCTTACGAGGCCACACAACGCCGCAGAGAAATTTCTCTGTTGCGTCTTCGTATCCACAAAGTATGAAGCTCTGAGCATTCACGATAGGTTCAGAGCACGAAAATTCACCTCGAACAAGCCTTCATTGTGTACAATCGCACAACATCTTTTTGCCTGGCAAAATTGCTTATTATACAATAACGAGGCGCATGTTTCTATATGGGCCAATGGATTGAAAGGATCTCTTCCACAATTTGGCGTAAGATTTACTTTAGATACTAAAACCCTCGGTTTGATCGATCGATTATTCATATTGTTGACACTCTAAAAGGATTCAGCGATCGTCCTTGTCGTCATGATGACCTTGGGCTATGCCAAAAAAGCTTTGCTTTGTTCTGCTCACTGTCTCCTTCATTTACACAAACGACGCATAGCCTGAGCATGGCCAAGTTTAACGTCCATGACGTGGCGCTCCCGGACATAAAGCTGTCCCCACAGCGTGAAGCGTCTTTGATTGCTGAGGTCGAGGGGTTAGTGCACAGCACGTTAGAGTTGCGCTCGGCCTTTGCTGCTAACGGTCGCCAACTCGACAAGTCGGTGTGGAAGCTCGTGCGAACCAAGGACGATGTCCGCGCCTACCGTTCACGCCGCGCGTTGTACGGCCCGGACCCCACCGAGGCGCAGACCGACGCGTCCGAAGCAGTGTCGTCGTCGTCGTCATCCAGCTCGCGAACCAACACGACCAAAGCCACGGCTTCAGCTGCTTCATCGAGTGACTGCGATCGTCTCCGTGCCAAGAAAGGTGCACGCCCCCCCGCTGTGGTTCTCTCTGGGACCGTCGACGGCACGGCCGAAGATGCCGTGTTGGGCATGCTCGCAGATTCCGAGCAGCACTGCATGATGCGTCAGTCGTATTTAGGCACTGAGCTCGAAGACTCACGGCTACTGTTCGTCTTGGCTCGACCGACGCCACAGAATCCCTTTACGTTCATTGGTGTCAAGTGGGGACGTCAGACGTACGGTCGCTTTAGCCAACCCCGTGACTTTGTCTTTTTAGAATCGACCGGGATCGTCAAGGATATGCGGGGCGAATTAGTCAGCTACGGCCTCCGTCAGTCCACGAATCTATCGGACGTGCTCACGCTACCTCGGTCTCACGATGTGTTGCAAGGCCACTTGTCGGTGTGTCAGACGTTCGCTAATAGCAACATCCCCGTCGCAGGCTCGCGGCACCATTCAGTCGAAATGTTCTCGCGTGCTTTCTTACAGCTGGATGGAGACGTGCCTGTGAACGTGGCCGCTTCGGCATTTGCCGAGAAGCTCATGGCCCTTGTCGATACGATGGAGTGTGCAACCGCCTACAAGTTGACATGGATGATGAAGCATTCGTCGCGTCAGGCTCGCCCAGGAGTGAACTTCCACGGCTCGAGCGGCCACTGCGCGAACTGTACGCGCAGTCTTAGCAAATTTGCAAGTCTAGTGCTCTCACGCGGAGGCACGTGCCAAGTCTGCCGCCGCTCGTACTGCGGCAAATGCTCTGTGTATAAGAAAATCTCGATTGGCTTTGGCAACGAAGTGATGCAAAAGTCGTTGCTCTTCTGTCTCGAGTGCCTGTTAGAGGCAAAGCACATTCCGGCGCGGATGGTGGCCGTGGACCAGCAAAAGTATTAAATTTTAATTAGAGTAATCTTCGAAGCGAGATTCGTCTTTAAGATTAAATATTGTAGAACTTCGTAATAAAAGTTGGCTAGAGTTGGACTGCGAGGTCGTGATTGAAGCGTCATGTGCTCCTTGTCTCAAGCAATTGAATAGAGATGTCGTTCTGTCGTCTTCGTTGAGATGGCGACGTTAAACTCGAGCACCTGCAACTCTCGTTGCTTTTCTGCTCTGTCCTGTCTCCTTTGCCAAAAGTTGGCCTTGATCGAAAATGACTTAGGATCCTTGATCCTGCGGGGTCGACAATGGGCAAATTCGCGTTCAAGCTTGGAAAAGCAAGCGATCGTCAGCTGCACGAATGTAGTGGTCGCCGAAACGTCGACATTTATCAAAAGCTCATTGCGGACATAGAGTGCATCGAGAGTCCTGGTAGTACGCAAGAAAGACGGGCGCTTTTCACCGTCTTCGACGACGCAAGAGCTAATCTGATTCGTCATTGAACTTGTCAATGGCCGGCGTCCATGCCATAATTCTGACCACTTGACGGCCGGTCCTTGTTGAGCTGTGCAGGACGTAAAAATGGCGAGGGACGCAACGTTTGGTGCACTTGCCGATAATCGTACTTGATATTGGCAATGAATCTGATGCGCGAGATCTTCAGACGATAGGCGATCCGTCCGACGAACGATTCGTTGGACCAGAGGATTCCTTGGCGCCAGATGGTCCTGGAAAATTCTCGGCACATTCTCTGACGGGCGGGAAGCACGAAGAGAAAGGCACTATTTTTCTTGCATTTTTCTATATTCTCAATAGTTTATATTGTTGACAACTCGCGTTGAAGCAAGTACATTGAGACGCACACTAGGTGTTTGATAAAGGCGTATAAAGTATCACAGCCGACAGCACATTGTAATACTAAATTTATAAGGCGACAAGTATCAAAATTCGCGCTTCATTTCGCGGCTTGTGTGGTAGCGGGCTTCCGGACGTAACCACGCACTAAGCTAACACGAATCGTAAGCAACGGCTGGCGTTTTATATAAAAACAAGGGCCTTCAGCTCTAGCCAATTATTGTACAAGCACTTCACTTAATGGAGTTGGTGCGGTCCTGCTGTCATCCCTCAGCATTCAGCTGATTATGTTACAAGCAATTTTTCTAAGGAAGCACGATTTTTTGCATCTCACTACAAAATTCACTTTAAAGACGTTGACAAAAAATCCTATAGCTGTCAAGGAGACGGCAAGCACGGCACAGATAGCGCTAGGGTCGTTGCACTAAGGGTGCAAGTAGATAAAAACAAATGAGAGTTAAAGACAAGCACAATCGTGATAAGATTGATAAGTAAGTGAATCGAATCAGCAGACTACGTTATTGGCTCAAAACGAGGCTTGATGGCGAACACCACCTGTTGCGCTCCGAATTGTTGCGGTGACCGCAGTACTGAAGGCTGAGGATGAGTTGAAAGCTGCCAAGAATAGGAAAAGACCTAAAAGCACGCTATGAGGTCTTTTTTTGATGTCCCTTATGCTCGTGAGGCTGCGTGCGTTGTGGATAGATGTGAAAAACAAGAGTGTGTCAGTATCCACAAAGACATGTATGCGGTGCTTGTAGTCAAATCCTATTGGTCGATCCGAGTATATTTCTCGCTGTCTTAGCCGGCGAATCAGAGCTCCCCACTCTTTCCGCGAAACGAATCTGACGATCACATATGTAAGTGATCGTACAGTCTGTCCTCCGGCTCATGCTCTCTTGTAAGAAGAGATCGTATTCGGGTAAACAACCCGCGTCTTTATTAATTCGTTGATCCACCATCATTGGTAGCCCCAGAAGACCAGACTCTATCATATGGTATGTCGTCGGTACCACACGGCGTCGCCTTGGTACGTGACCTTTGACCAGCCAAGGTCCACTCTATGTACTACACCAGCTCCAAATCCTAGCTTGGTTGACTCAATCGCCTCGTTCGTAAGGCCCCATAGCAGCTAAGCCGCTCTTCTGTTCTCACATATCTCAACCACAAAGTGGTGTGTACACGTCAGAATTTCTGGCATCACATATGAATCATGGAAAATGTACCCGATTTTGCACACATCCACATATCCACACTGTACGGCAAAGTCATTCATCACTTCAGTCGTAGAGTTATAAACACGCGGGGCACATTGCCGAGCGTACATCTTGTGCGATCGACCGAACGAACCATCGAAAGTGCGTATAGACAAAAAGGGCTTTAGCGCACAGTCGCTCTGCCGTTTTTAGTGGCGTCAGCAAAAGGTGGTTAATGTGCTTGCCAAATCATCAAACGAAAGGCAAAGAAGATGTCAATGGACAAGAGTTTCACCGGTTGTGATCGATTGGGCTGAACACTTGACGCTTAATCCCCTGCTTATCTGTCTCGTGGCAAGTAATCAAGAGCAAAACGACCGTGTTTGCTTGCTACTTTACCTCAAACTGAACTGGCCTGCGCTCTCCTGCGCGTGTCGCAATAGTATAGTCTCTAGCCTATCTATCAATTATGATCGTCCATACCTCCGTAACCCTATTGCCCAGGATCGAAGGCGTAAAGATGAAACTGTAGAGTAAAATTTAAGACATAAACTTGCCTGTGGCTCTCAATGTTCGTCACTTGATCATTTCCTCGACAAGACACAAAGGGGATGGAACCCGGTCGAGTCGTGTACCCACCCGTGCCATTGACTTTGTCTCTGGAGGATGAAGAGGCTATTGAAAGAATTGCGAATCGACTCATTGCTGAAACGTTGCACGCCAGTGAAGACTTGGCAGCACAAGGACACGTGGTCGATTCGAGTTGCTGGAAGCTGCTCAAGGAGAAAGACAACATGGTAGCGTATAAAGATGTGTCAAGTTCCCGTACCACGACGCGCAATCGATTGCGGAGCGAAGAAACCGTCATCGTGACTGCATCGCCACAGAACCCCACGTTCTTTCCGACCAGTCGCGAGTCGTTCGACGAAACCATGATGGTACAGAGTTTCCACAATGTGGACGACTACGACTCGACGGATGAGAGAAGTCTTCATCACGACGAGTTTACAAAGTTTGGCGCCAAAGGGGGAGCAGAAACGAGCGTCTTGGAAAAGTTTCGACCGCCGAACGTTCCGATCGTCTTTGCGCACGGGTCGTTCCCAGGCACGGTGGAGGACATGGCACTCGCGTTCTTAGCCGATACAGTCGAACGGAGTCGGACACGATTCAATACGGTCAAAGACATAGTCGTGGAAGATGTACGGATTCTGGCAAAAATCCACGGACCGACACGAGAAGATCCGTTCCGGTTTCTTGGCGTCAAGTGGTGCTCCAATACGGCTGGTCGAGCAGCGTCGCTGGTAATTAAACCCCGAGATTACGTGATGATTGAGGCCACAGGTCAGGCCGTTGACTCGAAAGGAGTACGCTTTACGTACTTTTTGGACCACTCGATTGAAATGGAGGAAGTTCCGAGTTTCTGTGAATTTGGATATGTGCGTACAATTTTTTCGTCTTGCTACATTATGAAGCCACGTGAGAGCGGCGAGGTGGTGGATTCGTACGCAAGAGGCTTTCTGATCAGCGGTGGAAGCTTTAGTGTGCGTTTAAGCGCCACTGCGCTCGCGGAAGCATTTATCACAGTACCCCGTGCTTTAGAGGAAGCATATATCAAGAAGCTTGCGATATTGTTGGACGACCAGCATTTTCGGAGCCCGAATAGCAGCAGTACGAGCGAATGCAGCAGTCTTGGCAGCAGCAATGGCTCAAGTTCTTCGGTGGAAACGACCAGCACCTGTTCTTGTTGCCAAGGCAAGCTCTCGTCAAGAAGACTGGGAGGTTTTCTCGACAAGAGCTCAGATTGTCGACTCTGTCGAAAGGTAGTGTGCCACAAGTGCACTGTGAGAAAGTGTCTACCCGGTGAGGGTGCCCATGGGCGCTATATGAAGAAGATCGAGCAAGACTTTTGTTTAACGTGCTATCTTAAAGCCAAGCGCTTATCTGCGCGGCATGTAGCAATGGCGACGCTCTCGAAAGCGTCACTTTAAGAGTAAAGTTGAATTAATAGAGAATAAACGCCTTTTTTTCAATTGTTACCGAGTCTGGAAATCTTAATTACGACTGAAAAGGCTCAATAGATATCATCAGGTGCACTAATCCTGAGGGCGATTGATGCGAGTATTGCTCTCCGAGAAACTGTAAATATCGTATTGGCGTCGCTCGTACGAAGTAAATTACTCCGCGGTCAACTTTCACTTGATCAACTAAGCCCAGTGGTGGTGCATGCAGCGCGATCGTGTTAAAATTACCTAAGAAGAGGTTTGAGAGCGAAAAGCCTCGATGTTTGTCTGATCTAAGAGCGAATCCCACGGCCTACGATTGGAGCTATATTAGATAGATTGATTGTACCAAAATGATCGCGATGTGGTTTAATAAAAGGCGCTTAGGCCGACCATTCTTTATAGATATACGCTAGATTAACTAAGACATGGGAGTGAAATCAGAGACCGATAGACTAGCGAGCTCATAATCGACAAGCCGGATCGATACTAACCTCAGCAATAGGTCATGCAAGTCTAATTCATCTACCAGAGACCTTACACGAGATACCATCACTGTGGCGATCAGATTCTGGCCTCGTCGACTACATTTCAGGGAAGTGTACAGATGAACGTGATACAGCGGATATAGATGGTTTGGACGCTCTGAGCTAAAGACAAAAACAATAAATAGCGCGAATCTATCCAGCTTTAGTCACTTTGATAATCATAACTCATAGGGATCTCGCGACATTTTCTTCACGATTGAGCATGGAATAATATACCTTGGCTCGAGTTTTTTTGGCTGAGCAAACCCTTTGCGACGGACGTCGATCCTCTTTAGTCCAAAGATGTGTCGGGCACAGTGCAAATGAAGGGCAATCGCAGGATCGCATATACTGTAGAATGGACAAGACCGGGCTTAAAAAAATCTGTCTTTAAAAAGGATAAAGTTAATGGTGGGCGTGGACTTGACATGAAGCTAATGGTGCCTACAATGCCACAAGATGGGAATCAAGGGAACATTCGGACTCAGCAGTACATTACGGCACTTCATTTGGAATGTAGCATGCAAGCGATTAATTCTATTTTTGATGAGACACTTCCATTTCCACTCCATTCTCGTAATTCGATACAAGTAGAGGATGTAAATCGACTAAGACGAGTAGAACAAGAGCCGCACAGACGGTCACTAAAAGGCACGACAAACTTCGGTTTTGTCGAATCAAAGCCGGTGAAGCAATATGAAACGATCGAACTTTTGTCTGATTTGGCTTAGGTGCTTGATCGCACTTTGACTGGGCACATGATCGCTCCCAGGTTGAGACACCAGATTGACAAGAGAAATGACGCTACCGAAGATGGTACTATGCAGCACTGTTGTGACCCACGCCGTTAGCGACATTCTTTATGAAAGCTATACTAGCTCGCTTGTGAACAAGGAAACATACATTACGGCGAGCGATTGCATGCCGAGAAAAATGAAATATTAGCATGGGCGTTTTTCTACATTTATGAAGAAACGGTAGATCAGCGTATTGCTGTCTTATATTGCAAGGACGAAGGCTTTCCAGATTGTACTTAAATTGTACCTTGAGTCGGTATAAGCTACCCAAGCCTTACAACTGCTATGGTTGCGATCTATACAGACGATCCGATAAATATTGAGAAGAATCTGCTACTTGAAGACAGCTTATAGCAAAAGTTAAAAATTGGCGAATCAGTAAATATAGATCGCCAATGTGGATCATCAGGATGCGACCGCACCGAACGCGATATACTGTCTTTTTATATAATTAACGGCGTCGATTCTTTACACTAAACGTGGAGCCATGTTATGTGATTTTGAGCGAGCTTGGATCGAAGTGCTGTTATGCAGACTTGTGCAATGTTATCAACAAAACATATGTAGTAATTTGGCCATCGTTTATAAGTAAATGAAATGTGTAACACAGTCGCGGAGGAAGCTGATGAAGGTTGGCCGTCGGACGAGGCTGAGGCGTAGGCGAGGTGAAGCCGTAGAAGAGGAGGAGTGTTTGCTGCTCAAAGCAAATTAAGAAATGCTATAAGTTGAAGAGCTCTTACGACTTATTTTCTGTAACTGGTGACTCTCAAATATCTACTGTTACCATCCTAAAAGCTCATTCTTCTTAATTATATCTGGCTTTTTACACTTCCTAGATTTCTTTTAGCCAACAAGAAATCTTAGTTCCCGATGATTATAAGACATCCGACACTTTCTCCTGGTCGAAGATTTTATGATCACCTATACCTATAAATAGTACTAATGCATATGTAATGTAATGTGTTACGTTATCGCGTTGCCAAGTTATGCACGTACTAGGCTCAGTCTGGCTAGTTCACGGCATAGAGTGGTGTCCGTATCCGTCGGGTCTCGTTCGGCGAGCAGTGCAGCCAGCACCGAGGTCGTGAGGGTCTTCCATTATTTTGTTTAGCTCTGAATTGGTAAGAGCCCAGGTGGCGCCCGGTGCTGGAGAACGTCGCGTCGAGGGTAAGACTCGTTAGAGACCTGCAGATGCCCGAGAGCACCTGTCCGAAGCGCGCGAGCATTTAGCCCCCGCGCTTGGAAGGAGGGCGTCACCTCGACCTTTTCCGAAGCTAATGCTTATGTATTTTAAGATATATTGCGTAAAAGCTGTTACCGGCAAAACTGCCGATGACAACGGTTACGTCACAAAAAAAAGATACATAGACTAAAAGCAAAAAGGCCACAAGAGAGTGGGCATTGTGTGCTTTGTAATTCCGAATTGAGGTGGACGTCGTCATTGAATCGTGTACAGTGTGCATTTATTGTTTATAACAATATATAGTGGATAGTGGAATTCCCATTCGTTTATGGCTAAAGAAACAAGGACTGATTTTTTTTCAAAGATAATCTATCATTGAGCAATGGAGGTAATAGAAGTAATCCAAAAAGAGACATTGCTGTGTAAATTGGATAAAGTGGGTGCTATAACGTAAATAGTCGAGTCGAAACCTTGAAAATCGACAATCGACCAGCAGCCGAGAGATTCGTTAATTATCGCTTGAACATTCACTAGATGATAAGTATCAGTTGTGTTGTCGGAAAAATGAAAAAAAAACGAATTTAAACAAATAATTTGGATGCCAATGCTCAAAGTCATGCCGGCCCGATACAATCAAATATATCTTCTAGCGTGCATTAGCTATATGTGTGTATGCTATATTGAATCGTGATAGAGTTTGATCTGAAAAAAGTCTGCGTCTAAGATCGCACCATCTATAAACAGTTATACACTCCAAAAGCGTGAAGAAGAAGCCGATCCTAACATCTTTCTACGAGTGAAGACTCACTCAATCCCAACCACGATCCTCCGTGATTAGACCCCGGCAAGGAACGCAAAGCTTCAATTCTCCTTCTGCAGACACATCTGCCTTCGGCTGATGAATATGATGAGAAGAACCCCGTGCGTCTCGTCGAATACTCGTCTGGCTCTTCGCCTGCTAGCGCTACAAAAATGACCCAAGCTATCAACAGCGCCACTAAAACAAACTCATCAGCCCGAATACGCCTCAAAAGCTGTAAACTTCTCGTCAGACTCACCGGCCATGCAAAAGGCCTTACCAATACAGGTTGAAGAATCCAAGATTCCAGGGTCAATGATTTGGTCTGGAACTCCGATGTTGATAGGATCACCGAAGTTAGATATGAGGAGGAAGAGGGCGCCGATGCCCTGGCTACACTTCTCGGGCTAGCGCAGAAGGCTAGAAGCTATATGACTCGTCCACCGACGCAAGTTGCTATCAAGTGAGAGGTCTCCGTGCTATTTGGTTAGCTGCCCGGCTGACACATGTCATGGCGCAATCTAGTGCTTTGCGTGTCGTAATTGCTATCAGTCAACCTCTTTTCATGCGGTATTCGTGAGCTATGTGTGGTCTAATGTAGGCAATTGACTTGGTAGGCATCGCTTGCTCTCAACACCGCATCAAATCTCACAGAAGAATTTCGCTCGGCGTCATAAGAAGCTGAGTGATAAAAATGACTTGCGCCCGGTATATAAATACTCTTTATGTTCCATTACCACCACACTCCAGCCGCAAAATCTGGGTGAGCCTCTAGGAGGCTGCGACCCAAATTCAAACACTTTACACAAAGAACTTCTCATTCGTCAGCTCAAAGTACAATTTGTTTACTTGGTTTGCCGGAGTCGACTCATCTTCGAGGTGTCTCGGCTTCAGCATAATTTCAGGCTGGGAACAGAAATAGATTAAGCTACGACCGTAGGTATGGTTTTACTCATACCGTACCCTAATGCGCACACACAAAATTGTGGCTGAATTACGAAGCACACGCTGCTTTCGATTACAGATCTTAAAGACCTTAAAACCTTTGTTTTGAAGCCGTTTCAAGGGCTTCTACAAGTTCTGCAAAGTAAAACAATAGTGCCACTTCACAATGAGCTCGTATCGCTCATTAATGTGCCGATGCGCTCCTCATATACCTGCCGCTGGACTTAGCGGTTTGAAAGCTCAAAAGTAGGCTTCTTTCGTCTCAGCCTCTCACCTATGCAAGAAGCTCCTACGCGATGTACGTGCTGGTGATTGCTCTCGACGTCAGTCTTGGCGGTCAGGACGCGATTATTTTGGAGCGACCGCAAATTCTTCAATCTCCCGAGTAACGCACACTAACGCGTAAGTAGCCAGAACCAAATAAGCAGCGGATTTTGCTTTTCCACCATCAAATTATTGGCCGCTACCAATCCCATCTTAAATGTATAAAATGAAGGAGAGAAAAGAATGTGCGGTAATGACCTCTTACTCGTTATAGTACAGAGAGAGACACCCACAACTTCCTCTTTTTCTGCACAGAAGAAGAGGAAATTGTGGGTGCCTCGAGCGCTACACGAATATCACATTTTACACGTAAGTATGTATAAAGGTATAATTATAATTAAGTATAAAACTGGACGAAACCCAGACATTAATCTGAACTGTAAGGCTGATACTGTGAGTTAAATTATTGTTATGTAGTGTGCGTGTTTTCCTGTTTGCAGATCGCATTTTTCTTAAAAGCGAGAGAAATTTATCAAGTCTTAGATCGAAACTTTAGATCGCCCCATGTATTTGAGAAAGGATAGTACAGGAATATCAATGGTAGCCATTATCAAATTCTACTTGTAAGAGAGGCACAAGTAGTCAATCAAAGCCGTAACGAAGCGTCTGAAGCTGCAATTAAACGTCTAATTTGGACAATAGCAAGGATGACTATAACGAATTATTTGAAAGAAGACCAAAAACAGGTTTACAAACTCAAAAAAAGAAAATTTTATAAGTCAAAGGGAACAAAAATGCGTGGACAAAGGCTGCAAACAACTTATTTCCTATCGTTGATCGTACCATGCTCGACCTCTGGATACACTGTACCACCAACATTCAATCTGCCAGGTAACCGTGTTGCTCGTACTGTGTTGGATAAACCTGAGAAACCACTTGTATTGCAGTATTATCGAGTCTCACTAGGACACTTTTACCTCTCTTCAAGCGTATATATTGAAAATTAAGTATTCAAATATATTTATTACAGTATAGGTTTGCTTAGCTAGTGGCGCATGGCGTGATGGAATCGAATACCTAAACTTTACAGCAGATTTTGGGTGTCTGGCTTATCCCATTTAACTTAGTGGATAGGATGGGGAGATTGAAGGTGTGAGAAAATGAATTAGTCAATGCAACTTAAAAGACAGATTGGTTGCGATCTAAAAAGAAATTTGCCTAGAGATTTAAATGCTGCTCCACCAACGGAAAATATACAAAAACAGGTGACAGTTGATGTTGCTGGGCATTTACTTACGAAAAAAATATATCACTTAATAGCTGATATCAAAAGAAAAAAAGATAAAAATTAACTTGAAATTGAGCCAAGGAAGGCGGAGAAGGGTATGGAAGAGGCCGAGAAATCTTTTAGCTAGCAAACATATTTTGCAGCTGCTGTGTAGCAATAATAGCAGTTGATGTGAATGGCCACTCATTTGATGACACGATTTTATTTGTCGATCTTTTTAGAGTTCTTCAAAAGGGAATACTCGTAATGCAATTGTATTGTGTATTGCCTCTTTCAATCTGTATTTATATTCGAACCAAAATCATTCACCGCATACTACAAAAGTGTTTGCTTTAGCATCGAAAAATGTCAACTAATTCGATGGTGTACGTCAGGAAAGAAAAAGGTTGGCCGTGGAATCAATGAGTTCTACACTTGGATTGACCACCGCGCGTTCCTGCAATTTGCACTGCGTATCGCAATTCGCTGTGTTTACCACTGATGTGTAAGCTTAGGCATCGACTGCTAAAAATTGCTTACGACCGAAAAGAAGAGTCATCTATCATAATAGTATGAAAGCGTAAGTCGTTTTCTTCGGAGTGAGATCCAAGCTTGGCCATCTCCTCAGAAGCAAAGCCTAACTGGGGGGGGTAACCACTGGCTACTGGAGAATCATTTTGTCGGCTAAAAGATCGCTAAGGAAATCGTAACAACGAGTCCGTGTGATAGCGGATATGGACACACCACCATTGTACGGCTTCCTATAATTACTTAAATGACAAGGTTGAGCGTTGGGGCAACGCTTGAAAAAGTGCCGGAAAGCTTTACGGCTCATATACGATTCGAACTCACGAGGGTCAAAGTGCTTTTAATGACGCCTTGCATCAAATGAAAAATGCGTCAACATTGCCTTGAAAAGGTTGATAGTGTGCTCCGACCCATGCCACTTTTCTGGTTAAAAAAATATTATACCGACCCTTACCAGCGGTTCATGATTACTATATAGTCACATACAGAAGGGGCTGCCTCCCATATCAAATCAATATTTTTTTGTCATGGGCGAGTCATCTCTGGTGAGCCGACTTTTTCCGGAGGCAGGTAAGTGTTTTCATGAGCAAACGTTCGACAAATTGGAAATCTGGGAGGAGCATTTGTTTCGTGAACTTAAGGCTATTTGCGTAAACGACGTAAATTTCCGCGAAAGTATTAATCGCATTGTTCAGCGCAGATTCAACCATAAAATGCTTTACGGCTCACGAAAACGGCATGTCGGTACGCTTATAACACAGTATGTCTTTTAGCACTCAGTCGACTTCTACCGTTAAATTATCCTTTTAAAGGTGTTCATCAGAGACATCAGAGAAGGAATCTTAAAAGGCGAAACAGCGTGTTATAATCCACAATGAATTGGGGGTCCTCATCGATAACTAACATGTCCAGAATGCCATAGCGCATCCATAATCTGCCTTGCTGCTTCTCCTCAGTCGATCGGGTCAAAATGTTTCTTACGGCAAAGGCGGCACACAAAACTATCATGCCCGTGATTTCATCGGCCTCTGGCACGTTAGAAACAATTTTGAGGCTTGTGGGCTTTCAGCAGCTCGTTGGTAATGGAATGCCTTGTAAGGAGGCTGATGGTCTCACTGATGGTCTCACTGATGTTCATATTCTCGACCAAGGGACTGTACATGGGAAGCTCTCAATATGTGAGGGAAACCGAGGAAAGGTTGACCGCTAGTTGATGCATTGTATGAGTCTGAGAGCATATCTGTCTCAAGTCTTCGTTGTTTCGAGAAATCACTTAGGCTAGATCTTTTATTTTCACTCTAGACCGTTTGATCACTCATAGCAATCCAGCTACAGCTGTTGTCGTGGTCTTTCCCATCCGACTTCGCAGTCTTTGCCTGCGACAAAGAATTGTATTCGGGGCTCTTAGGTACGAACCGCTCGCTGACAAATTTGCTCGCCGAAAGAGCTTTTAGTCCTGCTGCTGTATAATTGGGCCTGTGTGAGAGCACGTCGGCACGCAAGTGTTCTGCTGTTGTATAATTTAGTCTATGCGAAAGCACGTCGGTCACTATATTTTGCACGACTCTATGGCCGCACAGCGTCGAAGCCTATTAAACGAACGGAATACACGATTTGTTGTGGCTCTATTGCGTCTGTGGACGGCTTTGAAGATAAAAGAACGGATCTATGGCCGTATAGCGCCTCACCCTTTTGAAAATTTTTATACGCTTAATTGTTTTTTTTGCCTCAGTGCGCATACAGCGTGTCAGCCTTTATCAGGGTGATCACACTCTTTGTTGTGGCTCTGTTGCGTTTGTGCATGTCTAAAAAGATAGAAATGACGGATTTGTGGCCGTACAGCGTCTCAGTGCTACAAAAGAGTGAATATACGCTTAATGTCTGGAAACATAGACAGGTCGTGTCTGTGTCCGTAGAGCTACTCATCGCTTCAAAAAGTTGATGTTCACTTGGTTCTAACTCTTTTTCGTCTATGCACGTCTAGAAAGATAGACATGACGGATGTGTGGCAGTACAGCGTCTCAGCGCTTTAAAGAGTGAATGCACGCTCAGTTGTGGCACTATTACGTGACTTGTTTTTAACGCGAAATTTTGTCCTGCAAATAAGGAAGACCATGTTGCAAATTTTGCCACGAGTAGATCTTCGTTTTTAAGGACGCATAGATTCAATCGACTTTATCCAGAATGTGAGTTCGGAGCTTTAACAGTGTAAGCAATACCTGATGCAGGTCCGTTTGGCAAGTCTGATCTGATTTGTATGAAATGTATTCATCGCTCATATCTGTCCTCATCAAATTTTAGTAAAGCGCAACCTCGATAGCAACGCAAGCAAGCCGACTTGCTCAACAATATACGAGCTAAAGCCTGCTGAAGGCAATGCTATCAATCGTATTATAGTGCTGGCCATCCCAGCACCACTCAATGTCATTTTTGAGTACATCGAACAAAAGCTTCGCGAGAACCGCATAGCCTTCTGCAGCTTCTTGACCACTTCTTTGAATACTTTCAAAAAGATGGCGTCGGCAAACTGAGACAGTATACTCTTGGGGTCTACATGATACTTGAGGCAGTCTACAACTTCTTTTTCACTTGTCGATGTTAAATCAAAACATTTTGACTCAAGTGACCTGCTTTAATAACCAACTGTTTTTTTGTACCAAGTTGATAAGCTTCATCGCAAAAGTGTGGGTGAATAAAAGCCCCTAATAATCGGAGCACTTGGATATATAAATATACCGGGACGTTTATAGCATACGACGTTTTTGACAACCTATGAGCCAAGGCTCATCGTGCTCATTAAATCGACCGTATACATTATATCAAATACGGAGAATGATGCTATAATGTCAAGAACATTTTTGCTTTGAGAAAAAGAGACCATCCGAGGTGTTTTTGGTTTTTACCTCATCAAAACTCAATTGCTTCATTTTTTTAGGCTCAGTGTACTGACACCTTATGTAGTATCTTCAATCAAAGCAAACCTGCCGAAAAACACAGCGACCAAATAAAGTGACGCTCGATTATTATGTGAGATAAAGGTGACTTACTGTCACCTATATAGACTAAGTTCCTATGTCACCCACAAGTATATAAATAGCACACAAGGATCTGTTTTGCATCGCATACTCAAATTTCTAGCAGGGCTTTACTTCCCGCTCTTAATGGCACTTCGCTACCCACTTGTAGACCTTAGCAACTCAAGGTTGCTTGCAAATCTGTGAACTCGTTTGCAAAGCCTTGCCTTCGGCAGCAAAGTTGCTGAAAGCAATATTTTGCCGCGTGTTTTGCGGACCTGTGTTATTTGCTTGTAAAGATTTGTCACCCGCAGCTAGTTTAGTTATACTTGTCTATTTAATCAAATTACGAACATTTCAATAGCTATCTTCTATATCTTTGACAGCTTCTCTCACGAGCGACAGTTGAATATTTCTCGATAGCGATTAATTAAATTTCTTAAGTTGTTTCGATACCTCCCATATGTAATGTCAAAATGTGCTTACGTACAATGGTGCACTACATCTAACGGGCACTTTACAGGGGTAACTAGAGTACATTCTAATGGAGTACAATATCGACAAGTCTCCGAGCTCCCATGAGCTCTTGTGTTGTAAACTTACACAAGTAAATAGAAGAAGCAGGATTTTGCCCGTTCTTTCAGACCGGAGAGTTTTGAAGTAATGAAGTGTTCTTCATCGTAACATTAAGGTTCTTTTTCATTCTCTTTGCGGTCTTAAAAGCTCACAAGGGGATTTGCCGGTAGTCATTGCAACGCCCACTTGGGTATATTGCTCAATTGTTCCCTCGTATGTGCTCCGGATTAAACAAAACTACCTTGCTTGTGTGTCAGATGAGCAATTTCCGCTGCTCGAAAGACTTGCTGGCTTTCTGGACCTAAAACGTCGACTTCAATTCCACTTCTGCCTGCTGTCAAGCTATCGGATTATGTCACGGCACTCGAGCTCTACGAGCAAAATTTATAGCCGAGAGCACAAACAATATAGGCTTTTGTTGCTCCAGCGGCCCCGGTACTGTGGGGTCCAAGCTGTTTCGATTAAAGGTCTCGATTTTAATAAAGAGGAAACCAGAATCTTGGCTTCGTTTCCAAAGATGAAAGGATCGTCACCAGAGCGGCCAACGACATGGAAGACCAGATACGCGTGGCCTTTGAGCTCTCTTACCCTGGAGACCGAGCCAAAAACAGAGCAAGCAACCTTAAAACCACTTCAATCGAGTACTCTGAGTTTTGTAATTATACGAAGGACCAGTCAAGAGCAGCGCTCCCGCTTCCTTCTCGACAGACAAGAGAAATATAAATTTTATTAGTACATTTGTAATGACGGGAGTTGACAGCCTCCATTACTGAGGCGCCGCTTTTTAAGCATGGTAAGTAGGGTAGGCGCACCTCACTCTCAATTCGTTACAATTCGGACATCGGCAATGAGCAAGATAACTTAAACTGCTCTCAATGAGAATTACAGCCTCAGAAAGGCTTCCTCCTCCAATTGCTTTGGATGAGCCCTTTTTCGTCCTTCAGGACTCTAAGATACTTTAGAGAAGCAACAACAATACAAACGCATATAGCCGCACCATTTGCGTGCTAGTAAAATGCGGTAGGAAGGCCTTCAATAGGGCGGTAGGTGACAAGGGTATAGATTATTTGACATATCTCTAATGTCTGCAAATTTGATCCCATCTTTAGGCTTGATATCAATACGGCTAATAATTGGTGACTCTATGCATGTGCTTATGTTTCAACCAATCACACGATCGACCAAATCATTGTCCAGAATAGAATTGCTGATATCATTGAGTAGCTGCTTGACTGTATGCCATGAGTATGATTATTTATCTATTGTGTGTCATCAGCAGCAAGAACTGATTATTTTGATTAATCACACACACGACGCATATCCACTCCACTGCATGAGCGCATCTCAATTGGCTCATACCCGGATCAATGGTTATAGCATTTAGACAATATTGCAAGAGGGGACTCAATCTGAAAATTTTCCCAGAATGCGAGACGAAACGTTTAGAAACTAGACAATCGGTAACTACACTTTGTTGGCAATTTTGCACATGTATTCATATGGTCTGACGTACAGCGTGAGTTCAGCCCTCACTTGGGAAGGAATCGAAGAAGATGGATGATGGAGTAGACGGTGGCGCAGGCATCATAACCATTTGTCATTCTACCTTGATCTTAGCTATCGTAAGGGTAGGTTATATCAATATCGGTTTATTCACTATATTTTATTGAATGATTTAGTTCGATTATTTATAATTGCATGATTTCCACCTTTACCATCTGGATTTGAACCAATAGATCTGCTAATCCAATATATTTAATGGAAGGTATAAAGCTGTATCGTCAGTGGAATATTAAAAAAAAAGCTGTAAAAGTATTTAGGAATATTGCGCAAGGTGACTCAATTTGAAATTGGGAAATGATACCGGGCAGGCACTTTTCGCTAACGGGCAGGCACTGATGTTTATATGAATTAAATTGATTGGCATTTCTTCTCTGTGATTGACTGGAGGGTTAATTCTCAGTCGTGATATCAATTCAAATATGTTACACCAATCTCAGATGCAACTTATCCCAAGACTACTTTTCGACGTTAATACCGCGACTTTCCACGCAACTTTGACGAATTCTTCCGCAGTAAGATCACCATTAACACCCTGCAAACTCTTGGCCAGCGTGTCTTCAGCTCTCACGAGGACGCACGCAAAGCGATAAACACAGAGCTCGGAGATGAGGGGTTTATTGTGTCAGTCAAACACACGTACTACTACAACAACGATCCGACAACAGACGACGTCAAGAACATTGTTCTTGTCTGCTCATTGGTGTAGCATATGAGAATCGATATCACGACTGAATATTAACCTCCAGCCAATCACAGAGAAGAAATGCCAATCAATTTAATTCATATAAACATCAGTGCCTGCCCGTTAGCGAAAAGTGCCAGCTCGGTATCATTTCCCTTTAAAATTTCACCAGAATGTGATACAAAAAGTTGAAACATTGGTGCGACACTTTGTTGGAAATTTTTCACATGCAGTCATATGGTGTAACGTACAGTGTGCGTCCAACCCTCACTTGCGAAGGAAGTGAAAGAAGATAAATGATGAGTTCGACGTCAAGCCTACCTGTCCTTGCATTCCCTCCATCCGGCAAGGTGCTTTTTACTATATTTCACCGTAAGCTTTATTTTTATTATGGTGATGGCTCTATTGTAAACCTTAGCGGGCGCAAATTGACTGACGGAATGCAATCAATTTGATGGCGACGACGGCTTTCTTACCGCATGCCCGCCTCTCTTTCTGCAAGCGCTTCAATTTTTTCGCAAATGAGGGTTTGACTCACACTGTACGTCAGACCATATGACTACATGGGAAAAAATCACCCAACAAATAAAATTCGCACCAGCGTTTTAAACATCTTGTATCACATCTGGTCGAAATTTTCAAATTAAGTTCTAGCTTTAATTCATCCAAATTTCAAGGTAGAAAGTTAAAATGGTTATAATGCCTGCACTACCGATTCTAGTACGATCGGCAGGTGACCAAGTCCTCTATAATCTTTCCTAACCCGATTAAGAAGCCAGCTTTCGACTCGATTCGAGTCCATAAACTGTTTGCAAAGCAGATGGTGACTCAAGTATTTTTCGTGAAAAGCTTGAAGATGTGTCCATTTCTTCCATAATTTGATACCCAAACTAGAAGCGACAATGATATTTTACCACACCGTTAAGCTCAAAGTAATGCATTTATATAGTATGTGCAATATTACCTAACATACGATCCCAAGATTCTTGAACAGTAAAGAGCTATTGGTGAAGCTTGTCATGAGCAACATCCAATGCCGGTACTGCCTTGGCCTCGAGCAAGCACGAGAGACAGAAGAGCATACATTTCTTCAGGATCGCACTGCCAAGACTGACGCAAATCTTTTTGTGCAAGCTACACTTGCTGCAAAAAGTACGACGGCAAATTTGACACGTGCCTCCACGCTGAAGTACGTACGTACTGAATTTGTGCAAGTTACGTGCGCAATTGTTGCAATGGTCACTCGACGTGATGCGACCGATGACACTACTATTTGTTGGACGAACCTGACGATTCGCTTCCTTCATCAAATACGCAAGTTTGTGGCCATTGGCACATTCCATCGTGATAGCAAGAGCCATGAGCTTCTCGGCATAGGCAGCGGCTGCCACATTATCCGGGAAACCGGCATCAATTTCAATAAATGCTCGTGAAAACATCTCGGCAACGCGGTGGCTAGTGTTGCCCGTTGGAACTGTATTCCCGAACGTCTGGCACCCAGACATGTGGCCACGGATAGTATTGGGTAAGGTTGGCAATGTGAGAAAATCAGACACGTCAACGGATTGACGGACTGCGTACGCTACGACCAATCCCCTGGAATCCGTTGTCATACCAGTACCCTCGAGGTACAGAAAGTCGCGGGCTTGACTAAAACGTCCGTATGACTGAAGTCCCCATTTCAGGCCAATAAAATTGAGCGGGTGCTCGAGTGTCGGACGAACCAACACAGTGAGAAGACGTGCATCTTCGAGCTCTGTGCCAAGGTATGACTCGCGCATCTTGGCATTGATCTCTGTATCCGCGAGAAGACCCAACGCCGCGTCTTCTGCCGTTCCGTCAATGATGCCCGAAATTACAACTGCAGGAGGTCGCGTTTTCTTTGATTTTCGTAATTGATGCTCACTACCTGATGCAGATGTCGTCGACAAAGCAATACTTTTATCAGCAGTAGATCGATGGGAGCTTGTATCGGACGAGGACGATCTTGAGGCATCACCCTGCGGTTCCGTAGTCTCGGTCCCACCGTGAAGCGCGCGTCGAGAACGGTAGGCACGGACGTCGTCAACCGTTTTCACGAGCTTCCAAGCCGATGTGTCAAGTTGACGTCCACCTGCCGCGAAGGCACCACGTAGCTCCAGAGTATTTTGCACGACTGTAAAAAACTCAGTGAGTAAGCTCTCCCTGCGCTCAGGTGTGATCTCGAAGGGAGGGACCTCGACGTCTTTGACGTTTAATCGACCCATGGCACTTGCGATCAATGCGTTGTTTTTATAAATGGTGTGCCACCGTTTTCAACATTGCACGACCGTACAATCGAAGCTAACATCCGTTTTTCATTTGGGGCACCATAGCATAAACAACGGATTGCTTATACCTACCAGTAGCTACCTAATTGACCAATCCAAGTGAGTCACGGAGAACTGGATGGATTACTGTATAAGCTTGCCCATGAAAGTCTTTTCTTTTGTACAGTGAGCTCGAGTTCTTTAACAGAGCCCTCAAGCTTCGACGTCGCGAAAGCAGAAAGCACACAGTCACTAAATTGTGGTATAGAATTGTCGATTGGCATGGAAGGTGCAGGAATTTGGTCATGTTGTATAGGCCTTCTTGAACTTTCTTCCATCGCGTTTTTTCAAATAACACGGGATGACTAACAAATTGCCCTGCATATTACACTGTCGATGGTGCAAGCATGCAGAAAGGAAGAGTGGATTGTCTTTGTTTCATGACGATTTTACAATCTGTACACGCAGAGGTAGACGCTCTCGCGTTGTTTCTCATACCGTTGATTGGACGAAGACTCGGTGCAGCTGCCACGCAAAAAGTGCTAGTAATTGTTAAAAGTGTGAAGCGATCAAGTACCGAAAGGTATGCGACAGCGGGCACGAACCGTTTGATCACAAGAGCACAAAATGGATTGTCCTCAAGGAGCAGCGAATGCAAATTGCGACTGTGTACGATCCTTGAAGCGAAGCGTCCATCAAGGGAGTCAAAGAAATTAAGATGCTGGTCGCCTAGGTGGCGCGTCATATTGAGGAACAGCACCTTTTCAAAAAAGGCGGCTGGTTGAATTACGAACAATAGGGACGAGCACCGCAGCTGTGCTGCTTAGACCTTTCCAGCATTGATTTGAAGCCACGAATCGACAATCGGATCCACGTCTGTTTAATCTGATCCAAATACAACAATAGCTTCATTGCATATTCATGAAATATTATATGCAGCAAGCGGCGCTTGCACCATGAAGAGATCATACAACGATCACCGCCCATATTAGCACGTGCCTACCTCAGGTTCGTTTTTGTCGAGTGCGACCAAAATCGTGCCGACGCTTTGCAATTTATTGCATTTTTTGAATACATGCGATTGTCAGGTTGCATAATCAAGCCTTCCACTTTTTTTTAATTTCTCTGTCTCGGAAAATTCATGGACAACTTTATTTTTTAGCCTCTGTGTCTTTTAAGTGGTTGGATCGCATCAGACTGCAGCGTTGGCATGACAATAACATAAGCTAGAGCAATTGCAAAAACGGAGCTCCGAATAAAAACTCGAAAGCTGAATGTGTCGGTGCATGCAGAATATAATCTTATCTAAGAGTCAAACTGTGCACCATCAAAATATGAAGGTTTTATAAAAATAAAATATATTCACGGTGGTACTTTGCGTCAAAGCTGTGATTTGTTTACGCCGCAGGCAATACTGAATTTCACAAATACATGCTCTTCTAGAGACGCGCAACTAGAGAAGCTATCACACTAGAATTCTAATCCTCTAAGGACCAAGCTTGTATTGGATTTAAGTTCTGATTAAATGTAGCCATGCGAACAATCAGCTATATCGTGTAAATACATGTCTGACGGGTCGCAGAAAGTAGTAATGGCATAATTTAACTAAATACAACTTGGTGGATTCCATTAAATGTATAGTAAAAGGGTAGCTCTCGCTGCTCTAATGTCTAACTCAGACACATGATTTAATCGTCCAAGAGCTCAGAAGTCATACGTCTATATTTTCACCAGGTCGTTCAAAATTTCTTCTTTTTGCGCTTTTATATTGCTTTTCAATAAGTAAAACCAGGTGAAGATTGAGATTCTGTATTCGTGAAATGACGATTTCGAGACTGACAAAATAGTTGCACAAAAGATTTAGTATTAGGTATATGTGCTACGATCCGCGATGGGCAGAAAGAAGAACAGGTTTCTGGTCTCATCCAAGCAGCCGGGGCGACAGCTTCAACAAGCACGTGTCTGCAAAACCCATCACTTTCCATTTTTTTCGAGATACACGGTTGTAAAGCGCACATGTGCAAGGAATGATGAAAAGCTTGTCGTAATGAAGAATGGTCGCTACGTGAAGTTTAGGAGCATGGGCTGCCTTGATGGCGACGCGGCATAGACTTTAAGCTCGTGTGATAGTGTTAAACCAGTAGTAAGCTTATCGAGATATGGTCTTTTTTTTTAACTATTAAATCATTTTCTCTTCCGACGTACACGTGCGTCCTCCTGCTCGACGGTCGATTGGCAAGCAATATGCAGTCATCAATCACGAACCTTCGTGTAAAGTTCATTCAGAGTCAGGAGACATAAACAAGTGCGCGTGAAGGACCGAAGCTTTGCAAAGTACCTATCTGCTCAAATCGCCAATAGTTCGGCGGTAGCAGCCAGCACGACAGGCGAGTGGTAGAACCGACATAGACGACGCACATTACAAAACAAGATGACGCGGACGGAGCTTAATTAGATGATACAACATTGCAACCCAGCCAAAGGCGTCGCTGCTCTACCATACGACCCAGTCTTGACATCATTTTCAGGTCGTCACACTGATGTGCGTAGACGTAAGGCGGTATAAATGATTGTCTCTAGATGCAGTACGCGAAGCATCGGTGCTCTGCGCCCGCAGAAGGATGGCACCCTCACTCCAGGTCCGAGTCCGCGACTGGTTGCCTCGAAAGAAATGGTGTTTATGTCCGTGACTTGCTGCGACTTTAACGCGATAATATCAAAGAAAGGATTCGTTGCGGAAGTCCTACAAACAGACATTTCTAGACGTGACGGCTGACAATGGATACATCTGTAAAAAGAGGAGAAACGCCGCACACTTATGCGAAGTACTTGCGCTGCTTGCACGTACAGCTACTGGTGATGTGCACGCTAGAAAACAAGACAGGTTGGTCCAAGGGATTGACAATGCACTTTGCCAGCAAGGATATCCACGACAGTGCCTGCCAAGTGTGCTTAGCACTCGACGCCAAGACCAAGTCTTTAGATCCTAGCACGAATGCAGTGACGAATCTAGTGAGCGCGTGCCTCTTTTTGCCATCGCGTACGGCGAGATGAATGCGCAAGATACGATGAGGTAGAAAAGTGAGCTGGTTGTAAAGTATACCAAAAACACCGCAAACAACCTGCTTCTCACTTCTCCGTTAGTCAAGCACTTATGTTTTTGTTCTTTGCGCGTGGCTGCGTCCTCTGGTTGCGCGCCAAATATGAATGAGACAAGACTAGGTGTTGCTGCATAGGGAGGTTTTAACAGCTTATACAATATACAAGCAGTTGTACCACTTAAATAAGTAAGTTTGTTTTAATTACAAGTGAGCATAGCCTACACATATACAAATGCATTTCAAATCTCACCGTCTGTCAGAAGTATGTGTTCTTTACATAATAGAAGAAATGCCATAACATCAGATGCAAAATTTACGCTTAGCTACGCATACGTTGCAACGAAGTAGCTCTTAAGCTCGACCGTCGTTCTGATGCGCATCAAAGAATGGCTGAAATCCCAAAGAGGATTAGGCTCAAAAATCGCTGTGGCCGTCTAAAGTATTTCACATTTGTAAAAAGTCAGTGTGCAGAGTATAGAAACTTGAGACGTAGCGTTGATATAAGCACTTGAACTTTCATACAAATACGTTTTATATCTTCATTGGTTGCGACGCTATACATTGCGCATATCCTGTGTAAGTGTCAACTGTTTGAGTCGACAAAAGAGATACCCACGTCTCATCACTAGTGCATACGTTTTCCGTCCTTGGCGACTATGTGATGACCCACCTGCTAGTAACACACTGTGCCTTGCGGACCTGTGCTTTTCGCTTGCAATACTGTTTCCAGCAGTCAAGAATATAGGATACCCGTGTTTGGCAGACCCATGACTCTGCCTATCAAAACCGGCCTGAGACGTTCTCATCTAACACGGAGGGTGCATATATACTGTTAAAAAAAGCTTTCATTTTGAGAGAAAAATTCGGAGGTGCTTTTGGTCTTTAACTCGCCAAAACTCAGTTCGTTTCAATTCTTTGACATTGAGTAAGTCTACTGCTGGAACACAGCGATAAGATTGAGTGACGCTCGATCATTATGTCAAATAAGGGTGACTATATATTACAGATAATGACTCTTTGTCAACCACAATGATATTGATAACACACAAGGATGTCTTGCATTGTATCCTTATTTTTCTAGCGGAGCTATACTTCCCATTCTTGCTTCCCACCTGTAGACCTTGACTACTCACTGTGGTTTCGAACCTATGCTTGCAAAACTTTGCTTTCAGCTTTCAAAATACATGTAAGACTATGCTACTCTGTGTGTTGTGCGGACCTTTGTAACCGCTAGTGAAAACATATCACCAGCAGCTGGTGGCAATATATAACCCGTTTGTGTTATTGTATTGCTAGCATTTGAATCTTTAATGTCTTCGGCAGCTTTTACTACCAGCGACACTTGGCTGTCACTCAGAATGATTTTGAAGCGTTGTCAGTGACTTTAGTACCTCCCATATGCAATGTCAAAGTGTATCGCTGTTGTATTTAAGTACAACGATGTGCTACATTTATTGGGCTTTCTACAAGGCTAGCCGAGGTGGGATATCATTCAATAAAATATCGAGAAGATCTGAATATCTCCCCGAGCGCTTGTGTTGTAAACTGACTCAAGTGAATGTGAAAAGCGAGCTTTTGCCAGAGAATTCTGCTATATTGCTCTTCTAAGAGTGGAGATAATTGCGTGTCCGTTATCCAAAGGTCTTATTTCTTTTTTCATGCCTCCTACTGTATGAACCTGTCACAATTGGCTCCATCAGTAGCCAATGCAACGCCTAACCGGGGTAAATCACCTAACAAGTCTATCGTATGTGCTCCGGAACAAGTGAAACTACCTTCCCTGTCCCGGATGAGCAATTTTCGCTGCACAGAAGACTTGCTGGTTTTTTGGGCCTGACCTCATCTCACTTTAATTATCTGCTGTCAAACAATTGAAATATGTCACGGCGCTCAAGCTCTACGGGCAAAGCTTATAGTCAAGTGCACAAGCAGCACAGGCTCTTGTTTCTCCAGCGGCTTCGGTCCTTTGAGATCCCAGCGGGTACGGCTAAGAGTCTTCCTTTATAAAGGGAAGGAAAACTAGAATCCTTACTTCATTAGCAAGGATCAAAAGATGGTCACCAGAGCGGCCAACTTCACGGAAGACCGAATGCGCGTGGCGTTTGAGCTCTCTTACCTAGCCAAAAAGCGAGAATTCCTGGGTGCTATGCTTTCTATAACCACACGAAGAAGCACGTAACAGCAGCACTCCCGCTTCCTTTACCGCAGTATGCATGTATTCCATGAGTAAATGGGAGTTGACGGCATTTTACGGCACCAACTCTAAACTAAAGAGGTAGGCTTAAATATTCTTTACTAAATAAGTTGACATACCTTTAATGTGAAACATTCTGAAAATAAAATTTGATTTTACCTTCTAGGCTCACTATAGTTAAGGCTAAGTATTGTTAGTCGATGAAAAAAAATTGGCGTGACATATGCAAATTGGAGTTGCAACGCAAAATAAATCCTTGTGTATCACTAACGACCTTGTAGTTGGCAAAAAAGATATTGTCTGTAGGGGAAATTGTCAGTCAACCTATTTTTGACACAAAAATCGAGCGTCTTTAAATGATTGTCGTGTTTTGGCAGGTGTGTTCCAATTAAAAGCATTGCTAGAAAGGTCAGACTTACCAAACTCGAAGAACTGGAAGCGACTGAGTTCTGGCAAGTTAGAAACTCGAAACCACCTCGATTTTATGGATAAAAACTGTATAAAATATCAAAACGTCCTTTATTTCAGACGAAAATTGCCTTATTAAGCCTTGGCATGTAGATACCTGGAAAACCAGTATTGCCACAAGCGATTAAAGCGCTTCGAAGACATTTTTCGCACCTGAGTATAAAGTCTGTTCTAATAGTTGCGGGCTTTTGTTCATGCATGCTTCAGCAACATGACCTTTCAAAGCCGACATAAAAGAGATCAGTCATTTCAAAAGGCCCTATCAGGCTATATTTCAATCATTTAAGAAGATGAGGACTATAAAATTGTTAAAGTCGACGAATGCCGATTTGCGGTAGAGGAGCTGTAAATAGTATTAAGTATCGGGCAGACTCTCGGAAGTGAAGCCAACCCGGCTTGGTCTATGCCCCTTTTTTAACGTATTTTGATAGATGGTAAGGTTTTCGAAACAATTATGCGGTTCTCGCGTGGCATTTGTCCAATTGAATGAAAAATGACATTGAGTGCTACACTGTAGCATCATGATACGTTTAATAGTTTTAAGCAAAGCTTTCAGCCGGTTTCTGTTTGGATTTTGTCAAGCAAGACAGAGCCGTTTGATTGTCTTGCAATGCCTTTTATGTTGCGCGTCAATGCAACTTGACGGGGACGGATAAGGGCTATTATCTCGATCCAGTCGACACAAATTAGAGGTGCCGAACGGAACTATCCCTGGTAGAACTTATGCCTTTTAAAATTCCGAGTTTACATTCTGATTCAGGAAGTCGATTCAGATAATGCTTTCCTAAGAAAGTCGATCGATGCGCCCCACTCGTGGCAAGAAGTGACAGCACGATTGTCCTTCTTTGCAGAACAACACTTTTGCGTCGAAAATGATTCTCCCAAACTTAATATGATTTCCGAAATGCTTTTGCACAGGCTAAATTATTAAATGGCCATTGTCAGCAAGGCTCAAAGCTTTCTAGGCGAGCAATTTTGCAAGAAATACCAAGTGATTATAAATCCAAAGCCCATAATGCAATTCTTTGTTGCAGGTGAAGACGCCAAAAACAGGTGGATAACCACTTGACATCAACTGTAGCTGCGTCGCCATGAGCAAAAAGATGGCTAAGCGTTTGGCAAATACCTCTATTCCAGATCAGACGGTATAGGTAGTATTTAGTAGGTATGGGTTGTATTCAGTGTATTCGGATGATCTAGCTCATGTCATTTTTTGGAACAACGAAGACCAAGAAAAAAATGTGTTTCTAATGGCATATGATCCACCAACTCGCGGTCAATATGACCGAGAAAAATACAGTTCTCGGTCATTCACATGTACAACCACGTGGCCGAGTATGTAACAATCTGTGAGATTGTCAACTCCTTTACGAGGCCTGTCAGTACCGACGATTTGTTGGAAGTCCACTACCCTCGACTTTGTCTTTGGCTTGCCGGCAACTAATGGCAACACATGCGTGAGAGTATCAAACTCAATACGAGAGGAAACGCTGTTTCAGATAATCGATATGTGCGATTAGTTTAAAGGCTAGTGCCGTCCATACCTTAAGTAACTTTTTAGCCAGTGTTACTAAAGAATAATCAGCAAGACTCTGTATGGATACAATTTTAGCCTTCCGGACACGATAGTATTGGATAGGAATCCGACCGCAAGTTTACAAAGTGCTGTTCCGACTATCAAAGAACTGTTCTCGAATATCTACAACGAGGCTCCCAAGTACAGGTAATCACACAGAGAATCACAGGTTTGCTGAGAGACATAGTGTGCAATAAGGCTGCTAAGACGCCGTTTCGTGGACTGAAAAGGTGTATTTGATTAAATTTGCATCGAATAAGGCGGCTCACACATTTACCGGGTCTACACCCTTAATTTAAATGAGCTGGAATAAACAAGAGCTGAGAAAACACATTTGAAGCACGTATGCTTTTGCAGATAAGCGGGGAGAAGTTTCGACAATTCTTATCCTTCCTGATTATCAATCTGCTAACCATTTTCTTATGATAACATTCACCTGGGTTCCGAAAAAATCGGCAAGCTACAATCAACAAGACAAGAGATGCGATTGCATCCGCCCAATATCTATAATTTTTTTACTATCTTTACTAAATTGGTCAAGTATGTCTATAAACGAATTACTTACCAAAATTAAAAAGTACAAAAAACATGGGTCAGCAGACACAATCAATCTTTCCAAAGCGATCATGACACACCTAACATTATCAGAGGGGCGTCATAAACGCATTTCGAGCCTCATGAGTCTGAGTCCCTAAATTTTTATAGCGTCTCGTCCTCACGCTCGACCTTGTTAGTAAGGCGAGAACGGGTGGCCATACAGCGGTTTGAATTTCCACAGCCACCACCGTATTGACTCAAGGCTGAGCCATTATGCTCGCGCAAGGCAATGAGCTCTGAGTGGCAAGCCAAGCTTTGAAATCACTATAAAGGAAGGCAACTTCTAATAATTTTACTGAAAAGACAAATAACGTCTACTTTGAAGAGGTAGCAACTAATAGCAGTCAATCTCTAAAATCACATCGGTGGAGAACACAGCAAACTGCGATAAGTAAAGCGAAATGTAAGAACGCGCGGTGGCCAGTCCGACTATGGAATTTATTCATCTCACGGCCAAGGATATTATCCTTTACTCGAGGCCCTTAAGGGTGTGGGATGCTCTTAAGTAGTCGCATCCTGACCACCCGTACTGACGTCGAGAACAATCACGAGCACGATCATTAAAACGCTAAAGAGCTTCAGTAGAAAGATGCAAGGCTGCGGTTGAGTTAGTCTACTTTAGTGCTTTTTGACCGTTAAGGCCAGTGACACGTATGTGTGGATAAGGGACGCATTCATGAATGCCAAAAGCTTCTTGTGAAGTGGCACGATAATTCTCTTTACAAGCCTTGTAGGAGCCGCTGGAACGGCTACCGACATGCCTTGGAAAGGTAAATTATCAAATGGCCTTTGTCACCAAGACTTAAAGCTCTCTCGACGAGCAAATTTGTCAGGAATACCAAGCAATTTTAAGTCTAGAGCCAAGAGTGCAATTCGTTTTTGCAAGCGAAGACGCCAAAAGCGGGTTGTTTATTCCTCGACAAAACTGCAGCTGCATCGTCATGAGCAAAAAGACGGTCAACGCTTTATTCAGTAGATCTAGCTCATATCACACCTTATAGATTGTTTTACTAGGTATAGATTGTATTCAGAAGGTAAACGGTGTCTTCGGAAGATCTTGTCCATGCCATGTTCTAGAATAATATATGCTCTTGGTGGCTTATAATGCACCAACTAGCGGTCACTATGACCGAACAAGATACATTTCTCGTTTTTCCACATGCACAACCACGTGGCCGAGTATGTAAGAATCTGTGAGACTTTCGGCCCCGTTTCAGAGCCTGTCAGCACCGATGAAGTGATAGAAGTCCTCTAGCCTCAACTTTGTCGTTGGCTTACTGACAATTAATGACAGCACAGGCATGATAGTGTTCATATACCGCCTATTCTAAAAGTATCGTTTTGGCCAGTATCATTAACGACCAAATAGCAAGGCTGTGTATTTCATCTGTAACGCAGCTTTTGCTTGCAGATTAAGAATACCTAGCCTTAATCCTTGTGAGCCCATAAGGTGGGATCAAGTGTACGTAAAATTTAATGGTAAAGCTAAAACAATAATTTTTACATTTTCTATCTAAAGCCTTATTAAAGGTCTTCTATACCGTGATTTTACTCATCTTTCAGCAAGCAGACGGTGCAGCCATATGCTTTGAATTGCTGTTATTTCTCTACAGTATTTCGGGTTCCGTAGGACAAAAAGAGGCCCACCCACACCATTTTAAAAAAGCAATTTTGTCTGTGGCTGTATATCTCTTGAAAAACAATTTGCGTCACCCAGATGTATAAGCTATATAGGATTGATTGTGAGGTGAGCCTTCTCTTAGGCCGTCAATGAAAACGGTCCACTTAAATGCCCCAGTAAGCCGTCAGCTCTCGCCATTTCAAATCTACTTATAAAATACAAGCCTACCGTGCATGCGGTAAAGGAAGCGGGAGCTCTGCTCTCAACTGCCTCTTCGTGTGGCTATAGAGCATAAGGAACCTAGGTGAATGGTACTACAAGTTATTGCTCAGCTTTTGGCTTGATGGTTAAAAAAAATGAGAGCGCAATCGCCACGCGCATCTGGTCTTTCGTGACGTTGGCCGCTCTAGTGACCATCTCTCTTTCCTAGATAGAGAGGTCTCGGTGCGCATCCAAATGTGCACTTAAGTTTACGAAATGCTCTTATAAAGCGCCTCCTCCAGAAGATAGTCTATGTCCTCCTAATGCGGAGATCCTTTCAAACTAAAACCCGATGTAAGGGATTTTGCGAAAGTGATTGCGCCATTTATTGTAACAACAGGCAATCGTCAAAGTGACTACAGACTCTCGATGCTCGTCTTTGGTACAATACCGCCCTCAGCAAAATTGGGGGAAAGTAAATACCAAAAGTGCAGTATATCAATCTAAATCAGCTGAAGTAAGGTACTATAACGGGCACCTCTTCTTGATCGACTTTGTTTCTTATCCTTTAAAGAAATTAAATTACGCGCTGAACCGACGCTGAGCCTGGGCGACCGAGATGTGATAGGTAGTCCCTTAAAAACTGAGAGATTCTCTCGCTTCTTTAAACGCAGGATCGCATGGTGTGAGAGA
The DNA here is from genome assembly GCA_001695595.3 of Plasmopara viticola. NCBI lineage: Eukaryota > Oomycota > Peronosporomycetes > Peronosporales > Peronosporaceae > Plasmopara > Plasmopara viticola. The sequence continues at coordinate 131,050 of MBPM02000059.1, forward strand.
GGTATCTTGTGCTTTAAAGTAAAAGGACGGAGCCGAGCTTAAATCACGCTCCAAGTACTTGCTTTTAAATATAAATATAAAATACGCAAATTTGTTTTTGCTTACATGATCAAATAGTATATGATCCAAGAATCTCGGTATACTATGCATCGTCTGTGTAATGAATCCCCGGTGAAACTCTTAAATTTTTTTGACATCCTACCTCCTGGAACAGATTTTACATGGATCTAAAAGGCGATGCTCGACCTTGGATCGACTCTTTTTCGCCGGGCACGAATTAGTGTTGTCCTTCGCAAGTGCACTGCAAACCAATCTATGTACATGCTCAGCGCTCTGGTTACAATTTCACGTTCTATACATTGCACGTATGCAGTGAACGTGTTCACGACAAGCGTTGTCTAATGGGTAATGTGCTATCTTCCAAACATGTACTTGACTGGAAGATAGTTACGCCACCCACAACATGCAGTGAGTATCGTTCTCTATTAACACAGCTCAGTGCGCAGGTTCATATATTTTCTGTATTTCCATAACTTAGATCAGTAAAAGAGTGCGAATACTGCTTTTAAAAAAATTCTTAGTAGTTAACGTGCCACTCCACGCATGATGTTAGAACACATTGTGCGTTGTGTCAGGCGAGCACATCTCAGCGATTCGCAATCCTGTCCTCGACTCTGTAATTGACCATTTCGACCTTTCAATGTTAAACACATTGACCAACTTAATATGAAACCTTCACCGATGCTTTATTTTTGCGTGGTGCTCAATAGCTTTGACCTCGTGTCCATGGAACTCCTACACACCCAACACACGATGGATTCATCTAGGTCTTCGACCAAACACCGCTTGATACTATTGGAATCGAGGAGCTTAACAGATAGACTGTAGAAAGCGACATTCCTTCGTATAGACAAGCGAAAATGCGTCGATTTGTTTAAAGAGCTTTGACGATGTAGCATCAAGATTAATTTGAGAGTCCGTCGGGTTTGAGAAGGGCTGTTCACTTCCTCACTAAGTTATACAACACTTACCTTTATAGCCACCAAATTCGACTCACAAGCAATTCATATTAAAGCGCGAGAGGCTATACGCTGCAACTTCCTCTTGTCCCTCTAATTTCCTTCTAAAACTCAACAAAGCTTACTTTTTATCCAACAAAGAGTTGTTGTTTCCACGCGATATATCAGACGAGCAGTTTTGGTACCCTGAACTTTGGTGCACTTGGTACGAATGCTCTCGTTGGCGCCAGACGGACTATTTGAAATCGTCGCTACCTTGCACTCTACTAGAAGACTAATTACTCGAGAAACTTTGGCTCTTTGAGCCTTAGCGGACGGCACTGAAAAGTACTTATTCTCAAATACCGGTTGTTACCACAGATGTAGCCCCGACGTACTGACTAACAGCTCGAAACTTAATGTCTACATCAGCAGCATAAATGAGATTCATGGGACCCAAAGACCTGGCTCTATGACTGTTCTCCTTTTCGTGCAGCCTGAGAGCTAGACTCGGCACTTAATACCTATTTAAAGAACTCATCAAGAAGCTAGGCGTACAGGGAACACATCTGTCCAAGACGCACCTTCAATCGCTCCATCTAAAAAGACGGTGCCTGCGATCTCCTTTCGAGAAAATTAATGACCATCCCATATAGCTAAGCTCTCAATTTTTAGCCGAAGTTCACAAAGTTCTTGTTATCAGGGAGTTGATACGAATATTTATTGCTTGCTAAAATACCAGCTGCTGCAAGTTGTTACGCCGCTCAGAAGTTGAATGATGCTTTACTTTTGATATTGCAAGCTAGTGCGTAATCATGTGCTCTCCAAACAGATTTTGAGACGACCATACTCACTCTGCTGCTCCATTTGTAGCAAAGCGGACATCATTGCCATTTCGCCTTTTCTGACTTAGAAAAAAACATTCTCTCCTTCTATTTCTTCGAGGGTGTTAACAATCACAGTAAACAGCTTGACGCATTCTAAGCTAAATATTTTTACCTCTCATTAGGCACAAATTTTATTATTTCGCTTACAATCCCTTATGACATTGAGTTCATTTTGCTTCCATCAGGAAACCAGGCGTAATTTATTTCCAATCGCACGTTCTTACATTCTTTTTCTATTTTTTCTTCAATATAGTTCAAGGATAGGGTGATCATTTTGTCGACCTTGATCATCTCTATCTTATCACACGACTTGATTCGGATGTACACCCCGGTACAAACATCCAAAATATACATCCTTACAACCCTGTCACTAGAAGTAAGCCTGACTTCATGATGACCAATTCCACCACAGAATCTATATCTCTTACTCATCTTTAGACCTCATGGCCAAAGACAAGTCCACTCCAATCCTCTTACTCGCATTCTCTTAGAAAAGCTCCAATTTATGCTCATCATAAGTTTTAGAGAAAATAGGTTCTTGCGTCGGGTACGGCCATATAGCTTACAGCAAACCACATCTTATATCAGGGATCCTTACTTCCTCAAATTCGTCCTTTTTCATGATCTGCTCCTAGCTATCCTCAAGCCACAAAGTCTCAAAATAATTGACCCTTCACGTCTGTCAAAAGAAAATGAGAAACTAGGCGATGTGGGTAGGCTTCCACCACCTCGAGCTTAAAGACATATAGATCTGGGTTTCGTCGACATTTCGAGTCGCATCGCATTACTGTCCATGACTCGTACGGCTTAACTTTCGGGTCTAGTCCTTCTTTATAAAAAAGACATACCGCGTCTAATTTTGATTTGGGCCGCATCAAATCCATGCCACATGCAAGCTATTTTTTGGGTATAGTCCTCTTTCAAATTTCCTTCACACATTCTTGATACAGCCACACGCAATCATCTCATAAGGCAGTAGTGTCCTTGAGCTGAGCCGCTTGGCCCTCGACCGCTTGCCGAAAGCCTGGTTAAATTGACCGCAAGCCCACTGGCTTACGGTATTCGGGACACCATTTTGCCATCTGGCTCTCCGTCAAATGGAGTAGAGGTGTCAGCGGTGGAAAATGCTTTGGAGCGACAGCGTCACTTTGAGATTAGTTCGAAGACCCTGTCACGTGCCAAATAAAACGGAGACTTACCTTGTAAGCGATCACGTGCCGTATTGAGGGCGAAAATTAAATGCTCCGCATACCAGTCCTAATCTCGCAGGCTTACTTCCATAGCGTACATGATCAGTAGTTAAAACATAGGTTGCACTGTTCGTTTGGCATTTTATCGCCTTGAGGTTGATACAACATCCTGGCGCGCTGCCTCTGCCTCAGTATGCAGTCATATATCTCTTTAATAAGCAGACGTGAGACCTAGCATGGATCGCTTTATTGGATCCAAAAGTACAGAGCAAACCTCCTTTATTATCGTATAACGATTTTTCGAGCGTCTCTATATCCACTGATCTTGGTCACTACATAGATTGAACCATACCAAGAGTTCTACATTTCAATTGCAAAGCTGAAAATTATTTTATATAAGTATATCTGAAAGGGTAAGCCGATCTGTACACTCTTTTGTCAACTGAACTATTTATTTTTCCCTGCTTCTCTGCTGACCGTGAAGCCACCAAAGCACTGATACGCTCCTCGTCTATATTTTCCAGCAGATCCAGGCCCTAGGCATTTACTTTCCAACCAAGTTTGTTACTTCTTTCGCTTTCTATTCTTTTTTAGGGAAATGAGCTGTGCGCAATACTCTCACACAGCTCTTCACAGATTTAAACTGTAGGTGAGACCGCGACAATATTCTGCCAGACTTGTTTTCTTGAGGAATATATATTTGGAGTTATTCTTGCCCGAGAAATATTTTGACGCACTTTACGAAAATTGATGTCCATGACGATAAAGAGTGGCTCAGTTGCCATGTTTTCCTTGCAGACCGAGGATCGGCTCAGTCAAACTATGGTTGGTTGCTAGAGCAGTACCTGTATTGATGGGATTGACGGCATAATAAAACATACTTAAGTCAACTCGCCCGATTTCAGTGTTTGACTGGTGAGTGTTTTAAACATGAATCTATCGTTAAGATCGCACATCAACGCCGCTGTGATCGACCAATTGTTTGCAAGAACTCTGGCTAATCCTTATTAAAGTTCCACAGCATCAAAGAGGTCGCGAATAATGTTCCAGCATGAAAGAGTACGTGAAGACAAGCCTATTTGTCAATTTCATTCAACGTACTTTGCTCAATCCAGTGTGAGACATGGCCTTTCGTTTTGGGCATGCACTGGGTATCTACCTCGTGTGCTGTAAAAATGACTGGCATAAATTGCTGCGTTGACAAAAACGGCTGGCCGATCGGCATCCCCTGATCCTTCGGATGAAATTCCAGCCAACGGCCAAAACGCGCACTCAAAGCGATACAGTTTGCGGCATCTCTAAGAGGTCCTTACAACGCTGATCAACATTTCGAGCTAATCAAAATACCTCCATTTATTTATTAACTGATTCGCACGAATAGTTTTATATCTCGACTGCCGTCAGTTTTATAAAAACTGTTTAATATATACCACCCGTCTTTGACAGCACTATTAAATTGAGATCGATCTGCTTCATCGATAATTTTCAGGTATCCGCTAAAGGCATAATTTGTTATTTGCTAGCAGATTTGTGGGGCATTTTAAGTCCCGAAAGTCATACGCAATTGATCTAAACGACGAAAAGATTAACTCAGCACCTTTGCTAAGTCTTTCAGCAGGTCACCAATAAGCGGCTTAACAATTAGACGCGTCAGTGAGACGGAGTCGGATTTGAGCTCCATTGCTTCTTGATGAACATAGCAACTAATTGAGGTCAAGGGGAAAATTCACCTCAATGGTTTTGCCGTTAAAATACTCTTTATCAAGGTCTAAAGCTTTTCGTGAAGCTGCAGAACGATTATACGTACTTGTTGTACATCGAAATTGCAATAGACTCTGAAGTAGCCATTAACAAGGCCTTACCTTTTCTTACAAGCAGATGATGCTAAATTCAGACCATCTGCCGTATCCTTCCTACTTCCTTTTATTCATGTCTTCCTAAGCTGCTAAAATGAATATTTCTCGCTTTATCTCATTAGCGACCGTGATTATCTTCGCCAGGGCGGTCAACTGGTCGCGAGAACCTTTAACAAAACAATTCCATTCCCTGCGAATGCATACATGTTCGCCCTTGGTATTTTCATCTAAGGCACTCGCTCCGAGCTAAAATGTACAAAAGTTGTGCAAAATCTGATAGATTTATTTGATTACAAGCCTTTACATCTGTCCAATTCTTGGGTTAACCGGCATTCGAACATCCCATTCGTAATCGAAGTATTCTGTATGGACTGATTCCTTGTTCGCTTTGACATTTATTTCCAGAAATTATTTTGGTGACTGCCGACTAGCAAAATCATCGTTGCACCAATCTTCTCGTCCGCAAAAATTTAGAATTGGCGCTTCATCGCGATCCGAAATGAATAAAGCTTTGTCGTCTTTGCACGTGATCCCCAGGCAACATATTGCGTACAAGAGACACATTGTGCGATCACTGATGTTGCAGATTGTGAGAAACGTGATTACTTTTGTACCATAAGGATTCAGTAATACCCACAATTGACCCACACATTTTTCCTTAAAACCTCGCACCTAGAAGCTTTTCAAAGTTTAGTTGATGCAGACTTTACGGTCTTGAGATGCTAAAAACAAGCTTCCCGATTCTCAATTGTCGTCCGGTAACGAGGATATGGATCTTATTGGGTAGCAAATCGTTTTACCGATCATTTTCAAATGCCCTTTCATCCATTTTTGCCAGCCCAGGCATGTAAAGATATTTTTTCGGTTGCCACGCAATGAAATCTTGGTATGTCTATTCGTCACATGAATGCTTTTCCTGATATTAATACGCTTTTTTACTTCTCTTCTCCATTACAAAGCACTTAAACTTAAAGCGAGCGCCGCATCCAAAGTTTTCGACACCGGTATCAAGGTGTAAGGCTGCTGGACGATCTCAATTCGACAATTGTTCTGCCTTGGCATAGATTCTGCGTAGACCTTCATCGATCTAAGGCTCATTAAGATCAAATTTGATAAGACTATTTAAGAAAATCAATCTGGCTGATAGAATATTGAGGCGGGTCGAATCACGTCGGGATTGGCCACCTATTGGCGCCACGTTGCTGCATCTGAAAAGGACTTCTTCACGATATATCACGTTGCCCATAGCATCTCCCTTAGCGCATCTAATTATTTATTTTAATGGGTCTACGCGCCTCTAAATTTCATCAAGGAATTAAAGCCATACGACTCTATTGGCACCAAGGTTGGTGCGGTGTAGATATTTAAACGGCGCCTCGTCTAATCTCTTCTTGGCTGTCTACTTTAAGTCATTAAACAGATTTTGTTTCGGTCATGCGTCAGTGGCACGGATTTAAAGCTGGCCTGAGCTACGTGCAGGACAAAAAGAGCATGCTTTTCATCAGCAAACACTGTTCCTCGTCGTGTGCCTGAATGCGAAAAAAGGTGGCAATTATCTTGCTGCTCCACCATCAGGCTTGATATTCATCTTAATTAGTATTTGAGAAGTGCTCATCTCGGAGATTTTCATCATCCGGATACAAGTGGTGATCACTTGCGTATCAACTATCGTGGTGTCAAGCAGATACTGCAGATTTCGTGAGATCAATTCATTAAGATCATTAAGATTGTGCTTGTCATCATAATTCTTCTCAGTCACTTGAGTCGAGAAGACGGTCGTCCGATAGCCCGTATGGTGCTCTCTGGTCCTACCACAACGGCTGCAATGAAGACCGCCTACAGATAAGCGCAGACTTCCGAGTAATCTTTCCTGCGCATTTCCCTCTTTACGTATACCGGCTCAGACCATTACCGGTTAAGCCTCATCCTTAGTGATTTTAAAGTGTTCGATCCTGCTACCGGAAAATCTAATTCGAAATGTCATCTCTATCTAGATTTGGTTCGGAACCACACTGAGGACTAACGAATGCCGAGGTGTGTCCTTCCAATCACGATCAAATATTACGACGAAATTTGGTTGTTAAGCTTAATCAGATCGCCCGATTGATCGTTGACTCGATCCTTATCGTTGACTTTCTTCTTAAGGTTCAACGTGCATGCAAAGCTCAGAAACAGCGCATCTCGCATGACGTCTCGGAGTAAAACTTTTGTGTCTTTCACAAACACCATTTTTAATTAAAATGCTTTCTATACCAGGTGAGGCTGCTATTAGAGGTAATCACGTCGACTAGTCAAATTTAATCTGTAGCTGACGTGTCTCTTCGATTTTTTAGCGTATGTTCTCTCTGGTGGCCAGGCCGGTGACCCGATCTACTTCACTGAGTATTAGTATTACAAAAGCACGATCACAGGTGATGATACAATCGGCTACGCGGGATCGAATCAGCAACTCAGCTACGCTCCATATACCAGGTCAGCCACGATCTATACGTATAAGTAAAGCATGACCTACTTGTGCATTGCATTCTACTCGCGTACTTGATTATCCGCGATCTATCAGTTAAATAAGCACGGTATAAGTGCTCGTACAGGCGGAAGGGCGACCTCTTTACGCGTGACAGTCAGGTGTTACCCATCGCACGTGTGTGAAAACTAAGTCGCACTTGCTCCAGGTGAGTCATCAGGATAGTTAGTCAATCTCCAAAAATAATCGGATTATCAGAGAATAATAAATATAAACAGGCTAAAGCATCTTGATAAAGACGAATTTTGTTCGAGTTACACAGGCAGCCGATCTCCTAGTGTATTTTTTGTCCCTCATGATTATTCAGCAAACTGATCTTTACACAAAATTAAGACAGACCGCTTCTACTGGTTCCTTGACCCAGGTAAGTTGCTTCGGCTGATTTTTTTTAATTTATTTCCACTTATAGCCAATAGGCTACCGATCACACCAACTATCGATCTTCATTTACTAAGCATAGCAAAAAATATTATGAAACATGTAATTGCCAGCCCCAAGTTTTGATACAATCAATGGATAGGTTGAGTGTCTAATAGAAAGAGTCTATACACACCCATAAATTTCTTATGCCCAATGGGCATGGGCACGCCGGTGTGTGGGCAGGAACAAGGAGGCGCTGGCATGGAGAATGGGTACGGCGTTCGCAAAAATCTACCCACTACAATTCTGTACAATCTACTGCATGGACCCTTTCATCAATTTAGAATCGGGCCGCTCCCGCAATCCCTTGCGAACCGATCGCCTGAAATTCCTTTAAACATGAAAACATTTGGCCAAAAAAATAGAGCTCTTTTGCAAATAGTATCTTAGATCTATAGGGTTTCGTTTTTCGACAGAGCAGTACATGCTTTTAAGTCAGGTATTTTTACAAAAGAAGCTTTTGGATAGTAGTTGAATCATCGGACGCATAGGTGGCACATTTACACCGACGATAGTGCAAGTATGCAGAGAGGAAGTAATACGAAAAAAGGTTTTGCTTCATAGTTTGTGATTTGTATAATTTGCGCGAGCGATTCTAGACACTCGCATTGTTTCTGAAATCGACAATGAGATCAGCACTCGATACAGCGAGGCACAGCTGCTACCTCTAATTGCAATTTTTCGTAAGTAAAAGAGTTTTTTTTTTAATATCTGCACATCGTTAGAATCGTCAATGTGTTGACTGACAATATCAATGTCGATCGGCATGCAGCTAAATCACTTGGCTGCAATAACTTCCCTCGCATTTGTATTACAAAAATGTACCACCTCAGCCAACACACCGTTTTTTCTACCGTACAAGCAATGAGACCTTTTGTATTCAAAGCGACCACGACGCGGTCTCTTCGTTTGCAACGTCTTCATAACCGTACAGTGTTGCAGCCTCCGAACTTTTCATGCTTCCTACCGTTGGTAATGCCGTTTATTTGAATGATTTGCTGCACTGTGAATAAAAATATAGTACCAAAGTCGGTGATTGCGTGCCGCAACCGCGTAGAAAAGACTTTAAGCTCCAATTTCATACAGTAAGTAATCCACCCGGTGTTTGTCCTACATATCCTGAATGACCTACTTCATTTGACTGGGCAAATCCGTAGAGCGCCATGAACTGCTGCGTGTGATGTGATGCTTTCAACGTCACCATTCGGCAAACAACGCATTGTCTGCAAGTACGATGGGTCGATTGAACGTCAAAGAGATCGATTTCCCTCTCTTGAAATCACACCCGACCGCAAGGAGAGCTTACTGGATGAGTTTTTTACAGTCGTGCGAAAGACACTGGAGCTACGTAGTGCCTTTGCGGCAGGTGGACGTCAACTTGACACATCAGAATGGAAACTCGTGAAAACGGTTGATGACGTCCGTGCAAACCGTTCTCGACGCGCGCTTCATGGTGGGGCCGAGACCACAGCCTCTCGAGCTGATACATTGAGATCTTCTTCGTCCAACTTAAATTCCTACCAATTTGGTGCTGTCAATTCATTACCACCAGCTACATCAAGTAGTGAGCATAAATGCCAAAAATCAAAGAAGACGCGACCACCTGCGATTGTAATTTCTGGCCTCATTGACGGAACGGCAGAAGACGCGGCGTTGGGTCTTCTCGCGGATACAGAGATCAATGCCAAGATGCGCGAATCATATCTTGGCACAGAGCTTGAAGATGCACGACTTCTTACTGTTTTGATGTGCCCGACACCTCAACACCCGCTCAGCTTCATTGGCTTGAAATGGGGACTTCAGTCGTACGGACGTTTCAGTCCAGCCCGCGACTTTGTGTACCTAGAAGGTTCTGGTTTGACCAAGGATTCCGAGGGGTTGGTCGTAACGTACGCAGTCCGTCAATCTGTTGACGTGTCGGATTTTCTCACATTGCCAACCTTACCCAATACTATCCGTGGCCATATGTCTGGGTGCCAGACGTTTGGGAATACGATTCCATCGGGCAAAACTAGCCATCGCGTTGCCGAGATGTTTTCGCAAGCGTATATTGAAATGGATGCCGGTTTTTCTGATAATGTGGCAGCTGCCGCGTATGCTGAGAAGCTCATGGCTCTTGCTATTACGATGGAATGTGCCAATGGCCACAAACTTGCTTATTTGATGAAGCAAGCAAATCAGCCGGTTCTTCCTGCAATTGAGAGTGTCACCGGTCGCATCACGTCGAATAATCATTGCTTCAATTGCTCACGTAGCTTGCACAAGTCTAGTACGCACGTACTACAGCGTAGAGGCACGTGTCAGATTTGCCGTCGAACCTTTTGCAGCAAGTGTAGCTTGCACAAGAAGATTTGCGTCAGTCTTGGCAGTGCGATCCTGAAGAAATCTATGCTCTTCCGTCTCTCGGGTTTACTCGAGACAAAAGCAGTACCGGTTCGGGAGTTTGCTATTGACAAGTTATACCAATGAGTTTCCTGCCTCTAAAAAATTCTGGACTTTGTTTTTAGATGTGGCACTAATGTGGTAAGCACAGCTAGAACGCATTTAAAATCGTGGTGGACATTCTAGGCGCAAGACATGCTTAAGCTACCCCAAGGCTCTCGTTCGTGTTCTGTGAACAAAGATTACTTATGGAGGTCGCATTTAAGAAAAACCATCGAATATATATAAGCAAGCGGATTAATTTGCAAGGAACTTAATTGAAAGCTGAAAACAAAGTGACAAGAGCAACTCGCTTAGTTGCTTGTGTTTTATCATCCTGACCTTTAAAGCACCGGCAATTTGATCAAGGCGCGACATTTACGCACTTCATGGTATAGGAATAAAAAAAGTGGTTGGTAAGTTGATATATGCCGATTTTACTGTCTATCGGTATAAAACCATATCTTTCTCAAGTTACGAGTTCGTTACTCTTCCGTAATTTAGAACCGAGGGATCGAACTATTTCATTTCCTGCACACAGCGGTCACGTTAATTATTTACTCAGCTATAAGATGCCAACATGTCGATATAGTCACGACAAGTCTTGCACCTACTACGCCTTGGAGATATCTTGCAAAAGCAGTCGTCGGATGTATGTTCGTGAGAGCCGTGACAACTCAAAACTTCGACAAGAGCCTAAGCTTCAGCGCACGCGCAAATTCTCTTAGGACTCATAAAGGCCGGCACTTAAGATGCACTATGTGGTTATAGGATGCCTTGAATGGGTTTCGTGCTAAAGGTGTAGCAACGATCTAAAAATTTGTGTGTCCATAACTTGCCCCTTACTGATTACGGAGAGACACAACAAAGGCAAAATTATCAGACATCAGGATATTTTGAAGATGAACGTACACGTGTCTAGTCGTCAACTAGTATTCTAGCTCTTTACTGCTCGCCACTGCTCCTTTGACGTTGCCAGTCGACGCGCATCTTCCTTTGGTATAGAAATAGCTCTCGTATTCATGTCGATTGTAGATATGTAAACGAAGTTTGTTATTTTTTAGCATCAACGGCCAATTCTGATATGAGGAATTGAGGGAAAACAAATCTTTAAATTATCGCGTTGATGCTGGCTCTGATGAGTGAAATTCGAGATCAAATCGTCCATCTTGATGTCAAAAGACTGTGACGCTAGTCGAACAAGACATTGATTTGCACGATCTGGTGTTTCTTTCGAGCATCTGCGTCTAGACGGCGTGCTTTTATCGTTTATTGCACTCGAAGGATGTTCAATTCTATGTCGATGTCTTCTTGAGCAAAAGGATCCAATGACCGATTGGTCAACTAAGTCAAAATTTTAAATTTTCGTGCGCCAGTTTCGTTTCGGGTCATTGAAAAGGTAGAGGAGATATCGTTGATACACTGCATCGTAAGGGGCCTAATCTTGTTGCGTTCTAAGATCAAGTCAAAAGCGATTGCAGTTTCTTGCTTAAGACCAGAGCGGCGAAAAGTCGTTTCATTCAAATTTATCTGTTTTATTGTCACTTATTCATTCGTCTCGCGCTTGCAGCTGAACGGCGTAGCAGCGTATAATTTTGCCCTTATTGTGTCTCTCCATGATCAGTTAGGGGCAATTCAGGGATACATTTAATCGAATATCGTTGCTGCACCTATAGCACGAAATCCATTTAGGGCAACCTATAACTAGATACCGCATCTTGAATGCATATCTTAAAGATTTTGCGCGTGCTTTGAAGCTTCGGCTCTAGTGGAAGATTTAGGTCGTCACGGCTCTTACGAGAGTCCATCAAATGACTGCTTTTCCTATTCATCTCCTAGACGTAGTAGCTGCAAGAGGGATTCGGTCTTGTCATGACTATATTGACTTTGGCTGAGTAATAAATTAACGTGAAGATGGCTGACCAAATTTAGGCCACTGTGTACAGAAAGTGGAATAGGTGCGACCCAGTTACAAAATTAATTTACGCAAGTGCCTTTGTAGTAACGACTCACGCAAGGTTAATTTTAAACCGATAGACAGTAAGATGGACTTCAAACAAGTATACTTTGATTTATCCTATACCATGAGTGTGAGCTCTGTCGGATATTAATACATGGGTGAAAAAATTACGTTGCCTGTAATAAACCCAAGCGCTCTTCTATATCTTTATATCGAAAAGCACTGTACGATCGTTTGGGTGCTAAACTGGATGAAAATCAAGCATTCAAATATGATCTTAACGCATTGGAAGCCACAACAAGGGCTAATGACCTTTTAGGTCGAATTACTTTAGTCCATGATGGCTTTAAGATATGCAAGAAGAGGTTGCCCAATGGCAGTTCAATCTCGAACTTCGCCGCGAGGAGGCCGAGGAAACATGCCTTGAAAGTACTCCCGCTACCACATTACATTTTCAACAACCCCAGTTGCTTTGCTTCACGATGTGAAAAAAATGGCTCGTCTTGAACTCTTTGAGTACATCGACTCTTTTTTACTTAACCGAGCGCCCTTTGTTTGAGAGCTCTGAGAGAAATGTTTTTTTTCGAATCTGAACCTATTCATCGTGGAAGAACGAAAATGATTATGTGAATTTTGGCTTATTTTTCCCGGGCACAAAAAAAAGTAACAAAAGTGAGATAGGAGTGATGGAACTAGACCCAAAATGTGACGACATAAAAACCTCGATGGCTAAATAACACATTAAGAATTTCAAAGCTACAATCTGTCGAGCCTCAGTCGACGTTTTTCGCACTAAAGTATCGTTTACCAGAATTGCGATGGATGAGGTGTTCATGCGTCTCCTGTCGCTAACTGCTGATTTGAAGAGTGGAATGCTATTATTATTGGACCAAATTGCGGGATCGTCAGCCCTCGTGTGCCGAAATCATTGGTGTCCATTACTCCGACAACCACTTTCATCATCTGCGAAGCCCATACACAAGAGCTTTTTTTCACAGTGGATAACATAGAGGGGATGTGTACGAAGGTACACGTTGTGGTTTGGATACTGATTTGTATAATTGATCCTGCTGAGAATTGAATCCTTTTAAAATACTTCAGTATGAATTGATATCAATCCTGACTGTTGTGCTCGAAGTGCTGCCATCCTGTTAAGGCTCCTATTAACAGAAAATCAACTCTTATAAAAAAGGTTGGACTAACTAAGTGGCTCGCTACATCTCTTAATAAGACACAAAATGCATCCACAAATAAAATATACACAGAAAGTAGATTGGGTCATTACGATGACAAGACAGAAAGCAAAGAAAGTCGCAGGTTGGTCGCGTCATTTTAAAATGGCCGAGCAAACTACAAAGAAGAATGCTTTAGATTCCAAAGGAGCCTTTGCACCAAAAAACGTCTCTCCACCTAAGGCTGCGCTTATCACAAAGATTGCACCAGCAGCAAAGGCTGCGCCTGCCACAAAAGCCGAGCCTGTGCCGTGGGCGTCGAGTTGAGAAAGCTCGCTTACCAACAAGACGTAAGAATCTCTCAATCCACCTCGGCAGTATATGCGTACCTACCATGCTTCCACTGAGACATATCCACCTTTGGGCAATCAATACAAGAAGGAGTACCGCGTGCGTTATATCAAAAATCCGTTAAGTTTCTCGCCTGCTTGGGCAAAAAAGTGGCTCAGGCTATCAACAACGCCACCAAAGCAAATTTATAGTCCCAGGGTATGTCCCAAAAAACGTAAACTTGTCATCGGTCTCACCGGCCGCGCGAAAGTTCTTTCCTGTACTGATAGGATTGTCCATTATTTTAGAGGTAGTGGTTCGACCTGAGATGGCTATGTTGATATTGACCGAACTTGAGGGCAGTAAGAAACGACAGCCCTCGGCACATTACTCGTATGTCGAAGTCACTAACGGAAAGGGCGAGAAGCTATATGACTCGTCCACTGACGCAAGTCGCCACCTAGTGAGATTGCAACTCGATGAGGACTGACATGAGCGATTGAACGGGACTACTTCAGGTATAACTTATGCCACCTAAAGTTTTGACATTCCATATGTTTAAGTCTATACAAATAATGCGTTCTTAAGAAAGACTCTAATTACGCCTCGCTTACGGGAAATCGGCAGCATGACCGTCCTTCTCATAGAACAATGGTTGCTTGAGGGCTTTTTTTAAATGCGAGGCTGGAGTATGAATAGTGCTCTCTGACCGTCAAGGTCAGCAACACCTATGTGTGGGGTATAGACGCATTCATGAACGCCTAAATCTTCTTGTGAAGTGGCACGACTATTGCGCTTTACAGAACTTGGTTGAGCCGCTGAAATGGCTTCAAAACAAATGTCTAAGAGCCTTTGAGATCTATAATAAACAGCAGCGGTTCTTATTGTCTAAGTCACCTTCTTTTGTTCGAGCATTGGGGTACGGTAGGTACGACGCCATATTAATGGTCAACTTTTTAACTCCCATTGCCTAGCTTGGCATTATGCTGAAGTTGAGACACCAACGAAGATGAGACGCTTTTGACACAACTAGTGGGGGAATGTGAACTTCTTCATCTAATGTGGTTGGATTTCAGGTTGCAGCACCCTCCAGACTCATTTGATTCTAGAATAGAATTTTCAGCTGACCTGTGGTGATAACGGAACACAGAAGTATCCCTTTATCGGATGCAAGCCATCCTTGTCATAAGAATAGTCACGACACCAAAGCAACTTTTAGTGAGATGATGCGGTGCCGAAAGCACGCATAGCCGCCGTGAGATCGCACTGAGTCATTGACTCCTTTGAGCCTAGAATCGATCAAAGATGTCACATTGGTAGTCACCGAAGAGCCATTGCGGCACGCCAAGCAAATTCTGTTCGGCATCATGACATGCATCGATCTTTTGGCTGACCAGAGAGTAAGTAGACTACTCACTCAATGGCGCCTAGTGTCAGTGGACATTTAATACAGCTTCTCGTCTTCTGCGCTTGTGATTTCGACATTCGAGTGCGAGGGCTGCTATTTATGAGTATTCTCTCTTCCCCCTGGTCCCCAATTTCGGTGACTATCAACATAGGTGTTTCAGGTCGAATCGTTGCTCCAAAAATGAAAAAATTTCCTATCTTTACAGGGAAGGCCATTTGCATGGCCGGTGAGACTGACGACAAGATTTCACCTCTCAAGGCATACCTTAGAGCTATGAATTTGCTATGAGGGCGTTGTCAATAACCTGAACCACTTTCATAGCTCTAGCGGGCAAGATTCCCGACGAGCGTTTGATCGCATTGATCGCCAGAAAGCGGAAATGTCTGCAGGGAAAGGATAGTAGGCACACGTTTACTGCCGCGGTGGATTGGGATATTCTCTCAGCCTTTCTATCTTCAACGGCTAGTTGGCGGGCGAGCCTCATCAACTCGCTGCCCACTGCACAGGTTCAGCTTTTGTGTCAGACGCACCCTTTGTTGCTAGTGCAACCGTTTTAACAAGTGCAGGCTTAGGTGAAGATGCTTCCTTTGGTGCAGAGGTTTCTTTGGAATCCAAAGTACTTTTTTATGAAAGTGGCCTGGCTATTTTGAGATCGCGCGACCAACCTGCAGCTTTCTTGGCTTTCTGTATTGCCGTAATGATCAAACCTACTTTTCGTGTAAGTACTACAGAGTTTGTGATAATAATCATTCCTATCCTAGTAATTGCAATCCAAGTCTTATGGAGGGATGTAGCGGACCACTAAATGAACTCTAGCTTTTGTGTCAAAAATTGGTTTTTCATCAAAATGAGCCTTAATACTTGAATACGACAGTCAGTATTGATATCAATTCATACTAAAGCATTCAAAAGGATCCAATTCTCGGCAGGATCAAATGATGTTTTATACAAATCAGGATTCAAACCACATCCCAAATTTTGAGCGAAATACATTCCTACACGTCCCTTTTTATGCAATACACTTTGTAGCCGGGCTCCGTTTGATGAAGTGGCTGTCAGAGTGGTGGGCACCAATGATACCGGCACGCGAGGGCTGAAGCTTTTGCAATCAAGCCCAACAAAATTGGCATTCCAGCACTCAGATCAGCAAGCAGCGATTGAGTCTCGACAAAGTGTAACTTTGTAACTCTTAATGCGCTAAAAGCCATCAAGGTTTTTGTGTCGTCGCATCTTTTAACTTACTTTTTACTCTTATCCTTTTTGTTGGAGAGAATGGGCCAAAATTTAATCTTTCGATTTCGTTTCTTCAAATAAATAGGTTTAGCTTCGACTTTTTTTGCAGCATTCAAACAAGATCTTAATAGTAATTCAGTTATTGCTTGATTTGCAATTTTAGCTCTTAATACCGTCACTTCTATCACAAACCCCAGTAATTCTTTCCAAACTGGCCTCAAGCATTGTCGTATGCAAATGCCGCTGGTCATACAAAACTCGGTACCAAATCATTTGGATGTAATCATTTGACGTTCGTGTAGGGCGCAAGGCTTGGTAGCATCTTTCCAGGCCAATGTATACGTTTGCCAGTAGAAAAAAACGACACTTTTGATGTGCTGCGAGTGCTGCATTGTACCGTTCCTTAGCTTTTGCCTTCTTCGTTGTCGACCACGAGTCCATCGTAGCCAATAGACGAATATCTTCTTTGCTATCTTATGCTCTCGCTTTAGGACTACGGCTTCACATTGACGTTTGAGACTAAACATCCGTCTCCACGATTGAAATACACGCTGTAGGACGCGCTGATTCGCCACCGACTCGAGCTTATTGACACAAGAGAGCAACACCAATTGCCTCTCACGTTCTTTCTTGACCCTTGCTTGCCAAGTTCTCAAGCTATTGCGGCCCATCACTCGTCTACTGAAACGAGCTGCCTGTTTGAAATGCTCGTAGCGCTGCTGTTGACTTGCCACCGTTCTTTGCTTCCACCATCGCCAAATCTTTTGTAATAGACGCAGTCGAACGTGCATTGCAGCCAGTCGCGCTCCTTGTCGCGCAACAACGAAGTGGTGCCATTGCAAGAATCCTTGATAAGTTGTTTTCGTAGCTATTTGGAGTTTAAAAGTCTTGCACACTTGTCGCCAATATTGATGTTTTATTGCAACTTGCTGCCACAAAAAAATAATCGTTTTCGCTTTTGCTCGTTGTAAAATGGTATAAAAACGCATTGCCATGGCATTTTTGACGGCAAATTGCCACGATTGCATGTGCTTTTGCAACACAAAGCGTTGGTAAAGGCAACGCAAATGTCGCGTTCGACTAAAACCTCGCCAACGCATTATTGCTCGACGTCCCCGAAAAACACGAAGCTTCGTGTAGATACGTTCGTCTTGGATTCGATGTTGCCTCACACATTGTGTGTACTGTCGCCATCTCTTTCGCACGATGGTACGAATGTAAAACATTGCTGCAGTCTGCAAGGCAAACTTTTTCGTACTTTGAATCGCCACTTGGTGTCGCCAATGTCTCCACACGTGTCTTCGTCGCACTTTTAGCCTTTTTTGATAAAAATTGCCAACGGCAAATCGTTGCCACTTTTGCTTAAGGGTCGAGCTTCTCCACTCGGTAAAATGCCGTCGTGTCTTTTTAAAAGAAACAACTGCAAAAAAATGTGTGATTTTCTTTTCCAAATGACAGCTTTGGCTCCATCGAGTGATAACTTTTGCAAGGAAAGTATCATACCGTCGCTTTGTGTAATACTCAATACGTTTTGCCCCCTGCTGGCGAGCTCGGAGCTTCCGAGTGGTACGACGTAAGTAAAATATTCGCATCTGCAAAGTTATCGACTCAATCTTTCGACTTTTTTTAGTCATAATCTGCCGATAATCGTAACACCAGTAAACCCAAAATTTCATTAGTAACCGAGCTCGGTAGTACGCATTCAAACTCATTTGAAGGTGACGCGACTCCCTTGTGTAAAATAGCCACGCGTGCCAATGTCGCGAAAGTTGTCGCCGTTCTCGTCGCAGTGTCGTGGTAGCCACTAAAACCTCCGTATTTCGATCACGAAGACGAGCTTTCTGGCGTTGTTTCACATGAGCTACAAGGTGAGCCCACGCCTGAAAAGTTGACAAAGCAAAAAGTTCTTGACGCCGCCGTGTCAACTTACTTACGATCAACTGGTTTTGACGGATAGAGTATGCAACTTGTTGCCACAAGCTCAAGTGAGTTTGCAACTTACGCATACGGTAAAAGAGATGAGCGTGATAGAGTTGTCTCCACCACTGCCACGCTATTGGCAGCTCAAAACTCACGTCAAGTTGTTGGAAACAACGAGCTTTCTGACTTAATGCCTCGCCTAAAGCCACAAATTGACGGTGGAAAATCGTGTTGCCAGCCGTGACGTGTAACTTGCTCTGCCCATTGTCAATACCAGTAGGCGGAGCTCGAGTCTGTACCGGTACCGAATCCGCACTCACCAACTGCAACGTTGCCAAACGGTTACAGTACGCTGTAAATCGTTTCCATAATCGAAAGCGATAGAGTACCCGAATACGTCCTGCAACCCTTAAAAGCAGGTTACGACCTGTTCGCTCCTTAAGACTCACTCGTTTCCACCCTAAAAAACTTGTTTTCCTCCGCTCCAACCACTGTCTCCTTGCAACATTCACTTGGAAATGTCGAACCTGTTGCTTGACACCGACAGCTTGACGCCACGACAGCACACTCGCCTTGAGTCGACGCTCGTCCCGAGCCTTCTCCACTCGCTTCTTGTTCTTGCATTCCACGTACCGTTGCCAACCCGTCAGTACCCTCGTCAACACGTAAAGCCGATAGAAACCATAAGCACGTTTTGTAGCCAGCACTTGAGTCACGACCAGTTGCCACGCTTTGAAAAGCCGATACTTTTGCTCCCGTGTTTGCGTCACTAAAGCTTGGGCAACGACTCGTC
This sequence comes from Plasmopara viticola, assembly GCA_001695595.3. NCBI lineage: Eukaryota > Oomycota > Peronosporomycetes > Peronosporales > Peronosporaceae > Plasmopara > Plasmopara viticola. The sequence goes on from MBPM02000059.1 coordinate 150,162, forward strand.
GCCACACGCGACGCTGAGTGGCAAATCCACGCCACGCACGTACCCTCTTTCTTTGCATGCACCTCGTCATTCCTTGTGCCAAAGCATCGAGCGTTTGCCGTCGAAGTCTCCGTCGTGTGGCCGTGTGGACCCATTCGAGAAAGTATTTTCGATACCTTTGATACGACCAAAGAGCGTGTGCGAGCATCTTTTCATGCCACGTTTGCCGTTGCCTCTTGCACGAGACTAAAAGTCTTCGAACGGCTCGACGTTGATAGTAATTGTGCATGCGGCTATCCGCTCGACACGTTTGAGCTTTTATCCGACGATGCGCCTCCGCAAACTGTTGCCACTGGTGCCAAACGTGCTGAAGCAAGTGCGTGCGTGCAAAGACAATCGACACGTGGTGCCTGGCATTCCCACGCTTGCGTCTTGTCCAGTACCAAACCCAGTGGCTGAAACATTGACGTTGAAGCCGCTTGACCGTGGTAGCTTGACAATGCCTTTGCATCGTCTGAAAGCGTCGAGACAATGCGTGGACACGGCGCCAGGACGTCCACGACCGGTGGACCCTGTGGCGTCTTCCACGACGTTCGATGCACCAGAGCGTTTGCCACACCTTCCATCCTTTTCGCAGGATAGACGTTTGATGTCTCGCTCGAATTGTTGTTCCGTGCTTGTGAAGCGATTGCATGGTCAGCGCATAGTTGGCAAGCACGTGGCAGCAGTGTTTCAGTGTCTGCAATCGCGACCGAGTCTGGAAGATCGCACGACACGCTCGAAGGTGCTGCTGCTTGCCATGCCATTGCGACCACTTCATCATCACAAATGTCAGTCGACGGATCCGATCCTGCTGCACTGCTTTGATGAACATGGTTTGCCGTGCTCTGCGGAGTTGCAACACTAGCTTAAAGGCCTGCCACGCCGTGCGCCTCCTTCGTTGCTGCCACCGCCACGTTGTCGTGTCAAGCTGCTCTTGCCTTTCACGTTTCCGCTTGAGAAACGCCATCCACCCTTGCCACACGGCAGGGAGCCGCTTGGTATAGTCATAATGCCGCTTGAGCCTCCGTGCTTGACGCCGGACGAACACTCCGTGTCGCCATTGTTCAAGCCTTTTCACGATCCTTTTGCGCTGGGCAGCACGTTGAAACGCGAGCACCTCGTGGCCACAACGACGATGAACTCGTTGCAATTGCCGAAACTCGCACAGTCGCATCAGTCCTTGCTGCAGTCGACGAACTCGTACGAACGACGCAAAGTGACGTTGCAGTGCTCGACGTGTCTTGACATGCCAATGCCACTTTGTCACCACGTGGCGTTGGCGTCCAGTAGTCCATTCGTGCATCAGTCGACGCCCTTTCCTGTGATAGTGTGTGAACGCCAGCCAAGCACGAAAGCACAAACAGAGCCGGCGAGTCTGCCATCGCTGGACGCTCAAGTGCCAGTGATGACGCGACAAAGCGATAGCACTGACGGTTCTTTTCCACGTGATGAACGTGCGGTACACGAGGTTTTCAGTGGCCATGACCCGTGCAATCGTTTGCCAAAGGCGCCGTCGCTTCTTGCTTGTTGCAATCGTTTGCCATTGCTGCACCAATGCCGCCAGGAGTTCAAGACGGGACGAGTGGTACAGCGCTAGCACTTGCTCGCGCTGGCCTTGTTTCACGCCTCGAGCGTGTCGCCATCGTCGCAGGAACGTCCGACCGAGATACTGGAAATGCACTCGATCGAGCGCGCGAGCAAGCGAGTGCTTACGAACGGTACCGTTCCACCAGCATTGCCACGTTCGCTGGACCGTTGCGGTTTGATGGAGGACACGGACGCGTTGGTAGGTCTTCTGGACGTGATTGAAACGCTTCCAGCGACAAACGGACCGTCTTGCAAGATGTTGGCGCCACCACTCGAGCGCCCTGAGTGTGTGAGCGCGTGCTCGCTGTTGTGCTTGGACTCCATGACCCCAGCGCTCAAACCCACGCACCTTTTCAAGCAGCTTCCAGCGTCGTACCATGCCACAAAGTCGCGTGGAATCCATTGAACGAGATCGAGCAAGGTGCGCACAAAAATGGCGAACGGCACGTTGTTGCCGTTGTTTCTGTGCGTGATTCAATCTCCAGCTCGTCCACGATGCACGTAGGAATCGCAACGAGGAGTTGGCATGGCAAAAGGTTTCCGCGGCGGCAATCCGCGTCATTTGGGCCTGGACTCGCGTCCTGAGCCAATCTTTTAGAAACGCTTCATGCACCTCTTGGATCGCTTTTGTCAACGTTTGATGCTTGGCTTTGCTCTCGTGAAAGCGTTGGAACCCGTGATGGAAAACCCTGCGCATCGTTTGAAGGACTTGCCAACGTTTGAACGTGTTTACCGCACGTGAAAGCGTCGTGGCTCGTTTCCACTGACGGATTCGGCGCTCAAGGCTCGACGTGGTCAACTTGCTACTGATCGCTCGAACGCGACGCAATCTGTGCGCTTTTGACCGCCAAAAGCTCCAGCGTTGACGCAGACGACGGAGCCTGAGGCGATCCGATACGAGCCGTGCACATTGCCGCGAGTGGGCGGCACTTGTCGTAAGGTGTCGCCACTGGTGGATCCGATGGTAGAGCACACGTGCTTGCCTTTGCCTGTTGAATTGACAAAGGCGAGTAAAGTGTTTCCACTTTGTAAGGCCTTTTTCGAACGCCTTTTGCTGCCACAAGGAGTGCACGTGGTGCTGCAACCGTTGCACGTGCTGAAGCCACGCACTGAAAGCTGTACGCACCGTCCTTTGCGCCCACGTTCGTGCGACTCGATCGCATCGTGTGGTGACGCTCCATTGCTTGAGACTTTGAAAACACAAAGAGCGTCGATAACACTGGATCGCACGGACTTGGTCGTGCTCGTCTTTCTTAAAAAGCAAGTGAAATCGTTGCCATCGGCGGAGACTTTGGCGTGACTTGAAATTCCTCCCATTCTTTTTTATTCGCCGGTATCTCACAACATGAAGCCGCCAAGCGTTAAACGCACGCTTCTTTCTTTGCTGACGATGAACGTGCCATGCTTGGAGCCTTCGAGCTCGCTGGTCTTTTCTGTTCGTTCGAAAGGCCTTCCAATGCTGAATGAGCGAGGACAAGACGCGAGAGTAGCGAAATGTCGCCACTTTCTGACAATTCCTTTGGTTACGAGTACTATACGCGCTCCAGTTTGAAAACGCCATCGCTTTGACGTATGCCAACCGTCTCGATACGAGGCGTGCGTACGCTGCTGTTGCTTGCGTGCGTTCGCGTGCATTTCGTCGTAGAATTCGGATACTCTCAAGCATTTTCAGTGCGTCGAGATGACGTTGCGCGGCTTGACCTTGTCGGGTCCAGAGCTGTTGATTCCGAGTGTACTTCCACCACACTTTCAATCCTTTCAGCTTCAATTGCGTGCACGAACGAGTCGTTGCCACGAACGTTCGACGGTTCGTGTATTTGCGTGTTTGCGTAAATGTGAAGAGACTTGTCCACGCATTGGAAAGCACGTTTTGAGTTAAATGTGCTTGGACTTGCTCAACTTTGATCCGACTATCCATGGATTCAAGTCGAAGGCGATTCCATTGGTGAAGCGCGCGCTTGGCTATGAATCGCAGTCGTTCGTCTTGGATCCTTCGATACTGCCGTTTAGAAGCAAGGATGGTTCGGCACGTGATTCTCCACGTATAAAATTGTCGCTGTAAATTCCGCTGCTTGGATGTGCGAGCCATCGTTTCGAGCACTTTCTGATGCCGTCTACGAAGGCCCCAGAGGGTTTTCCAGCGCTCAAACGAAGCATGTTTCTGCCTCCTTTGCCACGTCAGCGCCATCGACAAGAGTCGCGTTCGTTTCCTTCGCTTCGTTTCAAGGGCCCATTTCCACACTGTCCATCGATGAAAGACGACGGTCCTGTTCACCATATCGTGAATCATTCGTGCTTGTCCGATGCGTTTCCGATGATCGTCGACAATCCTTTTCCACTCTCGAAAACACGCATGGACGTGGCTAGTCGTTCGTCGCCGAGCCCATTCAACGGATCGTTCGCGTCGGATCCTTCCGTGTACCATGCCTTGCTTCCACAAGCGAAACGTATAGAACGTGTGGTAGCGATCACGCTGCACGGCGGCAAGACGAGCTTTCGTTCGTGTCCCAAACCGTCGACGCCAGTGCCGCCACGATCGCAAAAGGACGGAATGACGTTGACTCAGACGGTGAAGCTGGTCGTGACGAGATCGAAGCCACTGTTTGCGGCACGACTGCGATTGCCACGCAGAGAACCACTGTTGCTTGCGGTTTATCGTGGTTTCGACTTGAAACGCTGTGGCTGCACGCTCCTTTTGACGTTGTACGTGTCTATTCCTCACTAGTACACGCCAAGGCATCGTCAACAGATGCAAGCGATACGCCGATTCCAGGCAGTGCGTTGCCATTCGAACACCGGTCGCCTTTCGCCAGTGCGTCCAGATTCGCTGGCGTCTTGAACACGCAACAGTCCCCACGAGCTCTGTCGTCTGATCTCGAGCCACGTCACGATAAAGCTTCCACGATTCAAACGACCGTCGAAGCTGCTTCTGACCTCGAGCTATTGACATGTTATCAACAATCGCGTCTCCCATCCTTCGTCTCTCCGTCCAGGTTGCCCAACCTTGAAAGTGTTGATTCACCACTCGATACTGAGAAGATTGGCGCACCTCTTTGCAGCGCTCGCGAACGTCTTTGCTCTGGGTGACACTTCCTTTCCAACACTGAAAAGCAGTATGTTGGCTGCGACTACGTCCAGCTTCCACCCACAAGTGCCACCGTGTGCGTGCTGTCTGCGTTTCAAACACATTGCCGCGTAGACGAGTCCACACAGCACTCAACGTTCGCAGTCGGCGCTGATCGAGACACATAGAAAGCAGCGCGCGGGTTGCGTGCTTGCGTTTGATTCCACGTATCCAATGCAAAAACCAACGCTTTCGTCTCGCCATGCTACCATGAGACTGAACCTCTCGATTCAGTCTATAGACTTGTTGCCAACTTTGAAACACCTTGCGTTTACTGTGACTAGTGTAATGATTCTCGCCTCGAAGTTCTTGTTGTTTCCACTCAAATAGTCGTCGCCAATGCCTTAAAACCAGTCGCAATCGAGACCGTTGGTGACGTTGGTATACCCACTGACGTCGATCCTTCGCGCACTTTGTCATTTCTAGAAACAATCGCCAGCGTTGAAGGCATTGAAAGGCAGTCTCCAGTACAGCAGCTCGGTGCCGGACGAGTCTTCGAATACGAAACGACTTGTGCCGCTGAGCGTTGTGATGCCACGCATTGAAAGCTGTTTGAACGTGCCAAAGGTTGAATCGATGGACTGAGTCGGTAAACTTTTGCACATTGACTGCCATTCTTTGGACGATGCGAAGTGGAGGTGCGCCAGATGCGTGAGGAGTAGAGAGTGTTTTCGGGAACGTCCAGGTGATCCAGTAGAAGATTGCGCGTGTGCCCCACAAAAGGATTTTCTGGTTATGAGCGTGCATGTCTCGAGTCGTCGACTGGTCTTCGAGTTCGTCGACGGCTTGAGGTGCTCGCCACTGCTCGTTTGACGAGGGCAAAGGATGCATATCTTCCTTTAGATACAAATAAGCGTTTGTGGACATGTCGATTGAAAGATTTGTGAAAGAATCTGCATGTTTCAAGGCAGTCACGGACAATCTTTGGATTGGAGAGTCCAGGGACAAGAGATCGTTGAAATGATCGCGATGGGGTTGGCTTTTAGAAGTGGCGTTTGAGTTGAAATCGTCACTTTTGGGGCTAAAAGACTGGGATGCTGGTCGAACGAGGTGGTGGTTCGGCAAACTTTGGTGTCTCTTTCGAGCATCCTCTTTCAATGGAGAACGGTGATCGTTGATTGCGCGTGTGTATGGTTCGACTCGCTGTCGATATCGTTTTGAGCAACCAGGCTTAAGTTTTGGTGGATAGTCAAAGTCAAAACGTGAGATTTTCGTACGCCAGTCTCGTTGTGGATCCATGGAGAGTGCGAGGAGGTACCGATGGTACACTGCATCGTCAGGCGGCTCGATCTTGTTGCGTTCAAAGATCAAATACGAAGCTTGGATCAAGTCAATGAGAGAGAGGGGCTCCACGTCGTGTGGTACTACCTGACGCTTTGTGTCTTCTGCTAGCACAAAGATTTGCGTCAAGAGATCGCACACAACTTTACGATGTTTTGAGTCATGTTTAAAGGAGTCAAGTCGATGCAGTGACATTGTGAGAAAGCTGCAAAACGATTGCAGTTTCCCTTTTGAGACCAAAGCGACGGCAAGTCGTTTCATGCAAGTCTAGCTACTCTATGCTTTCTTCTCTATTCATTATACACTACGAGCTGAATGGCATTGCAGCGGATGATAGTGTCTTTCAAGTATTCTTGCCACGAGTATAAGAGCTTCGCTTATTCAAAGTCAGTTATAGGCACAGCAGACATGAAATTATAGGTCAATGTGGAACCCTTTTTAGGCAATCTATCCCGCCTTATTAAGGGCAACTAGAACCTGGATAGCACACCGTAAATAACGGACGGGCGTTAACGTAACGCATTTACTGAAGTAAGCGAATTCCCTAAAAAGTAGCTATATTACGGATTCGCAAGTGGTTCGTGGAGCTGTAGTGGAAAAAGCAAAGCGTCACGGTTTTTCACGAACGTACATCCGATGACTGCTTTTCCTATGGCATAGTGGCTGCAAAGGAGATTCGGTAACAACGTCTAGGCATCCTACTGTCAAGTACTGATCGATAGGGTATGAATTATTTATTTTCATTAACTACAAACCTGTTTTAAAATTAAATGAGAAAATGAGTCTTTTGACAGATTATATAATAATAATATATATCCCAATCGAGGAAATAGATATAAATTCCTACCCCCGTCGTAATTCGCACTCTAAAATTTGTCATTTAACTGTAAACATATGATGAGGGTAAAACCTTCTGTTTATTTCTTTGATTTGGGTTTATTTCTTATATATTTTGCCAGAGGGTATATTTTCTTAAATTATTCTTGGAAAAGGGAGGAGATCTTTACCCTTTTCATCAACATTAAAACACCATGCTTTTTTCAGCATTTGTAATAATGAGAGCAAGCACGGCAATCGCTAGCGCAAATTTTGTTGCCTATATTTAGATATACACATATTCGCAATTGAGTACTTTTTTACGAGAATATATCAAACGCCCTCGTTGCATTTTAGCAACAGTAATGTATGTGTGCCACCTCACTTTTATGGTAGTTCATAAAAATCAGGCTGCTAAAGTGCATCTTGGCCCTTGATATGTATGGGTTGCCACCTCAATCCTCGAATTATTTGTGAGCGCGCACTTGAGGTAGTGGGGAAGAATCTTATCGATGTCTTTCGCCCGAAACGTCCACATTGGACAGATTGCGTTATTATAATTGTTGCTTCACCCAATCAAGCAAGACTATTGGTACCTTATTGCTATCCTTACCACGTTAATGATGCTTTTATATTGTCGTGTTAAAAGCCAGGTTACACTGTCAAAATTATTTAATTCATGACATCGCTCGAGTTTTAGTACAGAGCAATGCTTCGTCCAGGTCTTTAAAACCAGGGAATCTATCGGCGAAGCTTGTCGATAGCAACGTCTCGTGCCGGTATTGCCTTGGCCTCGAGCATACACGAGAGACAGAAGAGCATCAATTTTTTTAAAATTGCACTACCCAGACTCACACAAATCTTCTTGTGCAAGCTACATTTGCTGCAAAAGGTTCGACGGCAAATCTGACACGTGCCTCCACGCTGTAGTACGTGCGTACTAAACTTGTGCAAATTACGTGTGCAATTGAAGCAATGATTATTCGACGTGATGCGACCGGTGACACTCTCAATTGCAGGACGCACCGGCTGATTTGCTTGCTTCATCAAATACGCAAGTTTGTGGCCATTGGCACATTCCATCGTAATAGCAAGAGCCATGAGCTTCTCAGCATACGCGGCAGCTGCCACATTATCACAAAAATCGGCATCCATTTCAATATACGCTCGCGAAAACATCTCGGCAACGCGATGGCTAGTTTTGCCCGATGGAATCGTATTCCCAAACGTCTGGCACCCAGACATGTGGCCACGGATAGTATTGGGTAAGGTTGGCAATGTAAGAAAATCCGACACGTCAACAGATTGACGAACTGCGTACGTTACGACCAACCCCTCGGAATCCTTGGTCAAACCAGAACCTTCTAGGTACACAAAGTCGCGGGCTGGACTGAAACGTCCGTACGACTGAAGTCCCCATTTTAAGCCAATGAAGCTGAGCGGGTGTTGAGGTGTCGGGCCCACCAAAACAGTAAGAAGTCGTGCATCTTCAAGCTCTGTGCCAAGATATGATTCGCGCATCTTGGCATTGATCTCTGTATCCGCGAGAAGACCCAACGCCGCGTCTTCTGCCGTTCCGTCAATGAGACCAGAAATTACAATCGCAGGTGGTCGCGTCTTCTTTGATTTTCGGCATTGATGCTCACTACTTGATGTAGCTGGTGGTAATAAATTGACAGCACCAGATTGGTAGGAATTCAAGTTGGACGAAGAAGATCTCAAGGTATCAGCTCGAGAGGCTGTAGTCTCGGTCCCACCATGAAGCGCGCGTCGAGAACGGTACGCACGGACGTCATCGACCGTTTTCACGAGCTTCCATTCTGATGTGTCAAGGTGACGTTCACCTGCTGCAAAGGCACCACGTAGCTCGAGTGTGTTTTGCACGACTGTAAAAAACTCTGCAAGTAATGTCTTTTTGCGCTCGAGTGTGATCTGAAAGGGAGGCACCACGACCTCTTTGACATCCAAACGACCCATGGCACCTCTTTACGTTGTGTTGCTTCCACAAATGGTCGGATGATGTTGAAAGCATTACACGCAAGCAGGTCGAGGAGATTCATGGCTCGACACCACGACATTAGACTTAGAGAACGCATAGCTAGCTTCCTGACCAATTAAATGAATGAATAAGAACCTAATTCTTATCCAATGGGGTACTGAATGGACTTGCAGATTCCTGTCACTTCTGCACCGAATTGTGGTATCAAGGTTGTACTAGTCTGTAGATAGGACTCTAAAGTCGGAAGCGCACGGGTGACACATGATACTGACGACGGTGCAAGCATACGAAGAAGAAGGAAAGGAGCAACGATATGGTGATACGTTCTAGTGTTTATAAACTGCGCACGCAGAATCGCTTTTTATGCCGACAACGTTGCAGATATCCGTGCTGAGAATTTCTCAAATCATGGAAGTATTTGGGCAATATATATAGTGGCAAAGTATTCAACCAAGAGGCTCTATTAATTGTAAAGGAGACGATAAATTTGGTCACTTTTATAAAAGGAAAAAGCGGTAGGTGTCTTAGTGTTGAGAAGGTCCAAGAGTGAATTTTCTTGCACCCACCCGTGTCTGTGCCCGTCTGATCCCACCCACCCATCGACTGGATCTGGGCACCCATGTCCTCAATCCATGGATGGGCGTGGGTACCCAGTGCAGGACTCTGCTAGACACTCACTTTTGAGGTGATTACATCAAATTATGCGGCCAGCAAACGCTTGTTTTATAAGAATGGTGTGCAGTGAAGCAAAAGAATAGTAAGTGAGATCAGTAGCAGGTGAAGTGAATAATAAAAATAGTATATGGTACCAGCTGAGTTACTACATGGTCAAAATATTAGCAAGATCGGTTCCATGAAACGATTAGGTTATTTAATAATCACGACGGCCAGGCGTTCGACTTTGACGAATCGAAGATTTACAAAAGCACGATTACAGTTTACTATAACTTCGGCCACGAAGGCAACGCTCCACATATAAGATCGACCATAAATTACTTCCGTATTAACAAATCATGACTTTCGTGCGCAGTGCAGTATACTCACGCATTAGATCATCCACGATCAAACAAGCAAAGTAGCATGTATATGTGCCCGATCAGGCGAAAGGGCAACCAAGTTAAGCTTTACGACCAGACTTTACGCACTATCCGTAGCAGTCTTCAATAACGACGAAGCTTCATTGGACAAGAGCCGGTGTCTGGTGGTTTTTTGTCCCACGCGAATACCAAACGCCACGTATTCTAAGAGTAACATCAACCAGAAGTGAAATTTAATGCAAAAACATATAAGTTTGATATAGAGGAGATCTACGTGAAAGACAAAGGGTATACACCGCCCGAAGTAGTCATTACGTACATGTCGCCCCATCTGAGAAGTTACACACGGCGCAGCCTTCATTTTGAATCGGACTCGACCAGCTCGTCAACCCCCAGCCATCTGTTACCCGCCTCGCTAACAGGTGCACGAGCTTGAAACCCTCTGCTACCTATGGATTCTGGAGTTTTCGCTTTGCTAGTTGGTAAATCGGGGCAAGTGTGTAATTAGGTCAGTATTTTCCATTGGTGTCCGTGCACGGATCTTCTGCTAAACCAGGAATTTGCCAATTTGAGTCCTACAATTATGGATACTGCCTTCGTTCTTAAGGCTAGGTGCTATGAGGATCTTGATAAAAAGGAAACATATATGTAACGAAAGAGCGTACCATGATTCAGTTTACTATAACTAAAGCCCATATGGACTTCTCTCGATGTCTAGGCCGCCGAAGTGACCATACAAAGCTCACGGTCTTTATGTTTTTAATTGGGGATCTACATGTATTGGTGATTATAGAGATAGGCTTACTCAAAAAGGCTCCTTGGTGGTCAACCAGACGACAATGGTCTAGCGAAGTGCGTGTTCAGAAAAAATCTAGAGTTTATGTAGACCATCGATTCCGTCCTACCTATAAAAGTGCTTCTGCGTGCGAGGACTTTGATCTTGATTTTTTTCGGGAATAAGCACCAATTAACCCTAAAATAGCTAATCCTGCACCTAAAAATTTAGAAGCTTGTATTGTATTGTATTACGTTATCGCGTTGCCAAGTTATGCACATGCTAGGCTCAGTCTGGCTAGTCCACGGCATAGAGTGGTGTCCGCATACGTCGGGTCTCGTTCGGCGGGCTTGTAATAACATTACATTCCTTATATATTATTTATTATTATCTATATCTTAAATAATAGAATTTTAAAAATAATTAATTATAATATTTAGATCAAAAGCATTGTGCTTCGGAAAAGGTTGGGGTGACGCCCTCCTTCCAAGCGCGAGGGCTAAATGCTCGCGCGCTTCGGGCAGGTGCTCTCGGGCATCTGCAGGTCTCTAAAGAGTCTCACCCTCGACGCGACGGTCTCCAGCATCAGGGCGCCACCTGGGCTCTTACCAAGTCAGAGCTAAACAGAATAATGGCTGACCCTCACGACCTCGGTGCTGGCTGCACTACCCGCCAAACGAGACCCAACGTATGCGGACACCACTCTATGCCGTGGACTAGCCAGACTGAGCCTAGCACGTGCATATTTTGGCAACGCGATAGCGTAATACAATACAATATAAAAGCATTGTATGTCAGTTGTGAAAATTTCTGGGTAACAACTAACTAGGTGCTAGAGCTTTTTTGACAAACAGCAACGTCAGTGAGCGCACAGTATGTCTTTCACACACAATGACTGCCTTTAAATGGAAAACCGGTTTGTTAACATTACACCGCTGAATGCATGTTGAACAGGTGGATGGCTCTACAGTAATTACAAGTACGTCACAATTAGTAATTACATATGGTAGCCGTTCATTGGTCAGGATAAATATATTCACTTCGGTTTTTGCTTTCTTCTCAACAGCTTAACAGCCGCAAACAACAGCCTCGCATCACCACACCGTCACCGTCATAACTACCAAGCGCACCGAAGTCCTCCTAGGAGGTGGTAACTACTACCATTGGGAGTTCAACATGAGAATGGCCCTCGCAAGAAAAGGGCTTCTGGGACACATTATGGGCGCGAAGGGCGAGAGCAAAATAACGGAGACGTAGCTCGTGAATGACGCCAAGGCATTGGGTATAATTGCCCAGGGCGTCGAGATACAACACCAGACCAAGATATGGTCTGATACTCGTGCCTTGAGGGCATTGGGAACGCTTCGCGATTTTTACCATCGTTCCACTTTACACAACCGTGTCACGATAACACGGCGCCTTCATGAGTTTAAGAAGGAGAGTGGCACTCGCATGGTGAAACATCTGGACGCGTTTGATGAGCTGGTGGTGGGACTCCAGATGACGGGAGAGCCGGTGGATGAATCAAGACAGCTAGTGGTACTTCTGAGCAGCTTGCCGGCGGAATATGGAATGATATCTTCTATCGTGGAGAACGCCAAGGACATCACTCTAATCGAAGTCAAGGAGAAGCTGTTGAAGGAGTCAGACAGACTACAGAAGAAGGAAGCAAGTGAGAAAGCGTTTCGAGCCACAGACAATGATGGACGGATCAAGGGCAGACGAGGAAGTGGCCGCAAGATTTACGCGCCACGCAAGGGTGGCTGTTTTCGGGGAAAATACTTCAATTGTGACCAGACTGGTCATATGAAACGAGACTGCCCAGCTGCTAAGAACCGTTCCGGAAACCGTTATAGCGGTAATGATGCAGTGTTTGCAGTGGGGAATGAGCAATCAGTAAGCTGGCTGATCGACAGTGGTGCGACGTCACACATGACCCCTCACCGAAGTGACCTGATCGACTTCAAGCAACTTAAAGACAACATCAAAATAACCATTCCAGATGGCAGAAAGTTACGCGTCGAAGGAGCTGGAACGGTGAAGCTTATCGGCTCAGATGGAAGACGCATATCGATGATGGAAGTGCTGCTTATCCCCGGACCTGACAGACGTCTACTGTCGTTGGGAAAGCTTGCCGATTGTGGACTAAGTGTAGAGTTTCAGCGTGCTTCGTGCATCATTTGGGACAAGAACGAAGCTTTGGCGACTGGGACAAGAAATGGAAAAGCTTACACACTGGAACGTCAGCAAGAGGAGGCACGATTGGTGCAATACTCGGGAGTTGATAGTCAGTGGGAGTTATGGCACTCTCGTATGGGACATCCAAGTGAGAACGTTTTAGTGAAGACTATGCGATCTACAGAAGGTATTCCTGCGTTAAAAGAAGGTATCAAGATCCTGTGTGGTGGATGCATGAAGGGCAAGCAGACGATCGAAGCCTTTCCAGGACGCTCCATGGCAAAGACATCACGTGTATTGGAATTAGTTCACACAGACGTGATGGGACCCATGAAGACACTTTCAAAAGGAGGTGCTAATTACATTTTGACGTTTGTGGATGATTACCCACGATATGTGGTGGCTTACTTTCTGGCAAGGAAGAGTGAAGTTGCCGACAAGATCAAGATGTTCAAAGCACTGCATGAGGATCAGTGGGGAACCCGTGTCAAGTGCCTGCGTTCGGACAACGGAACGGAGTTTGTCAACAAGACAGTTACAAATTTATGTCAGCGGGACGGTATCATACATCAGCGTACAGTTCCATACAGTCCCCAACAAAATGGAATTGCAGAACGAATGAACCGTACGATAATGGAACAGGCACGAAGCATGCTACACTACAAGTGTGTTCCGACATATTGGTGGGCAGAGGCAGTAAGCACTGCGGTGTACCTGATCAACCGCTCTCCTAATACAATGCACCCAAATAACACCCCATATGAACTGGGATTTAAGATGAAGCCTCGGATGGATCATCTTAGGGTGTTTGGGTCTCATGGATATGCTCACGTTGATCAAGTGAAGAAGACGAAGCTCGAAGCCAAAAGCTTCAAGTGCATGTTCCTTGGTTATGCCGAAGACACTAAGGGATACCGAGTTTACGATTTGGAGAAAGACAAGATATCAGTATCACGGTCGGTGAAGCTGGACGAGCGTGAAGTGGGCGGCATTTACGAGACACACCCGCCCAAACAAATAAAAGTGATACACGTTACCAAAGACAACGATGAAATTGCTGTGTCCGGGCCGACGGAACACCAACAAGATCAAGATGAACTTATGGAGTGTGAAGGAGAAGATGAAATTCCAGATGCTCCAATGAATGAGGAGGAGTCCGATACAAATGAGTCAAGGGTCGAGATGCTTCGATTACCGACCTCAGTACACTCTGAACTGACAGAGTAAAGAGCTCCTACACTGGATGCACAGGAAGATCGATTGGTATTTCGACCGCAAATGGAACGTTCAAGGCGTACATATGAACCAATGTTGTTGCTGGAAAACGGATCAGATGCCGATGAAAGTCTGGGAGGAAGCGAATGACCACCATCTCCAAAAGCGTGCAAGGATTGATGAAGACTGCCTGATAGCTGAAGCTATTCTCGCTTACGCTGTGAGTGTTGGTGAAGAATTAGACTTGCCTACCACGTATGCGCAGGCAATGTCTAGTGACGAGGCAGAACAGTGGCGACAAGCGATGGACGCCAAATTACAGTCGCATCACAGAAACAAACATGGATACTCGTTCCACGAGAATCAATTGGACGTACGATTGGATGCCGCCGGGTTTTTGCTAAGAAGCGTGACCAGAATGGATGTGTTGTGCGCTACAAAGCACGATTGGTGGCTAAAGATTTCAAGCAGAAATACGGCGTGGATTTCTTCGAGACTTACTCTCCAGTGGCCAACATGAACTCAATTCGAGTTGTACTCGCAGTGTGTGCGGTATTAGGCTACAAAATGGAACAGCTGGACGTCGACACCGCCCTTCGTAAAAGTGTACTGTCGGATCGTGTTCTCATGGAAATTCCAATTGGTGTTAAGGGAGCTCAAGGATTTGCGTGTCAGCTGAACAAAGCTATATATGGTCTCAAGCAAACTGCAAGCGCTTGGAACAAGACGATCGACCACGTCTTCAAGAAGAACGATTTTTAAAGTTGTGGAGCGGATCAATGCGTCTACGTGAAGAAAGTGGAAGAAGGTTTTGTGTACGTATGTCTTTATGTCGATGATATAATCATTGCAGCCAAGACGAGCGACGAGATTCTAGAGGTCAAGGGGATGCTTAAAAGTGTTTTCAAGATGAAGGGTCTCGGTATGGCGAAGTTCATCGTGGGCATGGAGATCGACCACGACATGACAGCTTTCACACTAATGATCAAGCAAACACGCTACATTAGCGACGTGGCTGAGCGATTTGGACAGAAAAACGCCAAGAACGTCGACAATCCGTGTACGTCCGGACTCAAGCTGTCAACATCACAGTCACCAAGTACAGAAGCTGAGCGTTCAGAGATGCGGTCAAGACCATACCGCTCACTAATTGGATGTCTGCTATATGTTACAACTTGCACTCTGCCGGGCGTCGCATACATCGTGACACAACTGTCTCGATTTCTCGAAAACCGGGGTAACCACATTGGAACGCCGCAGTTCGTGTATTGTGCTACTTAAATTCGGCACGTCATCATGGGATCGTTTACCAAAGAAAAACGGGAAAGGTGATTATTGAAGCTTTTTCGGATGCTGACTGGGGTAGCAACACCGATGGCAGACGGTCTGTCTCAGGTGTGTTGATCAACATTGATGAAGCTCCAGTTGTATTCAAGTCCAAGTATCAGAGAACCGTTGCACAAAGTTCCGCAGAAGCAGAGTATATGGCGCTCAGCTTGTGCACACAAGAAGTACTTAGGTGGGAGGCACGCAAATACGGGAAGACAATCAAGGTGCGGTAGCTTTGGCAAACAACGCGGGCTACCACGCAAGTACAAAGCACGTGGACATCAGACATCACTTTATTCGGGAGAACGTTCAGCATGGATTACTCAAGATTGGCTACATTGATACAAGGGGTCAGCTTGCAGATATGCTAACCAAGGCGCTCGGAACCAAGATGCTGAAGTATCTGCGCGAAGCCTCCGGAATCAAGACCGAGTCAGCAACAAAGGACACACAGTATTAGCGGTGAGTGGGAGTGTTAACATTACACCGCTGAATGCATGTTGAACAGGTGGATGGCTTCACAGTAATTACAAGTACGTCACAATTAGTAATTACATATGGTAGCCGTTCATTGGTCAGTTTAAATATATTCACTTCGGGTTTTGCTTTCTTCTCAACACGGTTGATAAATAAAGATTCGGTTTTGCGTAAGGCTAGTTTCTGAGACCCAGATTATATCTTTCAAGCAAAGGTGAGTGAAACATCTCTCTGACGGACATTAAACGAAAACCAAACAGGCAGCCATAAAGCCGATTCTACGTTAGGGATCTAAAAAGCTTTTCCTGCAATAAAACCTGAATAGTTTTTCCTGCATTAAGACCCAGGATCTTATCCTGCGCATTGGAGGACGACACAGCAATAAACACCACCAGAACTCTGCCACGGCAAGAAAACGTTTTGCTCCTGCCAACAGGAGAATGCAGAAACATCCGGTGTATAAACGCTCTCACTGATAGGCCCAACAATGAAGACGAGATTCGACAAAAGCGCTTCATCAAACCTCTATCCTTCGTTCCCCAAGTCGGCGAAATAGACTTGAGCTAAATACACTTGTCTGAAAGCAGTCTCACCTACCAAGGGCAAACAGTGAAGAAGTTAGACTCTTTGGCGAGCTCGTCGACCATGAAAAGGACTCGCCTTTGAAGACAAGGAAGCCCGCAGCAGTTTCCAGACAAAACGCTTGTTGTTAAAAGCCTTAGCCACGACGTCATTTACATCAAGACTGAGACCGGGGACGTCAAAAACAAAATTAAAAGTACCAATTTAAAGTGATCCACTTGACTGTATTTACTATTGTCGCTGGCGATGGACTGTGCAATTTGCCGTTTGACGCACTCTCTGAAAGTTAGATTTAATGAGGAAGATAATGATCTTTTTGATGGATTATACCCGTCCGATGCAAATTATTTCGTCGAGACGTACTGCAGGACTACTGGAAAGCTAGTCTGTGTTGTCTAGCGTAGCTTATATGTTCAGCCGAGAGTAAACGACTGATTAATGTGTATCATGTTTGATGCACGGCCACTTGAGTACTATACCTGTGCCCAAGAACAGAAGCACGTGATACCCGTTTTCTTTATTTTTTACCAGATAAGTCAAGGAAAAGGTTGGGGTGACGCCCTCCTTCCAAGCGCGGAGGCTAAATGCTCGCGCGCTTCGGGCAGGTGCTCTCGGGCATCTGCAGGTCTCTAACGAGTCTCACCCTCGACGCGACGGTCTCCAGCACCAGGGCGCCACCTGGGTTCTTACCAAGTCAGAGCAAAACAAAACAACGGAAGACCCTCACGACCTCGGTGCTGGCTGCACTGCCCGCCGAACGAGATCCGACGTATGCGGACACCACTCTATGCCGTGGACTAGCCAGACTGAGCCTAGCACGTGCATAACTTGGCAACGCGATAACGTAATACAATACAATACAATACAATTACCAGATAAGAGATCAATAAGGGTGTTGAGACGCCACTAGTTCAAAACGCCTTAAAATAATGTAAGCTTTATGTCGATACTAATGACTTTAGCGGCCTCGGCATCCATCACTTAGTACGCGGCGAGAATCAACACGAAACCGCTGGCTTTGAGTGCCCTTCTCGATTGTAGCAACCGCACAGTGAGCTATAAGAACCATTCCTTACAACAACCGCGATTGATACTTACTCTTTATTAATAACCACTGCTTTTTGATACCCTACCAGATTTGGTACCGGTACGCAGCTGATTTATGTTGGCAATTTGTGAAGCATTGTAATTTAATGATGCGGATTTAGGTGTGCATTGGTTGGTGCTCCCTAAACATCACCTACCCAAGCAAGCGTTAGCACTTCTCCAAAGAGCTCTAGAACGACAAGCTAAGATGGTACGCGATTGTGTATATGTCTCTATAGGACTAGAATTGAATAACAATGCTGGTTTTAAATAGGCCGGTGACAAGAGCAACAACGTAATGCGCGAGATCCATGTCGACAAGCTTGTGATCAACTGCTGTGTCGGCGAGTCTGGCGACAAACTCACGCGTGCTGCTCGTGTGCTCGAGCAGCTAACGGGTCAGAAGCCCGTGTACTCCAAGGGTAAGCTTTCCACATACGAAAAGCAAAACACCGCCTTAACGGGCTACTTACCCGGGCCACTTGCCATGATGCGGTGTGTCTAACTTAACTACACGGCCTTTCCGGGTGTCGGGATCCTCTTGATGAGGTTTCTGGTTCATCCCTGATCGCGCTCGTCTTTGAGTACACCGGGCCGATGCCACACCACGCACACATCAATGATCTTGGAGGTTGGTGTCGTAGTACTTTGTTTGTCTCAACGGACGGCAAAGGCGCGTGTCAGTCACTCTGAGTGACTGTGTGGACTTTTGTGACCACTTTCTTGGCAGAATCAGCTAATGTGCTCTATGGTGTATCTATTGTGTGTCTATTGCAGCCCGCTACACGGTCCGTACCTTTGGTATCCGTCGTAATGAAAAAATCTCGTGCCACGTGACGGTCCGCGGTGAGCTCGCTCAAGAAATCCTTGACCGTGGCCTGAAGGTGAAGGAGTACGAATTGTTGCGCAAGAACTTTTCCGAGACGGGCAACTTTGGCTTTGGGATTCAGGAACACATTGACTTGGGGATTAAGTACGATCCGTCTACCGGTATTTATGGTATGGATTTCTACGTGGTGCTTAAGCGTCCAGGGGCTCGTGTAGCCCGCCGCAAGATGAAGCAATCGCGTGTTGGCCACCCGCATCGCCTTACTAAGGATGACGCTATTGGCTGGTTCCAGTCCAAGTTTGAGGGCATTGTTTTGGACGCTCCTCGTAATTAAGGACGTAAGCTGTAGGTGCTTGGTGTCGACTTAATTTGTAGAAAATAAGGCAAAATGGAGAGTTTTATACCACATTCAGTGTCCTACCACGTTGACTTGCATCGCTTCGTCTTCTTTGGGATGTCTCCCGAGCCATTTAGCAACTCCATCCGCATCAAGCAGGATCGAATTGACATTCGTCGACTCGTTCACAGGCTGAGCCATCAACGAAAGGTATTTCTTGGCCATGAATACCGCCATATCCACCGACAAATTCAAGTGCGAGTCAACGAGAAATTGGGTGATCCACGGCGGAAGCTTGGTACGTTTATCAGCGCGATTGTACCGCGAGTCGGCAAAGATCACGAGTCCATAGTCCGTTTTGCTACGTAGCACTCGACCAGCACATTGGGCAGCTTGACGTAACGCATCAAACGTGAGGAAATCACCTTCGCGGATCTGGTGAGTATAGCGAAGGTACTCGAGTCGCGCACGCAAAGTGTTTGAAAGCGTGTACTGGAATGGAATGCCGAAGAGAATGACTGCACGTCCATAGTGGCGATCAAAGTCAATCCCTTCCGCCACTTTCCCGCGAGCAATCGAAAAGAAAATCGCTCCTCGGCCACAATCACACGCTTTCTTGTAATTATCTAAAGCCAGCGTTGTCTCGACGATATCTTTGGTTTCAATAAAAAGCAGTTTACTAGCAAGCACACGCTTGAGCACACCGAGTGAGTCCCATTGACCTATAATCTTTTCCATATAGAGATACGACGGGAAGAAACACACCATTCCGTCTGGTGTACACGCCGCCAATTCCAGCAACAGCGACCCGTAATTACGTACGACTGAGAGATCGTCGCGCAAGTCAAACTTTGTACTCACAGGCATCTGGTCACTTCCACGTGTGATTACCAAGGGACAAATACTCGAACGATACACGGACATGGGCAACGATTCACGGATCACCGGATTAAAGTTCAGCAATCGCGGGTACAAATCGATCGGAGACAGCGTCCCGGACGTAATAATGACGCTACTGAAGCGTTCAAAGACTGGACGAATCGCTAATGATGCGTCCAAGCAAGACAGTTGTAACACGGGATCGTGTACCCCAGACGCGTCATCAAAGGGCTCGATTATCAGCATAAATCCCTCAGCATACGTCGCTACTAGTGTCGCAAAGTCGGCAACGTTCGTCAATGCATTGTATTCCTCCAAATTCGTCACTTCTAACGTCCGTAACAACGAATTAAGACGCGTGTAGCAAAATTTCATGGGTTTAATCTCCATATTAATCGCTTGATGCAAATGATGCAAAAAAGCTTGGGGCGTCTCGGATTCGACTTGACGCACTCGAATGCGCTTTCGTAAATGCTCAATTAATCGTCGCATAAAAGCCACAAAGTGTTCAGCTCGTCGAATGTTTCCTGGAATGGCTTCATCCAGCACATCATCGGGTAGAACGGGGTTGGCAATCAAAATGTCGTTGCTCGAGTCAATCGCTCGATTCGTGGTCGGATCCACGTACGTGGGTGCTACAACGGCATTGCTAGACCGCAGCCCTTCCACAAGTCGTCGATATTCCGCATCCAGTCTCGATTTATCCGCCTGTTTCAATTTATTCACGTGATTCGACAACGTCGTCAAGTTCCGTGACGCTCGATCCAAAGACCGTCGATCCAAGTCCACACTGAGGGCTTCAATGCAAACATTGTCGATATTATGCGCTTCATCAAAGACCACGATACTTTCTTTCTCAAAACTTCTCGATACCAATTGACTGACTTTCGGGTCCAACATGTACTGATAATTGTACACGACCACGTCAGCAAACGTCACGACATATCGCGTCAAGAAATAAGGACACCATCCTTTTTGCGTGCCCAGTTCTTTCAAGTCGTCGACTGAATACACTCCGGGAGGCAACAGCGTGTCGTCGCTTCGACGAGCATCGTAATTTTCGTAGAACGAGCACGTCTCGATCGCGTCTTCCGCGTGCGGCATGGCCACGTCGCCATTTACCGTCACTTCGCGTGCTTTGGCCGCTCTGGCACGTACCCAAGACGCCGTCATCTTGCGGCATTGACCGTCGACGTCTTCGCCGTCAGCGTGGGCCATGACCCGCGGGTGAACGCACATGTTGCGTCGCGAGCTTAGACACACGGCAGTGACTTGCGCCTTGTCGCCATAGTATTGTTCCCGGTATTTTATAAGCCTCTTGATCTCTTCGACGCATTTGGCCATTTCTGGCACTGTTCGCGTGCAGTAAATGAGCTTGCCAGCAGTTGGATGCGCCTGTTTGTACGCTAAGACCAAGGACAAGAGCGACACGGTCTTGCCAGTACCGGTAGGCATCTCGAGCATACAATGCCCATGTGCGTCGAGAGAGCGCTTGAGCTCACGCATGTACTGCAGCTGTTCCGCGTACATGCGCTCGTACGGGAAGACGACCTCGAGTCCATCGATATCGACCTTCATAGCTTACGACGTCGAGGCGTCTTTTTTTTTTACTTTCGGTTTTAGTTTTCATTCCTTTATAAGAAAAGTCGTGTATGTTACTCAAGTATGAGCCACGGAGCCATGCCGGACGTCGTTGAGGACGCGGACAAGCCACGTAAACAGCACGCGGGTCCTCGGAAGCGCCGAGCGAAAAAGAAGGCAAAGTCTTGTCTTTTGAATGTACCAATCACGCCTGAGCGTCGTTTGAACCCATGCATTTCACCGCGCGAGGATATACCGAGTCTCTGTGCCACTGCAATGCCCTTTACGCCGCTTCAAGCCAATTTCAACTCCAAGCAAAGTGGTCTTTTGCCGAAGTTGCGAGCGGTAGATACCGGTATACCATCTCGTCCACACGGTCCAGCGGGCATTTCGTGTCGGACAAAGGCTGCGCTCTTTCGGCATCCCGACCTCAGTCTTGCCGAACGAGCAGCGATGCGAGGAGAACAGGAACAACAAGCAGCAGAACGCGCGTATTGGACCCAATGGGTGATTGAAGCAGCCGAGAAAGAGCGAGCACGGCGATTGAACATTCTCAAGCAGCTCCAGTGCGAAGAAGAAGAAGAGATTCGACGGAGAAGACAGTGGGCGATTGCGACGATCGAGAAAGAGCAAGAGGCAATGATGCGGGAAATGTTTTTGGACAATATGAAAAACACTCAGTGGTTTCAATCGACGATTTCGCGATTCTCTGGAGATTACGAGGTCGTGTGCCCCAATAGTTGGTTCGGGTGCACGTTCAGCTGCATGTTGAAAGACTTGGAATCGCATCTAAAGCGCTGTGTCTACCGACAGGTTCCCGACACGTTGGACCAAGTGGTCGAAGATACGAGGACGGACTTTTACTCTTACGACGTCGTGTGTCCGAATGCTGTCCTCGGGTGTAAGAAAATCTGTGCCCGTGAGAATCTAGCTGCCCATCTCGCAACGTGTCCCGTGAATGGCATGTCGAGAGAGAAAGAGTGGGAAGAGCGACTGGAATGGCGACGGAGTGTCATTCAAGCGACGGAGAGAGAACGAGCGCGGCGCATTGACGAAGAACGTGCGGAAGGAGGAGCGAAGAAAAGCGGCTTGTCCTTTGGGAATCTCCAACGACTGTACGAAGAGCAAACGGCTATGATGCAAGTGGTTTTACACGACGAGATTATCGACTTTTATGCTCATCACAAGCGAGAGGGACTGGAAAAGCGTCCGTCGATCCAGAAAGCGATTGCTATGGTGACGGATGAGATTCAAGTCCTCTGGAATGATTGCGTCCAAGTTGAGCAGTACGGATCGTTTGCTACAAAGCTACACGGCGAAGCTAGCGACGTGGACCTCGTAGTCTTTGGAGCCACGGAAGAATTCAACTTTACCAGTCAGCAGTGTGTTGAGGCTTTAGCGGATCATCTTCGCGAATTGTCTGCGTTTGTTGACGTAAGTGCGATCAGCCGTGCCTCTATTCCGCTGTTGAAAGTGGTGGTGTTAGTCACTTTTGATCAAGAGAAGACCGAGCGTGGAATCAATACGGAGTTTCGTATCCCCTTCGATATCACGTTTGATGAGCCACACGGGATCTATCATAACGGGGTTGCGAGTGTGACGTTGATACAAGGGCTGGCCAACGCATTTTATGGTTTACGAGAGCTGACACTGGTGCTCAAGCATTTTTTGGTCGAACGTGGACTCAATGACCCGTACGTCGGTGGCTTGTCGTCCTACGGTCTCTTGCTCATGGTTGTGTATGTGCTTCAAGAGCAAGGAGCTCTAATGTCGATGGTTGACGGACAGAAGGGTGCCGAGACGTCCGAAGGTGAGGACGATCTGGATCTGGACGAGTTGAAAGCGGCAGTGCCATCGCGCTGGAATGCACGGTATGAAGCGCAGCGTTTAAAAGGAGAACTGATTGCCAAGGAGATTGTCAAGCAGTGTGTTGCAAAGCAGCCAAAGAAAACATTCACAATGGACAAGAAATGCACGAAAAGAGCGAAACGAGCCGTGCTGCCTTCGTTTGTGACGGGATTGCAAGACGGACGTGAACAGGAGACCAAACCATTTTTATTAGGCAAACTTTTGATGGATTTCTTACAGTTTTACGGCAACGATTTTCGACAGAATTTGGACCAGGTCTCTGTCGTGTCATGGGGTGAACCAGCCATGTTGTCGGTCGATACATCACGAGCCTTGAGTCCTCCAACCCACTCGCTCTCTCCTTCGACAAGACATCTGTCGCCTACTGTTGGCTGTGTGGCTTCCACTTCACCGCTGATGCTCGTGCTGCCACTGTCGCGCGATGGTTTGCTCGTGATCGAAGACCCGTTGCAACCTCACAACAACGTAGGCAAGTCGTGTTACCGTGTCAGTCAAGTCTTTCGCGACTTTTCCGACTTTTTGAGCTTTGTGACTGCACTTATTGTACGAGGAAGTGTCATGACGACGGGCAAAAAGAAGACAGAAGATACGACTACGAGCTCCACTCCTCCACCCAGCTCGACGCCATTGACGCATGAACCAACGTGTCGGATATTAAAGTCGGTGTTTCAAATGAAGACAAGAGAGAAACGCGCTAGCTTGGACATTTCGTTGACGTGAACGAACAGCGTGCACGTGACGCAACCTACCACCACCACCGCAACGAGCTGTTTATTGCTGCAGTTTCCAGCTAATAGTCTCTCCAGCTTTTAACGGCACTACGACGCCGTTGTCGAACGGGTAGCTGTCTGGAACCTGCCACTCTTGCTTGAGTAAGACCGTGTCGCCGACTGTATTGCGCTTTAGACCGTAGAAATCGGCTCCATTCTCGCACGCAAACGCACGAAACAGCTCTAGCTTGCCAATCGACTCGAATGCTTCGGCATACAGCTCCAGCGCTGCGTGGGCCGAGTAGATGCCGGCACATCCACACCCTGATTCTTTCCTGGCAGCCACGTGCGGCGCGCTGTCGGTACCGAGGAAGAACTTGGTGCTTCCACTTGCGATCGCTTGCAGAAGAGCTTGACGGTGTGCCTCGCGCTTGAGGACAGGCAGGCAGTATTTATGAGGCCGTAGACCTCCTTGAAAGATGGCGTTTCGATTGTACAGCAAGTGCTGCGGCGTGATGGTGGCCGCGACATTGGCCGGTGCCGTCAAGACGAACTCGGCCGCTTCTTTGGTCGTGATGTGCTCCATCACAACTTTAAGCTGTGGAAACTTGACCACTAGCGGCTTGATCACTTGCTTTACAAACGTGGCTTCACGATCAAAGAGATCGACGGACGGGTCCGTTACTTCGCCATGGACCAGCAGTGGCATGCCGACGTCAGCCATGGCTTCCAGTGCCGGATAAATGTTGTCAATTCTCGTCACGCCCGAGTCCGAATTGGTCGTGGCTCCAGCTAAAGAACGCAGCCACGGTCAGCACGGGATTTGATGATTCTATTTCAATGTACGTACCGGGGTAAAGCTTAACGGCAAAGATTTGCCCGGTCGCGGCAGCGCGACGGATTTCGTCGGCGGTTGTGCCGTCCGTCATGTAGAGCGTCATTAAAGGCTCGAATCCGATAGAAAGGGTAGGGTCCCGCTTGTGCTCCGGCACGTGGGCCATGATGCGTGCACGGTAAGCCAGCGCTTGCTCCGTAGTGGTGACAGGTGGCACGAGGTTGGGCATTACAATACACCGCGCGAATTGAGACGTCACGTGCGACACGGTGCAGCTTAGAGCAGCATCGCCGTCACGCAGGTGGTGGTGCAAGTCGTCAGGACGTGCATTGGTCCATTTGATTTCGGTTGGAAACAGCATGGCGACGGTTGAAAGACAGCGAGAAGACGGAAAAGAGTGGACTGCTGCAGTTTGAGATGGAAGGTCGGATGGTAACCAACCGCATGGGCTCTATGTAGTGTCATGAAGTGTAGGCGTCCTTAAGCTATGTGGTCTACACGACATGAGCTCGGACATAAGTAAAGTTGATAATTGGTGTAAAAACAGAAAATATTGCGTGTTGCCTTTTTGTTTAAACAACTGGGAATAGAGAGCAAGATACAAAATGTGGTAAAACCAAGTACTTATCTCCTTTTTCGAGTTAAATCACCTTTCGACAGGCGTTTCCGATAAGGAAAGAACTAAATGTCAAGTAGCAGACGTTCGGGATTCTCAATCTTGTCCGCGATGGCTTTGAGGCACGTGACACCTTCACGGCCGTCAACGAGGCGGTGGTCGTACGTGAGTGCAAGGTACATCATGGGACGCGCGACTACTTCACCATCCACAACGACAGGACGCATCTTGGTGCCGTGCATTCCGAGGATTCCCGACTGTGGGAGATTAATGATCGGCGTGCCCATGAGCGACCCAAAGACGCCGCCGTTTGAGATTGTAAAGTTTCCGCCCGTCATCTCCTCCAACGTTAATTTACCGTCACGCGCGCGGATCGCTAGTTCAGCCAAGCCCTTCTCAACATCAGCAAAGCTCATGGACTCGGTGTTTTTCAATACGGGCGTGACCAACCCTTTGGGTGTCGATACAGCCACGCTCATGTCCACGTAATCACGGTACACAATCTCCTGATGCTCGTCATCAATCATTGCATTCACCCCTGGCACTTCGAGCAATGCCGACGCACTGGCCTTGACAAATGCTGACATAAAGCCCAGCTTCACGCCGTGCTTGGCCTCGAACGCATCCTTGTATTGCTTGCGTAGTTGCATGAGCTTGGACATGTCTACCTCCTGAAAAGTCGTGAGGCTCGCTGCTGTGTTCTGCGACTCTTTTAATCGTTCGGCCGTACGTAGACGCATACGGCTCATCTTTTCGCGACGAATTGCACGCTCAGGTAGCGCTAGCAATGGAGTAGCGCCGGCAACAACAGGCTCGGGGGTGGCAACAGGCATTGGCGCAGAAGGAGCAGGAGCGGGCGCTGGTTTCGAAGCTGCTTCAGGAGCAGGAGGAGCAGGAGCCAAAGTCGAATCCGGAGCGGACGTAGACGCAGCAGAGGGAGGTTCGCCACCCGTTGCAATCGAGAAAAGAGGCACACCAATCTCTACAGTTTCGTCTACGTCGACCAGCGTCTTGGTGATTGTGCCGCTCTTGGGTGCGCGGACGTCTACACTCACCTTGTCCGTCTCTAGCACGACCACGACCTCGTCCTCCTTCACATAATCGCCAGTTTGCTTGACCCACTCAACAACGGTTCCTTCAGAGATTGAGTCTCCCATAGACGGCACGGGAACGGTCGTTTCTTCACTAGCCGGGGCCGCGATCTTCTGCGCACTGGGCGCACCGGCCGCACCTTTGACAATTTGGAAAAGCGAGGAACCCACAATTACGTTGTCATCAACATTTGCGAGTTGCGCTCCCATGGTACCCGCAAAGGGCGAGCGCACATCGACGCTCACTTTGTCCGTCTCCAGCACGACGACGACTTCGTCCTCTGCAACAGCTTCCCCTGGCTGTTTCAACCACTCCACGACCGTTCCCTCGGAAATGGAGTCACCCATAGACGGAACAGGAACCTCAGTGGCCTCATCTGAGCTCGAATACGCACGAAATTGCAGTAGCGAGGCCGCGTGAAGACGGGTCGTGCGCGCGGGAAGCGCGTACACGTTGAACGCACTGGACTTGGACGAGCGCGAGAACATGACAGTGGAAGCCTTGCTGAGAGATGTGAGTGAGCGGCGTGTGACGCCACTGGCGCCGCGCGCGGCGGCACGGGCGCGCAAGACAACGTGTCTGGAGCCACGCATCTACGTGTGGGGTGGAGAGCAATGTATCTCGTAACTATAACTGTAGGGAGGGTATTAATGACATTTTACTCAAATTTATTAATAAAAAGAGAGCGATAATACGAGAGCATTTAGTAAAAAGCCTTGGCTTGAATGTTATATTGTGTCCTTTTGTGTTCACGACCAGACCGACTTCTATTGAAACGATGGATGTCACTCATCGCACTTTTATCGATACATTTCAGATATTTTTAGTTGAGGGATGCAATGTCATTACATAACAATTATTTTTAAGAAGGACTTTGGCCGTTGGGTATTCGAAAAATGGTGACTTTTACTGCGCGCAATCACTATTCGTATTAAAAAAAACTCCAAAAAGAAATTATCATCGCAACTATAGTATATTAAAAGCAGAACCAAAATTTTACATATTGTATACAATACATCCTATCGCAGTCTTGTCAATACATTAATCCATAAACAACAAATTCCTCGCAAAAATTTCCATATCTCTAGCACAATTCTGCGCTGGTAGTCTGTGCTGCTTGGATTCTAAGTAATTTATTCTGCCTGAAGAGGTTGATTTGCTTTGCAGCATGGGGACCATAAACGCAACTGTCTCACTTTTATCAACGGATTTTAAAATATCGACGAGTGCAATAATTGAATTTTTAAATCAAATGATAACAACGGCTATATGCTTAGGTCCGAACGTTATTTTTTAGTAAGCGTCTAAATTTGCAATCACAATGTAGACAGAGGCACTTCTGCTCTTGATTATCTGCTGAAGCATATTTCAATGAACACTCGTACAAATGCCTGTCATACAATAGGAACCATCGTTATTCTAAGGCTTTGTACTATCAAGAAGCAACTATCATCCACTCTATTCGACACTATGTTATGTACTTCTTCAATAAGGCACGAATTACTCTCAAAGGAGAAAGATGAGTGTGATCATCGTCAGTTCTTTTTTAATACGAAAGCTCGGTTTGGTATCAACAACGGTCTACGATGTAAAAAACAAAGCTGTTGGTCGGTCGCACCATGCAGCAGTGCCCAATGTCCATCTTTTTGGAAGTATGCTTACGCGTTCAAGGTGCATTTGCACCTCTGTGCATACTTACAAAAAGAATGCGCTTGCGTTAGAAGCTGTGGTTATGACAAATGCTGCGCCTACGCCTTGGACGGTGGGGCTAAGGAATCTTGCCTGTCAGAAAGCTCTGTTACAGGCTTTTCACTTCACTTAGCAAGAGCTGCGCGCCTAAATTTTCTTTGTTTGCAGATGCCCATCTTCAATTAAAAAAAGATGAGATTTTACTGCCATCCTTAGCTATGAAAAATCAACAAAAAAGAACTCTCCCGCTTTAGCGTTACATCTTCTCCTAAGGGTGCAGCAGCTACTGCCGATTGGATTTACGTGCTGAAGTTTTCTCTCGATAGCAGCCTTGGCAATCAGGCCACTACTTCTTAGAAACAGCTCCACTCTCTTATCTAGCGGTGAGTTTTCAGTACCAATATTTTTTATTCCTTGTACGATTGGAGTTTAGTTAAGGCTTTCTTACTCTTGAGCGGATGCAATTGCAACCTTTTTCCTCCAAAATATGTTTAAGCTCCAAAACACGGTGACTATTCTTGTGCTTAATACGTCCTCAAATTAAACGAAAAAGAAAAAATAAGCTTCTCATCCACTTATCCCAAATGTATTTGCGCTCCTAAGATGTAGCATAACATTAAGACCTACTTTTATTTTGTGAAAGAATGGAATAATTGTGGATACGTGAGCCGCATTGTCGAGTGCAAACGCAACCATGGATAACTTGCGGCGTACAAATGTCGTGATTTGCATATATCTTCAAGTGCACAGTGAACTGTTTCTACCAACCATTAGTTCGAGAATGGTCAGCTGCTGACATCAGCGAGCAGACTTCATTGAGTTAAAAAGACTTTCATTAAACGGCTGCGAAAGATCGCGGGCCCCTATTCTACAACATCGTGTTCGAAAGACCAAGTGCCGAATATTTAACACCCTCTGTTTAACTTTTATACTGGCTGGAACATGGGCCAAATGCACCGCCTTGCTCCGGTGACTACTCTATCTATTTCGTCGATAAGTTAGCGATTAAGTCGAGAATAAATGCTCGCTGCTACGAGCAGACTCTATGCAGAATGTTTTTGAGCATCGTGTCCTCCCTAAGAACCATACGCCGTTGCTCTTCTCAGCTCAATTTATGCATGGACCACTTGTCACCTTAAGGTCGCTTTTCTATCACATAAAGTTGAAGACAAGTGCGTCGGTTATGATTTCCACTACATACCATTCTTTGCTTGTTTGTCAAATTCTCGTGGTTTATTATGACTCTTCGGTGTAAGCCTTGACGGCTAAAACCAGCTAGGTAGTGTTTAAGGCATTAAATGTCGAATTTTTGCATCCTTCGAGATCTCCAAGCCAAGGCGCAACAAACACTGCTGATTAGCTGATTTAAGACATATTTGCTTAAAATGGAGGACGTGTTTATGTCCGCAAGGGGAACGTCTATTTTTCACAGCACTGCATCTGAGGTATTTCTGGCATTTAATTTCTCAAATAAATTAGAAGCTTGAAGCTTTATAACAAGCTCTGAGGCCTCTTACTTCAGTTATCGTGCATCTTCTGTGAAACAACAGCCATTAAAATTGCTACTTGACACTAAGGATAGGTCTTTTCGGTAGCCATGGGTCCGGTAATGACAACAAGTTATCGAATTACGTCAATTCTAATGGGGCTTTGCTACCCACTTTCGGTAGTATTTTTTAGCACTCCTCAAACATATGCTATTTCCCTTGTCTTGCGATTGAGTTTTTCTACCTACAGTTGGCAGTAATCTGCTACTTTCCTTTAAAGCTATGATTTTTGGGTATTGCAAGCCTATGTTACTCGCTTGCGAACATTGTTCCCGCAATCGGTGCTTCTATGTCATAATGTCATTGGACGTGTGTCTCACAATTGCCTGTCTGAGCCTTTACGCTTTTGAGCCGCTAATCTATATCAATTATCTACAGAGAAACGTTTTCGCGGAACCAATTATTGGCTCTTATATTTAGACGTGCTTATGTTGAGCTTTCGTGGAAACCAAAGGCCCGATCCATGACCTGACACGGCCTATGGACGAACACAGCCGGCTCGTCACGACGAGCCTACGGTTGTATGGCAGCAAATATAAGTCAGGTAGAACTCAAATGTACGTCGTGCTCTTGTGCCTCGTCCATCTATTGGTCGATCTTGCGACAAAGGGGCGATTAAGTATGTGGTTGAGGCAATCGCGGTGTGTGAATTCTACCTCCCGAACAGCGCAAGTGTGCCTCGTATGCAACCGAGCCACACCACTCGACAATATATTGGCTTATGGTGTTGTGTCAATCAAATTCGTATCTTACCTGAATTAGATCTTTATGACTTATAAGGTGCGAGCGGCTAAGAAAATAAACGAATTGAGGTTGGCGGGATAGAATGAGCTCTGCGGATACTTCAGCTTGTTTTGCCGGCTCAGGAATGAAACAAGTCAGGATAGCTCCAAAGGAAAACTATGACTTGTATAGCGCAAAGGGTTAAAAATTTCGGGAGGAGAAGTACGAATCTGCACTAAGTGAAGATACTACCTTATTGTGCGAAAAAATTAAATTGTGCGTTTAGGAATATAAGTAGTGAGCAGCTTACAGAAAGCTAATATTCGGTCTAGAGGCCACTTAAATACATATCAAAAGGAGGCGACAGTAATTGAATGACATTTACTTCACAGCGAAAACGACCGTAAGATGCCTCTATATTCTTAAATATGAAAGCTATGTTGAATCTAAGTATTGAGGCAAATAGCGTTTTTTTGGGTCAGGCAGATACCGAACTGCAATTCGTATTAGCTCTAAGCATTGCACGGGATAGAGTCTTGAATTCACGCCTCCTCTTCGCATATAGCTACGGCACCCCCGTTGCAAATTGTTCATTGCTTCTTGACTTTTCTAAGGAATTTAATGGCTAATCTTTTGCGGAACTTTGCCACCTGCAATTAATGCTAAGCTATCCACCTGTGGAGCCAACTTACCCGGTTAGTTTTTGCGTATGTCACAGTCAATGTTGCTAGCTATTCTTGAATACCCTTTTGAAGGCTGCAATGGCATCGTCACGTCTACCTAGCTGGAACACTCGATACTTTTGACACCTCTCACTTTGTTCCGAGCTTGTAACTACCCAGATTTGTTTTCAAAAATAATTTACGCACAGCAGGGATGGATAGATAACTCACTAAGGCATTGGTGAACAAAATTAAGTAGCTTGCAAATATGCGATCTTCACACCAATGAGTCCAAGTTCGCGAATTTTTAGACATAGCATACCCATAAACAAATCATACTTGTCCATGTCAAGAACAAGGTATGCCTCGAGCTGCGAATATTTTTTAATCGTACCACCAGGTCTATTTGGCACCGGGGACGTCTTAAAGAAAGTCACCATCCAATCGTGCTGATATCGACTATTCTTTTACCCTTAAACTTAATCAGCCAGCCATTTTAGCTTGACAAAATTGTTTGCTGGTGCGCAAAGTTTCTTTTAACGCGCCAGAGTCAAAATGGCTCTTTCTTACCTCGTACAAATACTTAAACCATCATTTTACACGATGTGCACGAACTACTCGCCTATTATGGAGTCTGCTTTCCTTCCATCTAAACCCAAGCTTAAGCTTATATATTTCGCTTCTTGTTTAAAAGGCGCGGCTCTTTACTCTGTCGGTCTACCTTGATTAAGACGGATAGAGCACCCTTGCTTACCGCAGCAAAGTAGACGTTGTTGGCTTACTCGGCAACGCTTAGTTCTCAAAATTTTGACTCGCCCACATACACCACAGCATGGTCTCCCGCAGAACAATTTGTTTTAATCCACGGCATTCCAGAGGAGTTGACCTCTATGCTGGATCGCCTTCTTGTCGTTGTTTCCAGCATATGAAAGCTGGTTGCTAGGTGAAATTACCCCTAGGTCGTCTGCAGCTAAGTAGTTTAAATTTTTTGAGGGAGTTGTCATCTTTATAAGCTCATAATTAAATTCATGAGGTTTGTAGCTACCTTGCTTGCATACACGTTGCGTGAGCACCGGCGAACATCAAAGCTCGCCATGTCGCTTTTAACTGATCTATCATAAGTTCCGAAGACACGAATTATTAAGTTGCTGTAGTTCAACGGCTAAGAACCCACTTTCCCAGCTTTTTGAGTCAGAAAGTGCAAACGCTGCGTGTAATTGATTGTCTACTACCGCTGGCGTTTTGTTGCCTATCTCGACTTTTGCATATCCTTCTCCGGTCTAGGAGCTTTGTGAATCCGTTATACTACGCAGCAACGCAGGCGGATCGTCGAACTGATCCATGTCTAAAGATTCGTGATAAAATCAATCACCTCCACACATCTATCGGGCACGTTGTTCATGCTTTTTTTGCTGTTTCTACAAGCGTGAGGAAGAGCTGTATTTTCACCCCTCCCTGCTGCCATGCAGCTGAAATTTGTCATGATTTGAGCTCCTTTGAACTGTCTGAACTTCTAAAAACGCTAGTTGTAGGTCTAGGATGGTAGATGAAACTAAGGTTTGCATCTTTGCATCGTCGCAGGAAACATCCAAACGCTCGTCTGTTTACAATGGAAGGTACCAATGAATAATAAATCGCTATGTCGACATAAGCGTAGCGTTTGTAGCGTTTTACCTGAAAGGCAGACAAAATATCGAGCTTTTGAACGTGAATACCCGTATCCATTATGATTTGTGTTGTAGAAGCACTTGATGAAGCAGCCAGAAGCACCGTTCTTTTTGGTCAGCTTCGATCTCCGCCAGCGCTCACATGCCTTGCGCGCGAACAAAGTAGCCGCAAATTTCGTGAATATATTATTGAGCAAAGATTGTTGACAGTCTCCATCATTTGAGTGCCACTAGTCGAATAAGCCAAGGTGACAATTTTTGAAGACGGTCCAAGGGTTGCGTATCTTATACTTAGCGTTTGTTGCAAAAAGCGACGATAAGAAGGCGATCCAAATTGTTTCCAGGAGAGATGCACCAGCAAAAAGGCTCACTCCTCTGATATGTCGTGAATAAGAAGCCCCTTGTTCTAAAAAAACACAAGCTATAGCTCAGTTACTCGAGCCAAGTGTTAATAAACCTAAGCAATTCCGGTGAAGATAATGCTGCTACTTTGGCTGAAGCAAGCAAGAGCACTTGTTTGTATCAAAGTAGACCGATAAAGTAAACGTTCGTCTGATTAAGGAGCTGTAAAGGGCTGATAGAAGCCTCATCTCCAAAACCAAAAAGCCAAAGGCAAAAGCTTGAGCGAGGGTCCACCGAGAAAGGAAGAACATATGATAGACGTGTAGATGATGCGCGCATTTGGTGACCTTGAGTTCGAGAGGTACTTACCCATGAAAGCTTTAATGGTGCAACAAACCGTGTTGGAGGGTTGTTTTTTTAGCCATTGTACGACTATAAAAAGCCAGTTCAAATACAACGCACTCCAACAGAAAATGACCCTGACACTGGCAGTCAAAGATTGTCAGATGTGGCTGCCCCTTCTTTTAGCTTGCTCTTTTTGGTGACGAGAAGCAGCTTTTGCGTGGACTAATGTAAAGCGGTGGTGAACAGTTGACGGCTTGAATAATTGTGTGAGATTATTAAATCATCTCAAACTATGGTAGACCCCGGCGCATCGAATGACCGTGTACACTAGTGCATGAGGACTGTTTTTGTAAAAGGGAGCAAAACGTCGATGTCTGCTTGACTTACTATGTGGATTAAGAAGTCACTGTAGCCAAATAGATCTGGTTGAGATATTTAGAAGAAAATTAGGCAAATATAGCTCGACGTTGTGCGTGTCGTGGGTAAAAGACACATGTCTTAGATTGATTGGTGGGGCAAAACCATTGGCTCTAGCTGCTCAATTTTGCAAAGTGAGATATTTGCAAGTCATGATACTTTTGTACGGCCTCGAAAGAACGCCTGGGAAAGTATACACCCCAAATGATTAGGAAAGGTACACGAAGGCAGACGTGACGACGTCTTTATAACCGTTTTGCGAGCATTGCTGGTAGCAATGGCTGACAAAGGCGCTAAATGAAACGCATTAAATGTGCGTAAGATAGCTCTGTAGATAAGTAATTTTACCACAACACGAAATGTGATTTCATGCCCGCGAACACGCTTAAACAGCCAGCAGTCCAACACTGCTGCGATTTTTCATTTAATACTGTCAAGCTCTAAAGAGCTAAGTCTAGAGGAAAATAATCACGCACCCATCATGAAGACATAAGCTTTTTCCAGATACCCATACGTCAGTAATGGACGTGCACGTTGACGTATGCATAATCTGTGTATGTCTTTTTCAGCCTCCTCCGGAACATGCACGGATTGTGTGCCACAGCTAAGCAGAGAAGATATATTTATTTGGCAGCACATGAATCCATTGACCTTCAGTCTGAGCATCCACATGTAGGACAAGAAGCCGCTCATTTACGGCATTCGGAGAGAGCGAATCTGTATCAAGCTGACCCCTTTTGATTGGCACTTTGAATTGTTTCAACTTTCACTTGAAATAGCTGAATTCGAGGCGGATCTTTGCTGAGACTTACCATCAACATCTTCACCTTAGTTTTCCTCGTGGAGTGGCTTCCGTATCATGAAGGCTGTTTGCCCCCTCTACTCATGAAGCTCCCGCCTTCTTTGCTTGCGGTTAAATAGTGTGATCACTGTTAGATCTTTAGCCCATCAGACAAAATTTGTTTCCGAGTGTTCCTTTGTGCGTCACCCACACCTGATCATGTAAATCAAGACCACCTTACTCCTATATTTAAAAAAAATTCTTGTTTTCAATGAAAGCATTAAGCTTCGTAGGCTCTCACCCACATAAGGTGCAATTGCCGGGACTGCCTGAGCCTGTGCTGTCTGATTCCTGGAGCACTAGCTTTGCTCGTAGAGTCTTAACGCCATGAATCATCCCAGCTGCTTGGCCGCAGAGAGGGCTGCAAATATAGCCCCCTAATCAGGTCCATGGAAGCCAACGATTAAGTTTTCCGATGTAGAACATTCAGTGCCGCGAAATGCTGCTAAAAGGGAAACGATCTATGATCGCAAATCACGAATGCCACCACTTTTGAGCAATTCGTCCCACTCTGGTCCGGCAAATGCGGGAGGGTGGATTTTTTTTTAATTTAGAAACTTTGATTGTCAAATTATTCGCGTCACACAGCACGTTACACAAAAGAGGCGTGCAGAAGTACGTAAAACATGTCCTTGAGGCTCATTTGCCTCAATGAAAATGCTTAGCTTGCTTGACCCTGGACCGTGATCGACTAGCCGCAAGTTTCTTGCTTAATCGCTTGCATTGCCGCTGGTTTGAAATGTACGCTTGCCTGAACCGCAGGCACTACCAATCTTAAAAAGCTTCTTGAGCTTTTTACTTGATTGGGTTGCTACGCTTAAAACTAAAAAAATGTTAAAGTAGCATAAATCCGCTCACTGATTTAATGATCGTTGCGTGCATGGGACTCATACATTTATTTTTGATCGTAATATTGGTACGAAGAATATCCATTTTGTTATCCTTCGATAGGCAATCCGGTTTTGTATAGGGTGTCTAATGACATTTTTTTGAATTACAAAGAGCCGCAGTCGCTATTTGGTCGTAACACAGAAGCTAGGGCTTTGCACTCTGACACAATGGAAAAGAAGCCTACGGAGGCATATATTATGGTGCAAAGTAATGAAGTGTCGAAGCCAAGAAGGAGGATTGGAAGGCACCCCGTGATGCATTCCACAGGGTAGTGGACGCTACGACTGAAGCACAATTTTTGGCATCGTGATTTATTATTTTATCTTTCACAGAGACAGCTTTGTGTTGATGACGTGTGGTTTCATAAAAAAGTGTCAGCACATTATTCGCTGCTGAACGAAATGTACAATTCACTATGGCGGTCGATACGTCGCGTGATCATGGCAACTTGATGGTCGCTAGGTCTTTCCAAAAATACAACTCGTCCACCATCAAGAAGATGTAACACTGGTGGCTTCTAAATATCACTCCTCGATGGCAGAGTCTACGGTGAAGTCGCCAAAAAGATAAACGCAACGAGAATGAGGTGAGGTGTTTTTGCAAGTACGCGGTGTCGGCGCGATTTGACTCGTTTGTCCATGCACCGACAGACGCCTTAGCCTTACACGATGTGTCATTAGTTACCAATCCGGGAATCATTCCCAAATTTTCCGTGTGCACACATAATTTTGGAACTTCTAAATCAGTTGATACTACTGTAAATCGCTAGCTTAGCGCTTTGAGCGCTCTTACGAATATAATTCAGGCGGAAAAGTCATATACAAAGTCATATATCGCCGCATGTTTCCAACTTGCCAGAGAGACCGAGCATCGTTTTTAACAGATGCACGCGTTTATGGTGCTGAGTGCACGACGCATAGGTATAGTTACAAGCTAAAGAGCGATAGAGTCGATAGTAAAGGTCGATCAACTTCAAGTCCTTCGCCAGAGAGTCAACCAGAATCCCAGGCAGAAGGTTTTATATGTACAGGTATTATATATGCTGTGGAGGGAGATTGACGCTTCTACTGTAATAAGCAATTAAGGTTGCTGTCGGCTAACAATCAAGATAAAGAAGAAAATTCTGAGGAACTACGCGTACAAAAAACATTGCAATGTTTGCGATCCGCACGTTTGTCGGGAACGGCGATAGAAAGGATACCGGAACATATCACTCATGATCGGGATATGCAAATCGAGCTTTGCTCGATCTGTTTCCATCCGTCGTTGTTGTCTTTCGTCGGCCACCGCACACTATGTCCACATCTCACAGACTCGCTCTTGTATAAATATTCCAGCTGCTCAGACCACTTGGTCACTCACTTTGAGCTTACGGACTCTGCCTCTCCTGATAAGCGTCTAGTAACAGCCCGTCAATAAGATCGGCTCGTTGTCGCCGCCCTTTCACCTCTCGTCCGTTTCGGCCTCGAGGGTCGCTTAAGCAGCTTGATAGGCATCTGCAGTCATAACGGCCCCAAGGCCGGTAATTACTTAGTCAAGGTCACAAAGGTGTTCTTATCGTTAAGCCCACGCGTTTGGAAATATTTTAATCTTTTTGCGTTAAAGCACAGCTGCAATGTTTGCTAAGAAACTAAGCACACTAGTTGATCATCAATCCGGCGTTAAAATCTGACCCACTTTTTGCTTGCCAGAAACATAATGTTGAGCGCAAAGAACATGCCTACCTATATCTACAAGTTAAGAACTAAGGCAAGTGCCTCTATTCAGCCGTTACGAAAAGAAAAGGGCCAGTTCCAATGTCGCGGCGTCGCCAAGAGACGTGCAGATCTGCCCAGGTGTCGCTCGCCTTTCATGAGTGGCGCCAGGAAAGAAACTGACACCCTCTGGGCCTTAGACAACACTTGTCACTTTGCAATCCGCAGCACGCCCCTAAGAAAGACTTTTCAATAACGTGCGACGCCCATCAAATCGAGTCATTCCTTCCGTTACAAACTAGTTGAAAGGGAAAAAAGTATCTACGATCGCACAATTCAACTCATCAATAAAGGTCATCTCTCCCTATCACGGCGTTGCTTTCGTGAGTTCTCTACAATTTGAAGTTTGCAAGAAGCTTACCGACGACCGGAGAGGCGACACCGACTTTCACTTGTCTCGCACCTCGAACGCCGCGTCGCACCTGTACTCTGATTGGCTTAAAGCTCTTTTGAGCGTGTCGTGAAAGGCAACCTTGCTCACTCTGGAAATTGCCGCGTCAACTGAAAAACTCTCAATAATGGAGCCACCAAGTCATGCACGTCTGGTGGCAATGCGCTTGCTAAACGCCTCCAATACACCGGAGAGGCAGCAAAAGACGAAAAAATCGTCGCATGTGTGTCTGTCTCCTACTGACCCGAGCGAGGACCCACTAGCCATGGCCTCGCCCGTGCTCACAGGCAAGTCAATGCCCGTCACATCGCCGAACCCGGCGAAAAATCCATTGCCGGGTCTACAATTTGCTATTTCAGTGCAGCACGCGCCTCACCGCGAGCTGCGCCTCCCTTCGTTCTCTTGCTCATCATACGAGCTCGAGAGCGCTTCGTTTGCTGCCAGCAGTGCGGACGAGGAGGAGCCGGAACAGATGTTAGAGAAGACTACGGCGTCCCACCGACGCAAGAAAGGTACGCGACGTGGCACGCTGCATCCCGAAGCGAAGAATGTGCTCAAGGCTTGGATGTTCTCGCCCGAGCATTTTGCTCATCCCTACCCGAGCGAAGAGGAGAAGGAAGAATTGGCCAACGAAGCTGGCATTGAAGTCAAGCAGCTCTCGAATTGGTTTACCAACGCTCGCAAACGTCTCTGGCAGCCTGTGCTGCGCCAGTCTGGCGTTGAGGTCAAGAACTTTTTGTCGACTGGACGCGGCGGCCCGCGTGGCAACAAGTTAGACGTGCCCCCTAACTTGCACCAGCTAGTATCGCCATCGCCGGCACCGAGTCCATCGAATTCGCCTCAAAAGCGCTCGTGCCCGGTCATGCAAGGGAATTTGTCGCCTTCTACTGCCACAGATTCTTTTGATATGAGTAAGCGCAGAACGAATTTTTCAGCTCGCAAGCGCTTTAAATCCAGCAGCAGCTTGAGCGATGACGTCACGACTCCGCCACTGCAAGATCTCGAGCTACTGGCTGCTACATCGCTCTTAAGGCTTCAGACTCAATCGGTGCATTAGCCATGCCTATTTGTTTGATATTTATTTCCCATATGTAGCCAGTTAAAGCAAGAAGTACAAATAGATTAAAACACTTTTAGCGTGTCTTTACAATGAGACAAGAATGTTAATTTTATAACTTCGTGCCGTTTATTGTTCTTTCGGACTCTTGCGCTGCGCTTTACGAGCTAAGAAGCGGACTCTAGCAGCAGCAATAGCATCTTCTTTACTTAGCTTCGTACTTTCTTGTTGTGGCAATGATACATCCGCACTTGCGCCAACAACCTTGTGGTCAGGCGAATCGTCGTGCAGTAATGGTGACTGCTGATTTTGGTTTATTTGCTCTCTGCCGCTGGCATTTTCGGCAGCAGGAATTTTACTAAGATTGTCCGTTGTTAAACGTTCAGATCCATCCCGCCGACGTTTTAACTCGTGTCCAATATTAGCTCGGATCGGTTGCTCTAGTAAAGTTGCGACATGTCGTGCATCCTTCGCCGTGTAAGCACTTTGTGCATTTTCCGTCGAGCCCCCCATGGCAATGTTTTTGTTTAGATTAGCGTAAAAAGCGGCAATTGCATTTTCACCCTGTTTAGCAACGTCTTCTCTTTCTTCTTGTGCGGCAAGTCGTGCATCTTCCGCATCCCAACGTTGCATCTCCTGCAATTTCCGTTTGTACGACGCAGAAACAAGTTTCTCTTTGTCTCCATATAACGCATCGTCAGCCTTTCGCTCATTGAGTAGTCGACGTTCACGAATACGTTCGTTTTCGACCTCTCGGATTTTGGCCTGTTGCAATAACGTGCTAATGTATTTTGGTTTTTTCTTCTCCTGCTCTCTCTTTGCTGCGCGCTTCTCAGCTTCAGAGTCTCGCGCCTTCTTCATGTTGTCGTACACAGAATCATACTCGAAAACCGACGCGTCTTCAGCTAGAGCTTGAGCACGGAGCTTGTCCACCCGGTTTGGCTGCAAACTACGAAGAGCTTCCGCTTCCACTTGACGTTTTGCATCCTTTACATTGTCTCCAATCTTCGCTTTGTTGTTGTCTTGTGTAGCAGCAGCAAAAACATTAAAAGTTGTGGAAAAATCCTAAGAGATTAGAACACGAGTGTCAGCGATTTCGAAAAAGCTGACGAGTGGTGGAGTGTGTCGATTGGCAGACCTTTTTCTTTACTTCTTTTTTCGGAAGAATGAGACCATACTGCTTGGCTGTGGTAGCCGTAGACGTAGCGAGTGGCTTCTGCTTCTTCTTGCCAGCTGGCAGCTTTATGGAGAACGTCATTTCGCAGAGTACATTCTGAGGTTGATGCTGCTTTAAGTACGGTCTTTTGCCTTTAAATATTAATCATTGAGAAATTAGATGTTTGAACTTTCATCGTGTTACTCAAGTAGCTAGTACTTTTCTACACATAAGACTGCTTTCTCTCATATTGTCAAAAGTCAAGAGTTACTCCTGCTTGGATGCAGCGTGAGCCTTCTTCTGAGCAACACGAGCCTTGCGTTGCTGACGCGAGCGCTTGGCAGCGCGTTTGTACTTCTTGTCGAAGGTGTGATCCTTCTTTGGAGCAGGCGACGGGTCAGCACGAATAGCTTCATGCACCTTCGTAATCAGGTCCTCAAGATTGTCCGAGTCGATTCCTGCCTTG
This sequence comes from Plasmopara viticola, assembly GCA_001695595.3. Taxonomy (NCBI): domain Eukaryota; phylum Oomycota; class Peronosporomycetes; order Peronosporales; family Peronosporaceae; genus Plasmopara; species Plasmopara viticola. The sequence continues at coordinate 190,365 of MBPM02000059.1, forward strand.
ACGTACTCAGCGTAGTGCGAGGCAAGCATTTCTGGGTCGTCTTCCTCGAGCTCCTTCATGTGCTCCGACACGTGGACGGCGAAGATACGGTCACGATGCACCTCAGCGTCGTAGCTCTTGTCGTCACGGCTGTACCCTGGAAAGCGCTTCTCGCTGTGCGGAATGTCCAGGCCAGCATCAGCAGCACCCTTAAGTGCACCGAACACACGGTTACCGGTAGTAGTGGAGCGCAGGCCACAATCCAAGTAGCAACGGAAAGGACGCTTTTCGTCAGCAACTTCATCGACAAAGTAGGTACGACCATTGCTCTCTGTCTTAACGATCTCACCGTCAACTTCCGTGTTGCCCTCGTAGTCTTCATCCAAGCCTAGCTTGGCCAGCACACGGCGTCCAACAAGAAGACCCGTAGCGTATGCAGCGGCGTAATTCTTAAGGCCGACGGTCAAACCGTAACGGGGAAGCTCGGCCGAAGTGGCCTGGGCCAAGATCTTGTCTCCATCAATCTCGGCGTACGCAATCTGGCAAATCACCTTTTTGTTGGTAATGCGTACCACGAGACGATACTTAGGCGAGTTGTATTTGTTCTTGTCCTGCGCAATGAGACGTTTGCGAGCGCGATAGTCCGTCTTGCCCTCACGGCGACGACGATACTTAACCTGGTAGCGCTTAAAGTACGCTTTATTTTTGAGGACCTTGACGAACGGCATTCTGAAAGTTCTAAACTGGCAGGTCAGCCAACTATCGATGCCTTCTAAGTATTAAGATGCGAAAAATTGCATGATGGGGAGTTCGAGCCGTCCTGAGTGATGGATGAAATTCATTTAGACCAATTAAAATGCTTTGTTTCTCTTAATCGCTGCAATGATTGGTATTTAGTGGCGTCTCATGGGTAGGGCTGGGATGACTGGCTGAAACACGCAGGCCAGGAGCCGGTGCCTTAACTTATTAGTACGTTTAGCGTTTTTCCTCTCTTCAGCAATGGTGCGTCTCGCAGGAATCCCGCTGTTCAATTGCCTGACCATACTGACTTACACTCTGTGAATATTGTTACTTCATTACTTACTAGACTTTCACTCGCTTTGTTTCGATTGGCCGTGTCGTGCTTATTAATTACGGCCCGGATGCCGGCAAGATCGCCACAATCATCGACGTTGTCGATGAGAACAAGGCCTTGGTTGACGGCCCTTTCAGTGTCACGGGCGTAAATCGTCACGTCATCAACTTTAAGCGGTTGTCCCTAACAGACTTGACAGTAGTCATCCCTCGCCAGGCGCGCGAGAAAACGCTTAAAAAGGCACTTTTAAAGGCTGACACGCTTAGTAAATGGGAGGCCTCGACGTGGGCTAAGAAGTTGCAGAACAAGAAGACGCGTGCCGAACTCAACGATTTTGACCGATTTAAATCTATGATTGCCCGCAAGCAGAAAAGCTCATTAATCAAAAAGGCCGTCGCCGCCGCTCGTAAAGCCAACTAAACTACGAGAGTACAGTCATTGTCGTTTGCTGCTGGGTGCTCAGAGGTTCTGTAAGCGGAGCAGAATGTTGCAGGTGCTTCGGTTGCGAGCAGTTAATGCAGGCTTCTTGGAACAATAAACGTCTTAATTGGTTATTTTGCAAGTAACCCCACTGCCAGACGCCTTAAATGTTTCGCTTTTGCCCTATCTTGTATTGTTTTTTTACAGCTAGCCAAAAAGATATCGTTGCGATCGATCGAAGATATATACGCCAAACGTTACAGTAAATGTAGCACTTATGCTGTACAATATACTGTCCTAATTATTAGTCTGGACACCCTTAAACACACAAGCCGACAAGAATGATGGGCTAAGCAATAAAAAAAATTATAGTGCAATTTTTTTTAAAATTGCCGAGCGACTGTTGTAAGAAATTACTTGAAATGCAACTCAGCTCTTATTACCTTCCCTTCTAAGCAATTTTCTCACGTTATCAGCACTGGGCTTAAACGACTAGCCGCCTCGCCCTACCTTGCCTCACATATTCCTGCCTTGCATCACATCTTCCTGCCTCGCCTCCGCCTCGCCTTGCTGCACTTTCTACAGAAAAGTATGTGACTGTGTGCTGATATACTTATGATAGCTAAACAGTGCGGCGTGCTTCAGCTAAACAGTGCGGCGTGCTTCTGCAACTACTTTGTTCAAAAGGTACGTAACATGCCTGGGTGTACGATGCACGGTGCTCTGAATTTGGTAGATAATTACTTTCGATCGAAAGAGGGAGGCGGATAAAGCCCATGATGATTAACCTGTCCAGCGTTACTTCATAGGAGTGGTTGGTCATAGCCCAAGGGCTATTAAATTCCATGGCGCCGCTCAATTGCTGAATCACTCGACTGTATTGAGCATTAAGAGCATTCACCGGGACATATTGGGACGATATGCTTTTTCCGCTTTGGAGATAAATCAGTCGGCACTGAACAACCCTTTAGGCCACCTGAGGCCATTTTTGAGGCCATAAATACCAAGAAACATTTCAAGACAATTGTGTTTTTGCGGCAGAAAAAAGTCAAGCCACCGTTTGCTTTGCAAGCAGCAACGAAATCAAGTACACCCGAAATAAAAAGCCTTCGCAAGAAGGTAATAGAACGATTGCACTATTTGTCCAAGTATAGTGCTGGCTGTGCAAACCATGAACACCCTTTGTCGGATCTTTCGAAAGAGGACATAGAGTGGCGCAGGGAGTGCCAGCACTAAGGGTGTATTCAATAGCAACAAGGAAAGACACCAGAAGACTCCTAATACAGCCATGTCGAGCAAGACAAAGCCATCGAGAATCTTAGGCATCGCTGTTGACTATGCCATTGGCTGCTATTTATTGCAGCTCATCAAAGATGAAAGTAAATTAATCATTTCAGCAGCTTAAATCTATAAAATTCACCTTTTCACAACAAGATGTAACTTGCCACAGAGCACGCCCTGGTAAAGTTTCGAGTTCATCTTCCGGGTGGTAAGATCTTACGATTTATTCAGACTATTCATAGAGGATGGCAAGTAAGCTATCGATTTTTGTATAATATTATTTTCATTTTAGGCCATGCTTAAGAAATTCAACACGCTTGCTAATGCCAGTTCCGCAAGCCAGACTATGATTTGAATCATCTAATCAGCTGTAAAAGCTCCATTGATTCGCAAAATTGTTAGGCATGTAAATTAAATGCTCATCCGGAGTATTAAACGACATTTTTATCGCTAGCGAAGATGTCAAAATCGAGTGGTAAGCCCCTTGTAGAGATCACAGCTGCATTGCCGTGAGTAGGCAAACGGCCTGCCTCACGATAAGTTAAGTTTGGTAGATCCAGCCCGAGTCGCTGATCCTAACGACAAATTACAAAAAAGACACTCTTGTGAATTCATTTGGGCCGAAAGGAACGGTTTTCCTTGGTTGATTCAGAAATTGAGACTTACATGTACATGTAGTAAGAGGACTTGTAAGACTTCTTGAGGGACAACCCGCGAATCACACGTTGACTTCTTTAGAATTTCTGCCAACACTGGCGGACTGTTGGAATTACATAAGCCTTGGGTTTCTCTTTGGCTCGCCAAGGGATAATGGCAATACGGGTATGGAGAAGCTCGTGTGTCAAGTAAGCTATATAATCTGTTTCAGCTTGTATTTCTAAACCGCACTTCTGTCTATGGATACAGAACTACATACTATGGCCTTCCAGATGGGGACCCGCAACTCATAGCTGCGGCTCAGCAAACACTCGTGTTGATAATTGGAAACTACTTTGCTGATGTCTACAGAAGAAAATTCACCGACGGTTAATCAAACGGAAACATTCATTTCTTGACAACAAGAAAAGGAAAGGCACAAAATGAATTTCACCGCTTGGAACAATTTTTTCTGATATTTGCTGGAAGATAACAGTGTGAGACAAATTTAATTGATTTGCATAAAGTTGGCCAAATATAATCGGCAGGACACAGAATGCGATAGTATCGGTCCGAGTTAGAGAGGAATTAAAGGCAAAATTAGGTTTGGCAATTTGAATGTGTTTATTAGCGGTAATAAAGTATTGCTAGATACAAAAAATCCTACCGTGAAGAAGATAGGCGTGAGTCAACGTACACCATCAGCCTTTTTATTTTCTTTCGACGCACGCAACAATTCATCTAAAAAGTCTTTTAAGGTAATTTATTTCTAAACCTCCTTGCCTCAGGTGAGTCTTTAGGCATTATAGCACCTTTTGAATCATTGTTTCTCGTGCTCGATCGTGCTATTATGGCGACGGTCATACATTTGAGCCTTGTGCTTCTCCGGTTTGCGCTTAAACCGGTCGACTGGACCCGAAAATCAGTACGGGAAGAAGAAACTTCTCAACGTAGTTCAGAGACGTTCCGGACAGAGACGCACGGTGTTCGATCCTCCTAAGAAGTTTATGGATCACATAGCCAAAACATTTTTTCTACACTTGGTGACCTGTTGATCTTTATAATTTTTTAAAGCAAGACCAAAAGGAATCAGACACTTTCGCCACTACTAATTGCTCAAGGCCAGCAGCACTTTCATGTGTAGGGCTTTATGAAACATAATTGTTCTTGTGAGCGTCATTGTGTAGTGGCGCAGTTATCTAACCTCATAGAATGCGTGACAACATCCGACATGACTGTTAAAAAGCAGGAGCAACGATAGAAGCTACTTCATGTTCATAGTGCTTTTGTAGCACTGTCACCACCACCGTTAAGGCAGAGAATAGGTTGATATCGAAAGCACTTTTATGATATTACAGCTCAAAATTAGCCACCTACAGCAAAATCCTCTACGTCCGTGAGCTTTATATACGATTAAAGTAAGAGACATCTAACCTGCAAGATAGCTCGGCTTCAGCGAATAACAAGTTTTCCTCATACCGATCCTTAATTACAAATTTTTACGGCTCTAAGCAATTTACTCAGGATGTATTTGTTGCGGCGCAGGAAGCACGCGCACAGCAGCCGTAAAAATTACGCTGGAGTGAGGATTCCATTGATGCAGAGCCTACTTATAGATGTCACGCAAGGAGTGGCCTCCAAATAACTCTTTTTGGGTAAGCGTACAGCTCAGCGCCACGGCATGCACTGACTGATCCAATAAAATTATCCCTTTTTCGCCAGACCCGCTGTCCAAAGATCGAGTGAACCTTTCACGAGGCGACAAAATGCGAATAGCCTCATAGCTCCGTTCTTCTGCGTGGATGACTTCGGCCATCAGTCCAACCGACGAGCATACTAAGGGTTCGTCTTCGATTCCCTCCGATTTAGTGGTCTTTATAGTCGACAACCTTATTAACAAGGGCATACGGGTTAAGTTCTGTCCCTTGGAAACCGTGAAATTTTTTTTTTGCCTTCGCGGCTCTAAAAGCAATAGATCAGGCGTGTGTTTGCCACTAATTATCGCTGAACGGCGGATGTAATAGTACAGAAAGAATTTAAGAAACGCGTTGCCTGCCGCAGTGAAGTGGCAAGCATTTCCAAAGGCTGTCTTTCATGAACGAGTCTTTAGAGCGACATTTTTTAGCCTTGCAGGCGACGAAACACACACATCACTACTTGTAGGCGCAGCCTTACTTGCAGATGCGGCCTTCGTATTTAGGCGTGCCTTAGACGTAAATGCCGTTTTGGTGCAGTGACAACTGTGCAATCGGAAGTAAATATGATCGGGGCATCATGAATTACCTGCCAATCCGTATCTCTCTGTTTGGTGATGAGCTAACTGACTTGTTTTTTAGAAGTTAAGGGCAATAGATAGCAATTACACTCCTTTTACTAAATTCTAACTGGGTGAACGTCGTGGACTGTTATTCGAAGCCAATGTTATGTGGTAAATGCTGGCTTTCACTTTAAAGAGCCTAAGAATGGTATTTCTGTCGCACACCAGTCCGGTGTTTTTACCAATTTGCATATGGCTGCTCTTCTCGCTGATAGGGCAGAGGCGTGAGGCCACAAGTAGAGCTCATCTCAGTGTCGTTAAAAACCACTGCAGAAGCGGTGGTCACAGGAGCATATAAGATCATGTACCACATACATGTTTTATAATCAGTACTAAGTACTTCAAAACTTCACGTGGCGTATGTCACACAATCTAGTAATAGCATCAATTATTGTGAAACACACTAGGCTACGGGACAATGCTTGAAAAGTATTAACCACTGAGAGTGAGCTGATTTTTCGCGTGTAGGTTCATGTACATACCTTCCCATCCGCGTTTTTCCAGCAAAAAGAGGTCAGTAACTCGATAACGTCTGCACCTGCAAATTCGATTTATACTGAAACAGTGGCGCGCCGACTGCTGCAAGGAGTGTTTCGACTCTGTCGCGACCTCGATTAAATTTTTACGATGCTCATCTTTACCATCTCTGAGATCTTGGGTGTCGGAGCCTTTATGATTGATTTCTCCACTTCACCTCATCTTTGACACCTCGCATTCACCAAATCTGAAAGCACTGGCTTCACTATTTTTTCAATACTGACCTCGCCTTCGCTGAAGTAATTTTTGTAAAATTTCATAATAGATTCGATGATTTGTCAGTATCGTCTTTAGCCACAAAAACAGATTCTTACACAATAAAAAGGAACAAAAGGGATAACTTAGCAGCATGTCAGTATGGAAGTGCACTTTCGAACACTTATTGTTAGCACTTGTGATACTTGGCACCTGGTTTGTCGGAGGAGGCTCTACATGAAGTCTGCACATATACGATTAATCTTAAGCGGATACTGAGCAGCACAATAACAGTCAGTTTTTCAGAATTTTCAACTCTTTAGACTCTGCATTGCAACGACAGCTATTGATGGCGATTAGCTGCTTTAAAAGTGTCGAAACCAGACACAATTTTTCGTTGGGCGGTGCACTGCAGGCACAAAAGTATACACTAATTGCATATGGTACCGATGTACACTACCGATACACATAATTTTAACATTTTACGAGCTTAGGTAATTTACTCGATTAAAAACCCTATATTAAAATCTCGGAGCTTTTGCGCGCGCTTGCTGGACGTCATGGCGGAAGAGGGAGCACCGGCCAGCCCCGGTACGACCTTGTATACCCTGAAAATAGAGCGAGGTAGGCTTCGTGCGCATGTGTCGCTTAAGATTCGTGCTAAGTTACCTCGATATAATACTCGCTTCCTGCACCGGATAGCTGCTATTTTTAATTACAAAGCGGACATTGCACCAATACCAATAATATTATTGTAACCTGATGCAGACAGAACGCAGACGACGCAGCAAAAGCCTGTGGTGCGTGGTCGATATGCCAAGTTCAATGGAACTATGGACGTAGTCCTTCTTGAGGCGCTGCAGGTCAACAACCCGCTCACGGCCAAGCATGGCACGAGGCTGCAAATGTGGCAAAACGTTGCTGAAGCTGTTGGCATGCAAATATTTAAAAATCCAAGTGCCTTTTCATGGCACACGTGTCGGTACGTCGAAGCGAAGGAATGCCTGGTCAATGTTTACTTTCTGTTATTATTATCTTCTGTAGTGACCGAGTGACGGCATTGATGAAAATGTATACTGATGGAAAGCACGACAAGTTATTTAAGCACGGTTCAATGGAAGAAAATGCCCGAAAGGAAGCGATACTGCGAGAAATCAACGAAACTTTAATTCGAAAGAACCACAAAATGGCAGGCCAAGCGGTGGGGGACAGCAATGGCAAGGAGAAGACGGCTGCGACGAAAAGTGAGAGCGGAGGATTTAAACCCTCTGCTACCGCCTCTTCGATTCTGGCGCAGAAACGACGGAAGCTCGAAAACGTGAGTGCCAAAGGATTTACTGATTCCGACGGCAATGACGGTAGTAGCAGCGAAAACTTTCGTGCCCGGATTCTGGAGCTCATTGAAAGCAAAATACAATTTGACAAGGATCAGCGACAAAAAGAAACGGAGCTTCGAGAGCAAGAGTTGGAGCTGCAGAAGCGGTTTCTGGAGTATTTACAGCCGAAATAGGGTGGTGATGCTTGCAAAGTTTAGCTGCGCTGCCGTAGTGATGATGCAATAACTTGGAGCCAGTATGTAGAATCGTGTATTTGCAGTAAACGTAGGCTACTGACATTGTTAACAAGAATCTTTGAACTATTTGTCTGCGATTTTCGTGCAAATAAATAATATTTTGCTTTACTTATGGCTCTTTCTATAAATTTCATTTTTAAAAAAATGTAACATTTTCTGTGGTGGTGCATTAAATAGCAATGGCAAAGCTACCGAAGATCGATATGGCTTACGACATGGACGTGTACGAACCAGCCGAAGATACGTTTCTGTTCCTCGATGCTTTGCAAGATGAGCTGCCTCAGCTTATTGCAATAAATCCTACAATTTGCGTAGAGATTGGGTGGGTGTTTCTGCTAAAGTCATTGCTCATTCTGCCCACAAAGCTGTGTTACTTTTTTATGTTTGTAGATGTGGGAGTGGCGCGGTGTTTGTGTATTTGGCGACACAATTACAAAAGCTCGGGATGAGAATGATGTTTCTTGCGACAGATATTAATCCATTGGCGGCGAGTGTTGCGCTACACACGGCTAAAAATAATAAAGTGCAAGCGTTCGACATTGTGCGTACGGATTTACTGCACTGCTTTGGGCCACGGATACGGGTGCAGATTATGTTGACGAATCTACAGCTTTTGCATTATTGTAACACTGGTTTGTTGTCGCTAACTCAGGGACAAGTTGACGTGTTGCTGTTTAATCCACCTTATGTGCCCACTTTGTCAGAGGAAGTTCGGTCGACGTAAGGAATTTGCTCGCAAAGTTGTCGAAATTGTCAAAATTGTTAAAAAGTGTGTGATAGAGGAATTGAAGCCGCGTGGGCTGGTGGACTCAATGGACGTGAAGTGATTGACCGTTTGCTGCCTCAAATCAATAAACTTTTGTCGCCACGAGGAGTATTTTATATGGTCGTTGTAGTAGAAAATAAACCTAAGGAAATTGCTGCAATCCTTGCAAAAGACGGCTTTGAAATGAAGGTATGTAATGCTCCTAAAGTCACACGTATTTGCTTAAAACATTGCCATCACTCACATTACTTTTCATGTTATTGGTTAGATTGTTCGTTCCAGCAAGGCTAAAAATGAGCGATTATCTATTTTGAGATTTACGCGACAGTCTTCAAGAGTATAAACTGGCATTAAAAATGAGGTTTAAGGCTTCCAACGCTTCGTTACTGACCTGTAAATCGAGCTATTTGCAACATCATTTTAGGTAACAAAACTGGATGTTCCTCAATGCAAATCTATTGCTATGACAAAACTATAGTGTCGTGTGCCGAGCCATATGATAGAAGTCTAATGCATTGCCATGGTGTATGTCTTTGCCACTGTGACAGAATTAAAGTCGCAATATCTTTCTCTGATTTGAGCACCATCAATTTCATCCTATTACGGCAACAATAGCGCACGCTATTGCTGCCCTTGTTCCCCACGTTCGGACCTTGTAGCGCATCTGTAAAAGAGTTACCGTCCTGCATGTTTGTACTCTACGTCATCATCCAAATTTTGCTAACTTTCGCCTTGTTGTGTCAATGCTTGCGAGCTACGTTCCCAATCTCTTGTCATGAGTATGCCAAACGCATTCAGGTGTGACTTTCTCCATTTCAGTTTTGCAGTCAAATTGGTAACATTACTGCTTACAACTAGCAGCGCAGTGCTCAACTCCTTAGCGAATGGGCTACAACTAATAAAAATAATCGAATTGCTGATTTGCCGTCTAAAATTCCAAAAAAATAGCGCTACGAAGAGAAATCCTAAATAGTGCAACCATAAGTACAAACTTTTTGATGAGTCAACCACTATACGTCGATTGCTCGTAAACAATGCCCACAAGTGCTGGTAAACGCATGCCCACAAACTAAAATTGCTTATCTATTGCCATTTTGATACCGCTGTCGTCTGCATTGTCATCGCGCGATCGTACATCGCGTGCACTGCATCGTGCAGAATGATATTGAGCAATCTTTAGCCCAATTCGATACGGTTTGCAGCGTTTTACTTCTAAAGGGTCAGAAATGTAAAGTAATTTATCATATGAGACCAGAAATATTAGGACAACGTTGCAAAGAACCTCCACACCAGCCTCTAATGTTTATGTACGTAGTTGCACTGGAATCCCAATGCCATATGGCCAATGCGGCATGCTCAGTGGACAAAAATACAGACCTCTCATGCAGTATGATGTAACAAGGCAACCCCTCCACGATCATGTCGCATCTAGCCGCTTCAACCCATTGGCGTCCTGTCCTATCCCATAAGCCTATCAAGTAGCCTAAAGTGGGCTCCAAAATCTTCTGACTTTACCGAAAAAGGGGGACAAGGCAGAGCTAAAAAGAAGGAACGCAAGCGGAAGCTCGTCGTGCCCATGTCGAGCAGCGGTAGCATGCGGAGCCCTAGACAGGGCGGCACTATTAGTAAGCGGTTCAACAAAGCACGAAGACGTGGGAACAGCCAAGGGGAGGCATTTGCTACGCACGGATTCGGAGGCATGAGTCCCGTGGGGAGTTTAAGCAGCAGCGGCCGCAACACGATTAGTTTGGGCAAAAGCGTGCTTCCTCCGTCCCCGGCTACACCGGGCCATCCCATGAACGTGTTGAAAGACGACGCGTCGGGGTTTGTGTCGAGTAAGACGGGGTTTCTCACGAAACGGGCCATGTCGAGTATGGACGCGTTTGCGAATTGGAAAGAACGGTTTTTCGTGCTGGCCGAAGGCCATTTGTCCTATTACAAGCAAGGCGGGGGCTTCTTTAACACGGGCAAAGAGGACATTGTTCACTTAAAGGGCGAATTAGAGCTCACGCCCGACTCGATTGTCCGAAAGAGCAATATTGATGACAAAGCCAATTGCTTTGAGGTTGTGACCCCGACGAAAAAGATGTTTTGCCAAGCCAGTACCGCGAGAGAGATGGAGGATTGGGTCAAGTCGGTTCGTGCGCACATTTTGGCGTTGAAAAAAAGTCAAATGCGAGGCAGTTTTCACGACGTTGCACCGGTGAATCTCGGGGCATCGGGGGGGCCGGGAGGCTCGGCTGGATCGAGTGCAATGCTTCAAGGAACGGCCATGGAGATGGACTATTCCCGTCCGAGTATGCTGGAAAACCATGAGATTGTGCGTGGTGCAGACAAGTCGTCGGATCCAAAGGATATTGTGATTAAACAATTACTGGAAGAGAATCGATCGTTGCGCGAACAATTGACAATGAAAGACCAAGTGATTCATGAGCTGGAGACGAACGGAGGACGAGCGGTCGAAGCCCTTTCGGGCGGTGCAGGCAAAACAAGAGCCACCGCGCCCCAAATGATTCTGGATTTAAGGGATGTGAAGAAGAAACAATTTCAATTGTTTGATGCAGCCGAAGTCGGCAATTGGCACTTGATTGCCACGTTGTTGCGGGATAACGTCATTGATGTGAATGGCGTTGGCATTAATCAGACGACGGCACTGCATCTGGCAGCACGAAACAACCATACGAATGCGGTCAAGGAATTGCTGACACGTGGAGCGGATCCGTCTGCACGGACGGGCGATAGCTACACGGCATTGCATGTTGCAGTCCAAGCAGGCAATATTGAGTAAGTCTTACGTTCCAAGTGATAGGTTGCTAATGCTTACGGATGTGCGTTCATATTGCCTCAGATGTATCAAGCAACTGCTTGATGCTGGCGCAGACCCGAATGTCACGGATTATCAAGGCAATGCCGCTATTCATATGGCAGCCGAGTCAGGAGATATTTCTACGGCTAAGCTTTTGGTCGCGCGTGGCGCCCGGATCGATGCACCGAACGCGAGTGGCAGTCTTCCTGTGCACTTGTCTCCAATTGGCCACCCGATTCGTGTTCTTCTTGGTAGCGGCTCGAATTTGGCTGCAACGAACCCGTCACAACCCCCGAAGCCACCGAACGAAGTGGCCGCCCGTGACGGAAACGCAACACACGTAAGCCATTTGGCATTTAAAAACAAGTACCAACAGGATCTGGCGTTGGGTCCTCGTGATTTTGAATTTGTCAAGGTATTGGGACGCGGGGCTTTTGCTAAGGTCTATTTGGTGCGTGGAAAAGGTTCGAACCGTGATAAGTGGTATGCGCTCAAGGCGTATAACAAGCAGGCTATTGTGCAGAAGAATCAGGCACAGTACATTCACACAGAGAAAGCTGCATTGCAGGCGTGTTCGGACCACCCGTATATCGTGACGCTCTACTATGCATTCCAGTCTCAAGACCGTCTCTTTTTGGTGATGGAATATTGTGGTGGGGGTGACTTGCTTTCGGCACTGACTCGACGAAAAGCGTTTACGGAGAGTGAAGCTGCGTTTTACATTGGGGAAATCGCACTAGCGTTGTCGCATCTTCACTCGAAGAATATTGTGTTTCGTGATTTAAAGCCAGAAAATGTGGTGATGGACTTAGACGGACACTGTCTCTTGACAGACTTTGGCATCTCGAAAGAAGGGATTAAAGACCACACGTCGGCCAATACATTTTGTGGGTCTCCCATGTACCTTGCACCTGAGATGCTATCGCGTTCGGGCCACGGATTCGCTCTCGATTGGTATTCAGTCGGTGCGTTGCTCTTTGAGCTACTAACTGGTTTGCCGCCATTCTACACGAACGATAAAAAGCAGCTTTTTCACAATATTCTTCGTGGTCACTTGGTCATCCCAGAGTATCTATCGCCGAACGCCCGCGACCTGATACAGCGATTACTGCACCGGGACCCGAAACAGCGACTGGGATCTGGTCCCACGGGCGATCGTGAGATCTTTGATCACCCATTTTTCACGAGTGTCAACTGGGAGAAACTAAAGGCGCGTGAGTTGCCACCTCCATTCCAGCCAAAGATTAAAAAAGATCCGTCCGGTGTACCCGATACTTCAAACTTCCCGCAGGCGTTTACGGATCAGGAAATTTCGGAAATGGAGCGAGGATTTGACTTCGTGGATCTGAATGCAGCCCAGATACAACGTCCGAATCCAAATGGACATAAAGATGACAAGCGTTTATTCAAGGATTTTGACTTTACACCGGAATTGCAGCTGGACAATGAAGCGAAGCAGTTTGAGCAACTTGCACTTCAACAAAATAGTTTTAAGAACCTTCCGCCACCAGCTCTGCTCGAAACGGACGAATACACCATTTAAACGCATGGGTCTGTGTTGTGTGCTGAGCGAGTGGCGAATCCCCATTGGCGGAATAAAGACAGAACCATGAAATGTAGCAAACTGCCAAGGAAGTGAGACAGCTTGATCTGGTAGGTGAATGTAGAAAATTGAGCATAGCGAGCACTGCATGTACATACGTGGAGAAAGTGTTTGCTGATAGTAAAAAGCGGGAATCATAAAACGACAAAGAGTTTACATATTTTTTGCAGTTAAGTTATCGGATATCAGGGTGTCTAATAGTATAGGACTAATGCAAAACGTAATGCTGGGCCTAAATCCACTCTGCAAATGCATGGATGGACATCTGAATCGTCAACCGGTCTCAGCAGCGATCACCGCTACGTCCGTCCCGGCAGAAATTGAAAAAAAGGAGGTATCAATTACTTTACAAGTGCGAATCTCACTTGGCCTTCTCATCTCGGTTAGAATGCAGCATTGTTATGTGGTTTAAGTAAGAAAAGAGAATCGATTTCAAAGTAAATTGTGAAAAAAGAGTTTTTTGCTCCTTGCTCCAGAAGCATTCAGTACTTCTGACGGCGGGAAGCGTAGTCATATCGAAGACGCTGTTCACCGCGTTTAAAATGTCTAGGTAATCTTGCCAAAATGAGACGTGGATCCCGACGTAGGATGCCTGTGGTGCACTAGGAGCAACCGGCTTTTCGAGGCGATTTCTATCGGGAGGCTAGCATTTTAGCACAAGAGCTTAGTTTTGTGCAACATCCTCCCCACAAGCATCTATTACGGAATCGACGGCGTGAAATATTACTCTCACGAAAACTCGTTCTGGTGTACATGATGACCAAGCGGCGAAGAAGGCTGTTAGTCGGATCATATAGCAATGACCAAGCCAACTGTGATTGGCACTGAAACCGTTCTAACGTATGGCTGCGTCGACACCGTGGGATAAAAGGTAGATTTGGTATGCCCGCAAAAGACCCGCTCTGGCTTATAGGCTCTTGAAATGCGTCCCACTCCGTTAGGTGTGCATACTTACTACTTTACATCAGCCCATGGTCCACAACTACAGACAATGGAAGGATCGGAGGCACGACAAAGCCTTTTCTAGCTCTTAACGCGCTAAGCCTGCCAAAGACCAAATTGGGGAACAATAATACTGTCAAAATCGCTTTGTCCGAGAATCAACCACATTTTGTGAGATTGTAGTAAATTTAAGTTAGATGTTAACCCCATCAGATGTACGACATTACGTCCGTGGGCTCTAAACATAATATGCTTATCTAATAAGTCACATCTGAAATGTCCCAGCTTCAACACAAGGCCGATCCGGGCGTTAGGGGCGCAAGATCCGAACGCCAGCGATATAATCAAAGTGTAGTAGCTTACACATCGTTTTAAAAGTCATGCAGAAGCCGTTGCAACAACTATCCCAAGTACTTCGTGAAGTTACCGCACTGATCTTTTACAAGAGATTTTTGGAGCTTGTGAAGCCCCTCGGTTGCACAACAAACTAAAGTGCCGCTTATAAAGGTCAGAGAGCATGGGAGAAGGCCGATTCTGCCTTGGCCCAAGGCTTTTTTAATGATAAGTAGAAACTTTTGCGAGAACGAACGCACCGACTAGGGGTAAATGATCTTTGAGTGCTGCATCCGATTATTATGGAGAGGCCATGCTTTGCTTAGAGATTGCTCTGATGCATAGATCTTCTCGCTCAATGTCAATGTGAATGAAGGTGTTTCATTACACAGTGGTTTCGTCACGAAGAAAAAGTAAGATGTCTTGTCTTTTATGGGGCGGATTATATTTCAACACCCCGGTAAACGACGGTGGTGCTTGGTTGTATAGAAGATCCTGGTACGATGGAGGGCGAGGTAAACCAGAATTTTCAATGAGTGATCGTCTATTTAGATCGAACCGTATATTCGTTACATAGCTTAACGAGGCTTGTCCATGACGGAACTTAAAGAGGCTTGCAAAGCTGACAACACAGCCGGGGTAGTAGTTATTCGACCTAAGTACGATTAATATATACGTTGATATGGCTATGGCGCGCTCCATGGCAGAACTTGTTAAGGCTTCTAAAGCCAACAGCATGGCTAAGGTAGTGGCTTTTTGAGCATCAACTTCTCATCACTGTTAGTTATAGAGGTCTTGGAAGACACCGGAATGACGTTTTGTGCACAAAGAGAATTCTCAATCCTGATGGATCCACCGAATCCATTTCTTTCTCGCGAAAAATTACAGCTTTTATCCAGCAAAATCAATTGTTATTGAGTCTTAATCAAACGTTGTCTCAGTAGTTTTACCTCTGGCGTTACCACCTGGTAGAGATGTACAATTTAGGATGGCTTGGTTCCAGGAAACAAGTACTACGGAACACATCCGGGTCCTATACCATAAAAGCAATGTGACAAACTTTCGTGCACCGCACAAAATTTAAATGGTATAGAAAAGATCCCCAACACTTCCCAGCAAAATTCTGTGTCAGAAAGCCAAATGGCAAACTGCTTACTTTATACGTCTTTGATATGCTATATATGACCACCAGACCAGCACAAACGTTGATTTTATTCGCAAAACAGTGTGGATGTTTGTGCAAGCTCGAATGGATATCACGACTTTGTCATGCGAGGTAGTGACATATTGCTGCCCGCGGACAGGACTTCAAGTGGTCACGCGCTTGTAAGATTATATAGTCTACTGGTGCAATTTTTCAGCCCCCACCGAATGTTCAAAGAGTCATCGCTCGATGATATTACCTACTATAGTCATCCAGAGCACAAAAAGACAAGCTGCTTATTGACCACTACGAATATTTAAGTGCATGCGTACGTTTATGCGTATGTAGACAAAAGCATTATCAATGCAGAAAAAATTCTGACTTGGAGCTGCTGACAAGAAAAGGACTTAGGGATGAAGCTTGACCTGGCAGGTACCTACACAAGTACAGGGAAAGCTACGCAGAAGTGGCTGAGCCACCGTCCGATCTTTTATAATAGGACTCAGAAAGCAGTTTGGAGACCTAACATCAGGAAACATTTGCCAAAGTCAAATAAAGCTCGTTACACGCGTCGACATTGGCCTTGGTGAATCCAATACGACCATTGAGTGAGGTCTTTGAATCATTCATGTTGACCCATCGGCGCCGCACTGCTGCATGCAGACGCCAGGAGGTGTGATCGAATGACCACGTTCAAGCAATGCCAGCTTGAAGTTGCCAAAAGGAATATTTCTTTTCATTACAAAAATTTCTTGGTATTAAGTCTCGCTCATAACGATCAAGGCTCACATACAAAGCCCTTAGCCGTTTATGATATATATAGCTGATCCGTCACTTCGTACTACATCACAGTAGCCTCGTCTTTTGCGGAGAATGGCCTTTTCGCTGATAACAACTTTGAGAAAGTACAAGCTACAAAGCAAAAAATACGGAACGTTCGTAATCGTGTCGCTTAGGCTATGAAACAGCTCACGTCAGAACTGTGACCTCGTTTGTATCGGTTTAAATAAGGAGAGAGCACGCGCGCAGCGACATGTACGTAGCTCTGCTAAAGGCATGAGAGCTATATAAACTGGAGACCCAGACAATAAGCAACTTCATGCAGCCAAACTCTAAATCGCTGTGCATGATTAAGAAAGCCAACCCTTCACACTCATCCAAGTGTGGCTTGATACTTTAGAAGGAGAATCAGCCGAGGCTCTTCCCACGATGAGTGAGAAAGTCGAAGACTTCGTGCCAAAGTGACTTAGCTTTCTAAACATGTCCGGTACAACACGGCTAAAAGCTTGTATATATAAAGTGAACATTTTGACCGAAAGGAGTGTTCTATTTTAAAGAGTTCAAAATACTTGGACTTGCCTATAAATGAAGTTACTGTTGCATCAATATTAAGTGCGACCGCGCTTTAATAAGAACAACTATGGCAATTGCCTAATGCATACGCTTAGTAATCCAAAGAGTTTGAGCGCCTTTTCTAGCTCACATAAGCGCATATTACGACTTGTACCAGTTGAAAACGGAAGCTTTGACACCGGGTCAACCGCAGACATAGCTTCGAAGTTCCAATCATCAGCATGGCACTGGATGCCATGCTGATGATTAGATGAGCGAAATGCTCACGATATGACACGACTATGTGCCAAATGCTTGAGATCCGATTAGACAAGGTCTAAATATTGCATAGCCAAGGCATCTACTGCATTTATTGGCAAAGACAGCCAACGTTGACGACATCACAATTTCGCCAAATCTGGGTTGAGCGCAATAGACTTTTGTCACTAACGACACATCCCATGGTGCTCAAACGTTATCCTCCTTCAGCGCTCTCTAATACAAAAAAATGCGCGACTCGACCACGTGGTGTAAGGTAGTCGACATAATCAAACTCGGTATCTTGTGAAATATGAATGACATCTGCAAACATGGGGTTTGCTTCCTTTAGCATTTCAAAAGATCAGGTCTCAGCCTTATGTACGGCATATTTAGTCGCTTATGATAAGTTGTAATTTGCACCAAACAAACTTTTCGTTTGATTAGACCTCTAAGACAAGAAATATTCCGCGAATCACCCTGCACACCTCCTTTGTACAATACCCCGTCACATGTCACACATGCTTCGCAATCACCTTCGCATTACTCTTACGATTTGAGTGCATGACCACTTTATCAGTGTCGGAACTGACATCGAATTAGTATGTTAACACATACACTTGCCAAGTTGTCGCGCAAATGTTGAGGTGCAAAACACATCGATCATCTTCTTTCTGACGTGTACTGTTATCATGCCACGCTATAGTGATTGGTGACCGCATTTCTTGAGAATCACAGCAGACAAATCAACCGTCATGTAGTTACTGTACCAGTTGTGGATCAGCTGTGTAGCATATCGCAAAGGAGCACAATATGTAAATCTATAGAACATCTACATATTCGCCTTTACTTATATAGAGATTAAACGCACATGCTGCTGTTGTAGCTCTCTCACCTTACAATTAGTTTCATGGCTCTGCCAGCAGAATTCGCTTGCTTGCTGGTGAAAATATTGAAGACGTCGTCACGTCTACAATCGCGCAATTCTTTTATTCTTCTTATTTTTGGGTGGGAATTTGTGCATATCTCTTTATAGGTGCCGTTCGCAAAGCATAGGTGGAAACTGGACCAAGTATGACTCTGCTAAGTTTAACTGGTCGGACATCATCTAAAGCCTTGTCTCGATAATCAAGCTAGTATATCACATTATTGGTAGCGAACGCTGTCTCTTGTCGTAAAAGATTTAAGCATATGTTGAACCTGGTAAATCCATTGCTGAAAGAGTACTCCCATGTAGTATCGAGACATTCACCAACAAAACTTTCATCTGATATTAGCGTAAGCCACGTGATTATTTTCGTGTTAAACATGAGGTACTGTGTTACGACCACTTTTTTGCGCTCTAGAATAAGCGGTCAGTAGCGGCTAGACCATACTTACACTAAGCTGGACAGTGCAACAGAAGTTGCATATAACTTATTCTCTATGAGGATGAGCTGCTTAATATGATATTCGTTTACTCGTTGGCGACGTCACGAGAACCACCATACTAATTATTGTCACTACGGTCACCACGACAGATACGATGACTTTGCGAGTCTAGTTCCATACTCATCTCTTTTGCGTCTAAAAGTATACCCTTGTTATTCGCCTTTTCATGAGGACCATCGCATCGTACTTTGATTTGACTGTCAAGCAAGATGATGATGATGCACATGCATGCAATGTAAACTTGCCGATTTGCAAGTTTTTAGTCAAAGTGCCTGAAACACTTGCTTAGAATCTACAAGCAAGCACTCAATTATAGAGTCACAACGCCGGCCAAAGCGAGCGTTACGTGAGCGTACTAACGCACGTGTATCACCGTATCCTGTACGCAGTATCTCTTTTAATCTTTCTGAAGACTTTCAGCCTGCTCGTTCATGAAGCTAGATTACCGCTTTATCTATCGCTTGATTGATCATGTTTATTGTGTGGCAAATCACACGCGTTTAATAAGTTAGTGCGGCGCTCAAAGCGTTAACCATTAGGGTCATAATAAATATCACTGCTGCCGTATTTTCAGCAAATCAAAGTCGATGTCAATTCATGGCGCTGCTCAAAAACCTGTCCAATGTGGCTGGCGCTTCATCCCTGGATGCATTCTACGTGTCTTTTTCTGATCAAGTGGAGCAAGAGCTCAGAGCTGCGTATGGGGAGCCACATTGGTCCAAAATCAAGCGCTCTCTCGCTCGGCCGTATGTAGTTCAAACATAAAGACAACTTTCGTGTCGATTAATCTCCTTATGATAACAAACGTAGGCCCGCATTTACCGCTGTCCGAGTCAACACACTCAAGTTATCACGCGATGAAGCTTTGCAAGCTCTAAAGCCGTATCTTGACAAATTCAATGCCCAATTGACTGCTCTGGATGCCAATCGTCAGCCTATTGAAGCCTATGCCCATGCGGTAATACCAGACCTGTTGATGATCCCATCGTCGTCTAGCAAAGATAATTTTGTCGAGTACAATATAAAACTCAAAAGCATTGTAGTTGACCGACTTTGCGGTGAAGCAGTGCTACGTGGCAGCGACATTTTTGCACGAGGAATCATGAGTGCCAGCGCTGGCGTTAATGCAGAAGACGAAGTCAATGTCTTTGTGGATTTGGACCATCATCATACAAGAGGAAGTGACTTTGCAACGCACGATGGCCGCAAGCTTTTGATTGCACATGGGGTGGCCAAAATGGCCCGAGCAAAGATGTTTCGTGCCGTGCGAGGTTTGGCAGTGACGCGATTGGTGAGGGTTTGTCCAGATGCACCCCCGATGAATGGTGTATTGCAAGGACAGATTTATGTGCAAAATCTGCCGTGTTCAGTGGTGGCGCATGTTTTGGACCCGCAAGAAGGGGATGTGATTCTCGACATGTGTGCGGCACCTGGGGGCAAGACTTCACATGTGGCCACGTTAATGAGGAATAAGGGCATTCTAGTGGCATGCGATCGATCGAAGCGCAAAGCGTTAGAGTTGCGTACGCTTTGTGAAGCGTTGCATCTTGAATGTGTCGAACCGTTGCAAATGGATTCAACGCATGCCTTGCTACCGAAAGAAAAGGTGTTTATGGCTTCACAACAAAAGGAGGATACGAGCGTGGCGCAGGTTCTTGTACAGGCGAAGCAAAATACACCAAAACAGACTCGGCTGCTACAGGTTGAAGGATTCTATCCCGAGACTTTTGATCGTATTTTGCTGGATCCGCCCTGCTCCGCGCTTGGCTTGCGTCCAAGGTTGCTCCACGCTGGAGATGCGGACAACTTGGCAGAGTACTGCAATATGCAGCGCAATTTTCTGTGGGCTGCAGCTTTTCTGCTTAAGCCAGGTGGTATACTCGTATATTCCACTTGCACGATTAACCCAAAGGAAAATGAGCAGATGGTGCGCCACGCACTCCAGAAGTACCCATTGAAGCTCATATCGCAGGGAGACGCACATATCGGTGAGTGCGGTCTCTTACACCAGGGTCTAAACAGTGAAGAAGCGTCCCTTGTCCAGCGCTTTGACCCAGCAAATGCCGCATTGGACACCATGGGCTTCTTCTGCGCCAAGTTCATCAAGACAGGATCGATAGAGCGTCTTAATAAATGATATGCAATGTCGTTTTTGCTTTAGTACTTGAAATGTAACGTTAAAACCACAAATATTAAGGTAGACAGCCCAAATTTTCGTCATTACTATTTAAGTAAAAAACAAAAATGGCCGTTCCGACTAAAGCCGCTGCTTTCGTTGGTTCTTCTCCCTCCTTTGCCGCCTTTCGTTCAGTAGTCGTAACGTCGTCGCTAGCGAACGGCAATACTCAAAAGTTCATTGGCACCCATAATGGCACGTTCCATTGCGATGAGGCGCTGGCCGTGTCGATGCTCAAATTGTTGCCAAAGTTCGCGACCCACGACGTGTTGCGCACCCGTGACGAGACTAAGCTAGCTCAGTGTGAGATCATTGTAGACGTGGGAGGCATTTATAACCCAGACACACTGCGCTTTGACCACCACCAGCGTAGCTTTACGTGTACGTTTGACCAGCGCGCCACGAAGCTGTCGAGCGCTGGGTTGGTTTACAAGCACTTTGGTCGTGAGATCATTCAGCACTTGGCTGCTCCGTCGAAGCTAGATGATGCCACGCTCGACTTGTTGCATCAGAAGGCATACAAGAACTTTATTGAGCACATTGATGGCATTGACAATGGTGTCGAAGTGGCCACGGCCGCGGGCGACGCTAAAGTGACGTACAATTACCAGGTGTCAACCAATCTCAGCAGTCGTGTGAGTTACTTGAACCCGCGTTGGAACGAAGACCAGAGCGAAGCACGTGTTAATGCACAATTTCAACAGGCAATGTACATGACCATAACCGAGTTCACGGACGCTATTCACGACCTCTTGCACTCGTGGCTGCCGGCTCGAGAGATTGTGGAAAAAGCTGTTTCGAATCGCTTTCAGACGCACAAATCAGGTGAAATTGTGTACCTTCCTGAGTACTGCCCGTGGAAGTCTCATTTGCACGATTTGGAAGAAAAGCTCATGATATCTGGCCAAATTAAGTTTGTGCTTTACAACGACGCGACAGGCAACATGACGCGCGTGCAGGCAATTAATGTTGAGCCGGGCTCGTTCGCGCTACGCAAGGGTCTATTACCAGCTTGGCGCAGTCTTCGTGACGAAGAACTGTCGCGTGTGTCAGGCATTGAGGGCTGCACGTTTGTGCACAATGCTGGCTTTATTGGCGGCAACCGTACCTTCGAAGGTGCACTCGAAATGGCTGTCAAGTCGCTTGAAGAACCAGTTGAGGTGACTGAAGAAAGCTGAGCAGCGCGGTAGTCTGGACGAAAAGCAACGTCAAGTGGACTGCAAGTTGTCATACGAAAAATATGCCCACTAAGAGATTGGACACAAGTTTTGCAACGTTAAGATCATGTTAAATCGATTAATTGAAACCATCTTTTCATGAAAGACATTGCTCGAAACTTGCGCCGTCGCAGCTATTTGTCAAAATGCATTAAGCAGTGTATTATGTGTTCGATCAGATCCCTTCAGGTGGTACATTGACTGCTGTAAGGAACTTTTGCTCTTCAAAAAGTTTTAATGAACTTGGTGATAAACGCATTGAATGTATTTATATAGGTTGCCAAATCGTGGCGCTCTATATAGAACGTGGACCCTTTAGCGTGAGTAAGCCTTAATCTATTATCTACACGGACTTTTTCTATCCTCAGGTCATAAGTAATGGTGTGGTGTGCGGTACAATATAAATTGTACGTATATACGCGAACAATTGAAGTATCGATTGCGGGACGAGATTGTTTATACTCTGTTGGCATTGGCGTCATGCATGCGTGTCTTGCGGTCGTGTCCAAATGCTGTATTGATGGATCTTGGGTGATGCTGGCAATGGAATGCTTGGGCCATGTACCATCTTGCGATACAATGTGATAGTTGTGAATTAACGATTGAAAAAGTACATTTGTCAGCTACGACTTTTTGATCCACCCTACTGTCCTTGTGTTATGTATCACCGGGAAATTGACGATACAAGATGTGTTAAAAACGGATGTCACGTAGAAATCTAGCTTTTCGGGTATTTTACGCAGTGAGTTTCTTCGTTTACGACCAGATGGCCGCGGCGATAAATGCACGCAGCCAGTCCGTGTCCGATCGTCCGTTTTTCAAGCACATCAAAGAATTTGCACCGTAGAGACGACACTCTCGACAATTTGTATAGCAAGAGTGGACCTTGTGGCCTACTTACAGTAAAGAAATTGAAACAAGCACCACGCCCTCGAATGAAAGTCGCAGCAAGTGTTGTGGGTGCGACATTGGCCACGTTGAGTTTGTGCGTGCCTGCCGTCGTATCCCAATCCTCGGACCAGAGTACAGAGCAGATGTTACAAGAGGCGTCGAGCTCGACGATGGGAATCAGTGATTCGTTACTCGAAGGTAATGGTTCGGAATTGAATTTGAACTCAACCTCTGAACCGTCTGGTGAGACTAATTTTCTTATGGTTTACTCCACAGAGAACTTGACAACTTCATCTTCTTTAGCAACCGAAGAACCTCTCTCGGACTCTTCAAAAGACGTAAGTACTGAAAATGAGGAGAGCGCAACTGACTCTACCAAGCAGGCCCCGACCGATGGCACGTTTACGGACGAGCAAAAGTCGATCTGGATCGACCGCCACAATTTCTTTCGAGTAGCAGGGTTGCCATGGGCAGCAGGAAATATGCGGCGAATGAATTGGGATGACAGCCTTGCACAGGACGCTGCCACTGCGGCTGCTACCTGTGCGGCAAAGACAGGTCCTGGCCTCAACGTCTACGAAAGCATCTCAACGGACCCATCAACCGTTTTGGAGGATGCAATCATCGCTTGGGTCGTACAACCGGCAATTGCCGAGATCGAACGCCTCGTGCCGCCAGAAAAGGATGGTGACAGTGTTGGTGCAGGTCTTTACAACTCGTACACACAGATTATTTGGTCCTCAACGACAGGTGTTGGATGTGCCATGGCCGATTGCTCAGGTGGTAAAACGGTAGCGTGCGCATATTATCCACCGGGGAACGACGGCACGTCGCCATGGTTCATTCACGCGGCTCAGGCAACAAATTGTCCGTCCGAGACAACTGCTCATCTTGGTCTGTGCGTTATCGAAGGAGATTCGAAAAATGATCCAATCGCGCCGATTCCGGATGGTGGTTATACAAAGCAGATGTATCCGGACTTTGTCGCTGATATTAAAGAAGCGATTTTGAAAGCAGCAAAGGCGAGAGATGCTCCCGGAGCTCCACGAGTGATTGAATCCTTCCCTAGTGACTCGACGAAGTCACTTGATAGCGAAAATTATAGTCAAGAGGGTGGACCTTTGCAGCTCGATTCTCCCGCTGGCTCGTTGCCTGAAAGCACAGAACTAGGAGGATCAACGTCCGTTGAGGATCCTGGTGTTGTGAAGCCCAGCTCGGCCACCGGCTTGTCTTTTCAAAACGAGGAATCGCCACCATCGACTGAGCTCGAGGAATCGCCATCATCAACTGAGGCCGAGCAATCGCCACCATCGACTGAGCTCGAGGAATCGCCATCATCAACTGAGCTCGAGGAATCGCCACCAATCACCGAGGCCGAGCAATCGCCACCATCAACTGAGACCGAAGAGCAATTTGGTGACTTGATGTCCTTGTCTCAGTCAAAGCCTGAGAGTTTGGCTCTTAGCACATCGGAAAGCGCTACCACGCCTAATTCTGGACTGTCTTTCGCGGGTATTGCGACAATCATCGCAGTTGGTGTTGCGGCCGTGGCGGCCTTTGCTGCATTTATCAGCTATCGCAAGAAGCAGGAGCAGCAGCAAGTAGAGGAAGAATTTTTCGATCGAGTTGAGATCATCTAAGTGTCTAGCAATGGTTCAAGATCTATTAATGTGAAAAAGCAAACATGATATTTACCTTTTAAAGTGAGGAGAAAACAGAGACGTAGGAGTGCACATTAAAGTCAGGGACAGAACATTCTGGGCCTGTTATTCATCTGATATTAAGCAAAAGAATTTAGTGATCATGTCGTGGCGATTCGTCGACAATAAGGACATTGAGCTGAAAAGATGGGATGCAATCGCATTCAAGAGGGTCTTGAATATTTTAGTACTACATTGGTAATGCTTTCAGTAAAGGCATATCGAGAGTCAGTGCTGCCCAATCCACCACGATTCATACTTCAATTCATCGAGTCAAGTGTGCACCATGCTGGCGGTGGCAGCGATCTCGCTCTTGGCCGTGACGATTCATGCCAAGAGCTTTAGCACGGAAGATCAGGCGATTTGGATTGACCGGCACAATTACTTTCGTTCCACTGGGTTGCCGTGGTCCGCAGGGAACATGCGTCGCATGGGATGGAGTGACAAATTAGCCACGTCCGCCGCCTCGACAGCTAGCAAGTGCTCGTCTTCTTCCGGTCCAGGGGTGAATGTATACAAGTCGCCGTCGAGCAGTTCGCCCAACCTCATCGACGATGCAATCGATCAGTGGGTCGTCACGACGTCCGAGTCGACGCTCAAGTTGCTTACGCAACCTGGCGCGAATAATGTCGATATTGGAACGGGCACTTACAACTCGTACTCTCAAATATTATGGGCCTCAACGACTAGCGTCGGGTGTGCCACGCACAAATGTCCGAGCGGGGACGTTGTGGTGTGCGAGTACTCTCCTGCTGGCAACGACGGGTCGTCACCTTGGTACAATCACGCGGACACGGCGTCGAACTGTCCGTCGGGTACGAAACCTTTGCAAGGGCTTTGCATTGTCGAGGGAGACTCGGCGAACGATGTGATTGCGCCGATTCCAGCCGGTAAACTGACGTACGAAGTGTATCCGTCCTATGTGCTTAATATCCAAGCGGTGCTACTTGAGGCCGCACGTGCCAAAGCCAATACTAAGCCTGAAAAGGAACAAGGTTCCATAAGGGCTGCAACCACTACGCCAAGTTCAAAGTCGGGTGAGGACACGGAGGATGCGATGAAGACGACCAAGACTCCCGTATCTGGTGCAAAGACCCCTCCGTCGACGAAAACCACTCCGTCGACATCTCGAGGTACGAGTCCAAGTTCACATTCTTCAAAAACGTCGCCAGAGCAGATTGATTCTGCTGCTACAAAGTCTGGCAAGGAGACGTCCAGTACAGATTCAGAAGCGACAAAGACCCCCGGTTCCTCCGATGGAAAGGATTCGAAATCAAGCAGTGCTACGCCATCCTCTGAATCATCGAAAAACACCTCGATAAAAAAACACTCAATAGCATCATCGTCAGGCTCGGACGAGATGAATCCCGGTAAGGTGAAGACAAGTTCGGCCTCTGGGTCTGGATTTTCGAACCAACCCCATCAAGCTGCAGGTAGCACACCGCCGACCAGTGCGCCTAGCCCCCCATCTTCATCTGGTATGCCAGAAAGTATTAGCAACAAGTCAAGCGTGAAAGAAAGTGGTGGGATTTCTGCTACTGGTGTGGCCGGCATTATCGTGTTGTCTGTCGTCGTGATTGCTGCGTTAGGTGTGGTCGTGAGTTACAGGAAAAACCAACTGCGACAGCAAAAAATCATGCGCGATGGCGGTCTCTGAGCTACAGCAGTGGCGCATTGGTGATACATTACGTTAAATTTTGCTCTTCTTGTCTCTTTTGTTAAGCTCTTCTTACTTTGTCCACGTTTGTAGTAAAGTATTTGCTTATCTGATTGATTTACACGTTTTCAAATCGCGCAACATCCTCCGAATGAACACTGTCTGGTCGAAGAGTGATCAGGAAACTCGACCATAGATTCCTACCACAACAATGTACCAGTCCTCGTTTTGCCACCTTACAAATTGGAAAGCCTTCTTTCGGCCACCTTATCACCAAACCAAAAATTGATTTTTGATGATGATTGCTATAAAGTTGGTGCGATTTCGGGGTTGAGTCGATGGCCCGTACTAAACGGATCGCATAGCATCGCAAGAGATTCTGTTGATCAGCGCACGATCGAAGATTAATCGAACAGATGCAGATTGTTTTTTTAATCATGCCAACACAATCATATTTATAACCTTTTGGTTCGTGTTTATCACCTTGAGGTAAGTAAATTGTTTGGTCACTCTGGAGCAGTGCAATGCTTGAGGTTGTCATTACATCCAGAATCGTTAACACTTCTTAGCAATTGCCCGCACGTGGGGCGCCATGTTTGTCAAGTCTGCACTGCAACAATATCAATTTGACCTGGCCTTTTGACTAACGTGCAGGTCTAAGGCTTTGAGTCATTGTGCTAAACAATTTCAATTGCCGACGATTTTAGCATCCAAGGTGCTTTCTGCTGCAACATGAAGAGCTCGCTCGCGATGTATGCGATCTTGTACATTACAGCCCACGTAACCACCGATTTGCAGGACGTTTTTGCATAAAACCCTTCATGTAGGCTTCTTGCAAAATCCTCAAAGATTTCTCAATGTAGGTTTTTCGATGAATCTATTACATGTGCATACAATATGGTAGTAGTAGGATTAATACTTATTATCTTACTTCGTATTACTCTAATATATTAAAGCATACGCCATGTCTTGCGGGCTCACGCCTGATTTGGCTCGTATGCTAGAGCAAATGGCTGTGGAAAAAGAGCGTCATGCCGTCGAAGCTCATCAAGCATTAGTGGACACGGAGCAGAATGTGGTGCGAGTCAAATCAAAACTGGCGAAAGTAGAAGACAAACAGCAGCAAGAAGATGGGTACGATTGGACCCGTACGTACGAAAAGTGGGACGCGTGGGAAGACCCTGAAGAGCTCGTAAAACAGGAGCAAGAGGCTCGAGAGCGCAGTGCAAGAGCCTCTAAGGCTCAGACGGGCTGCAACCACGACCACTCAGCCGTAAGATATATTCGGTAAAATAGGTTTTGAATGGTATTGATTTATGACATCTTCTTTTTAATTTTGATAAAGGAGCAAAAGTTGATGGATATGACGACCCAACAGAAATTGGCAGCATGTGACGAATTTCGAGTGCTAGGCAACCTCTTTTTCCAGCATGGTCAGTATCAACGAGCAGCGTTCCATTACAACAAGGCACTCGTGTATTTTGAGTATGTGTTTCCAGATACTGAGACGGAGGATGCACAAGCAGACGCGTTGAAGCTTAAGGTGCTTTTAAACTTTACAGCGTGTCGACTGAAGACACTGCATCTAGATGATGCTGTGCACCATGCCAACCAAGCGCTTGAAATTGATTCAAAGAGTGTCAAGACCCTTTACCGTCGAGCTCAGGCGTACCGACTGAAAGACGAGTTTAATCTCGCACAGAAGGATATCGAACGTGCAATTGAGCTTTCAAAGGACGCAGATACGACGCAATCAGTCGATTCGATTCTCTTGCAAGAGCAAAAATTGCTTCATGCGAAGAAACTTGCGTATAAAGTGCGGACGAAGCAATTGTCGGCTGCAATGTTTGGCTCTCATGTTAAGATTAAGGACGAACGACTTAGTGGTGGACACGATCGCCCATCGGATGCACATGCAATGGCACTCAACTTGTCTAAGACCTCCCATCGATCAGAAATGTCAAGCGACGATTTTCCCTGTCTCGACACCTGGCAGCCTATCACACGAGGGCTCACAGAATTACAGACACTGGTGAATGATTATGTGAAATGTTGAACCACAGAGGAAAATATAACATGAGAATGTATTCTATAGCTTGTACTATCAAAACTAGAAAACGAAGCCTCTATTCCTCAAACTTGAACGAGTTGGAGGCCATACTTATTGCCCCGCACATGTACGTCGAGCGCTTTAGTTTGTTCTTGCCCTTGGTAAAATCTTTGCCACGTGTCTTCAAAAGCTTGTTGTTGGCCTTCACACCGACACCGTCCACACCAAAAGTGCCTTCGTAGCTATTGTCACGCAGCGTATCGTCTACAATCTTCTGCGACCAGTACTCACCATCCACACGCTGAAACGGGGCGCCTGCCGCCTTATTCTTTGACACCACCTTTTCAATCTTCTTCGGCTGCCATTCAAGAGCAGCCTTAGCGGCCTTTTCACGGCGGGCAGCCTCCTTCTTTAACGCTTCTTCCTCTACCGAAGTGTCCGAATCGGAATCTGAACTGTCTGATGAGTCACTGTCTGACGAGCTACTGTCTGACGAGCCACTGTCTGACGAAGAGCTTTCATCTGAGCTGAGCTCAGCGTCTTGCTTTACCTTTTTACTGCTTTTTTCGGCAGGCGCCTCTGCCTTACGCTTGTTGGACTTGCTCGTCTCCGATTCCGAAGAATCTGATGAATCCGACGAGTCATCTGAGCTAGACGAGTCAATCTTCTCATCCTTCGCTACCATCTTATCGATGGGAACTTTTTGTTTTACTGTCTTCCTCTTCTCTTCATCGGACGATTCGTCCGACTCAGATGAGTCATCCGAACTTGACTCCTCCTTCTTGGCGGTAACACGCTTTTTGGATACAGATTTCTCCGCTTCTGACCCACTTTCCGATTCCGAGCTAGAAGAATCCTTCTTTGACTTCTCTTTCTTCTTCGCTCTTTGTGAATTATTCAACTTCGACTTCTTTTCCACCTTTGTCACCTTCTTGCCCGTCTTGACCGGTGTTTTCTCAACTTTCGACGGATTTGAGCCATCACTGTCGTTGGTTCTCTCACTTTTCTTCTTCTTTGGCTTCTTAATCGCGCCCACCGTCGACGTGACCGTGGCCTTCTTCTTGCTTTTCGTGTTGCGTGTCAAGTAAAAATTGTACACGTCGAGCAGATCATGCTCACTTTTAAAAGCCTTGGGCTGCAGCTTGGCCTCTTTGGCCAATGCAGCTGCTGACCTCTTTAAGCCAGCGCTGGTCAACAGCGCGTGAACTAGCGGAAAGACATCACTGGCGACAACCATGTCAGTGAGGAATGAGCCAATGACTCACGACTGGTCATGCTAATCATGGGTCTGCGATTGGTCACACTAGGTGACGGCGGAATCGATTGGACAATATACACTTCGCAGCATGACATAAAGCTTAGCTTTTTGTGGTAAAAGCTGGCTTTCCGTTTAAGAAAGAACAGAGGCTACACAATTTGTATACGACAAAAAACAAGTCCTCGACGCTTCTTCGAATTCTTTGGCTAGCTAATCTGATGCTCACCGATTATCAATTCACACTCGATCCGTCGCTGCTCAAAATACAACAAAACCAGCCCTTGCATAACTAAATTTTGTTGCAATAAGGAAATGTTGGTGAGATAGATTCCATAAAATTAACCAGTCTTCAAAGTACAATCCGATAATCATAACAAAACGACAAGATCGTATATCTTTCTAAACGCTTCTTCTGTACAAGGTGCTGTGTGACTTCATTTCGTCAATCTTATGACTATGTGAGTAGATTGACTAAGTATAGACTGCGAATTAGATAGAATCATCGTCTTACATCTGTCGAACGAGCAGTCAGAAAATCTTTGAAAAACCAATCTCTTTGGGCCTGAAAAGACGGCTAGATTTACTCCTCTTCTTGCACTCAAGCCGTTGAAATGCATTGCAGCTCCGAGCTCTACTAGCAGAGTCTATGCTCTTAACATCAGGCAGCACAGGCTATGGTAGCTATTGCAGTAACGCCAACTGTGGACCCTAAGCCGATGAAGCTTAATGTGTCCGTTTTTCGAGGAAAGGAAAAGAAGAGCCGTCTTTTTTATCGTGTACGTCAAGACGGTCACTAAAGCGGCTTTGATAAGGTTCATGTGTCGCCCGCATACTCTAATCAGATAGGCCGGGCTAGATAATGTGAAAATTTATAAAGGAGTAGATCGTCAGCGTTCTCCCTGCAATTTTCACATCCAACCAGAGTCAACGCTTTCTTGCCAAGGTGGGTGTAAGCTTCATTGATCGAAGGGTTTCCACGATTCGCATTCTAATATTAGCGAGCGATGCTACCTAAAATTTGTCCGCTCTTGGTTCTCGCTTGTCAGCTTTTGTAAATAAGTGTGCCTTGGTAGTCTTCGATACCTGTTTGTAGAATCTTGTTAACTGCCGTTAGCAATAACATTTGCGTATCTATGTTACAAAATTAAGCGCGTAATCTTTACCGTGTTTGGGAGCCGGTGATGTTGAGCCTTTATTACCCGCTTAAGAGATTGTAAAGACGTACACGTCTGTCTTCTAGTAGATATCTGCACCTTCGATACCTCTCACATCCATTGCGATGGCACACTTGCACTTATTTCCTCAAATTAATCCGTAAGCAAATTAGGGGTGGGGTCTTGACGCATCGAAATACTAATACAAGTCAAAAAAAAAACGACGCTGTCCTCAAATTTTGGGTCACGTCTACCACAAACCTTGGGGCATCAGGAACGCTTTATCACCCGGTAGAGCCAAGTCTTACTTACTTCCGTCGCTTTCTCTTCGATAATGGTCAGCATATCATGGTTGACATCAACCGGAAGCCAGCGAGCGAGCTTTGCGACGCGCTAGACCTAAAATGAGTATCTTATCTCCCAAGCAATTGCTTGCACACTCAACAGTACACCCCAGCTGATTTCTTTATACCGAGTTGTCAAGCTCTCAAGGGCCAAATTTGCCAGCCGCACGCTCATTATTTCTTTCCCAGTGTGGGATACTTCATCTCTAGCCTTTGACCGGCTCTGAGAATGCAGATGAAGCTCTACTTTGTCGAACCATTATCCAGAAAAAAGCGGACCCAAGTCTTTGCTTCTCCATCCAAAGTGACCGAAGATGCTTTGCTTCATAACGGCTGGCTATGACAGAACCAGACCTGTTTTTGCTGGCCCATACTTGGGGTCAGATTGAATGTGGATCCGCTCGTCCAAGGCAATCCGATGGAGCAATTTGACTTGAATCCGGTTTCCTCTTGTCGAGCGATTTAGATCGTCATTGCTATCTACACTTCAAACGGATAAGTGCAAGTCGGGCCTACCTTTATGCCATCCATAAACACACGACTTACTTATATCGAGAAGCGGCGCTCTAATAACAAGCCCTCTGCTCTCTATATTTATAATTAAATAAAAACAATCTTATCTGACGAGGACAATCGACAGAGCACTTCGATATTGTTGATGCCACTGCCAGAGGTTTCAAGACAACCGAAACGTAAGGAATCGAGGCTATTGAATTTCTGTATAAATTAAACGTCAATATGTTTGCAGAGGTATTGTACCTAGTATTGGTGTAGAAGTATCTTTTGCTTTGAATGATGGTGTAGTGGATTAGCCTTGTAGATAGTTGTAAGTTGCGCCTTGGCTCAGAGATCCTCAAATTCCTCAAGAATACGTGCTATACTTTTGAAAGGAAACCCTCAAAACGTCACAAAAACATTTTACTGGATAGAGGAGAAAAGCACGATATATACTTAGTTCTAGGCACAAAGTGGACTGTGTCACCAGGCTTTGCACACCGACTCGAGAAAAGTGCGTGTATTTTTTTTCTTTATCGTAAGAAAATCAAAGAATAGCAAATTGAAAAAGTCTAAAATTTTGCATTCGTAAGTGATTTTTGCGCTTTAAAACCGAGTAAAACGTGGCAACATTCATGTCTGTAGATAACATTATTTTCACTTCAAGGAAGTACGTGTTGCTTGACATCATGTCAGAGTGTGCACTATGAAGTACACTGTGTTTAGTAGATTGCTACTGTCATTTTCAAATGAAATGTCAGAAATACCCTCACAGCATTTAGTACGTTTGACGGTAACTTATAAAAGTGCCAAATGAGCCAAATGATTACCTAAAGGCTTCCAAACGTCTCGACGGACCTAAAACGTCATTGTTCTGATAAAATTAATCTTTCGTTTAACCTATTTTAATTATATATTCGTTTGTAGTCGCTTCGAAGGCTATTAGTCGACATTAACCGCCCAATTAGGCCTCATCGGGCAAGGTATTAACAATACAAAAGTTTGGCAACAATAGCAAATGTGTCTTTCGGCAGATGAATTTGAAAATCCTTGGCCGCTTACATGGAGCTCGAACAGACCCAACACACGCATAACTTGTTTTTAACTTATTTATATCACATTCTACCAGAGCCTGAGGTAGTGGGTAGGTCTAGCCAACCACTTGTATCATAAAATGCGAATTTCACATAGCCTTTGTCCGATCTATTAAGAAAGCGTATAAAGAAGCGCTTAAAATCTGGCACCAGTATAGCTATAATGGCACCAAAAAGGACCTTAGAAGGCTTTGATCCTGGAATTGCCGAGCATGACAACATTCTATGCGTCGTTTGCTATACATCTGACTGCATTGATTGGTTATTGCTGCAGTTCGAAGGTTATGTCATCACAGTCCAGGCAGCTCAGGGCTGTCGAACGAAACTTCTTTGTTCATGACACAAAGTCAACAACGTACTCATGCACTTATAAGTGCATCTGTTGAGCTCTGATTTCTTCGTGGTTCAGACCATGCATCTCTGGAAGCGGAAGGAAATACAAGTTATTAGTCACATTAAACGACAAGATGGCTGTCATTTTTTGCAGAGTACATTTTACGATAGGCACGAGCCTGAAATTAATGATCATATAAATCGGATGTTAGTCTAAGCTCTTGAGGTATTTTTTCAATACAGACAAGGATGCCAAAGTTGGGCATATAAGTTGATAAAAATCGGAACGTTTGCAGAGATTATTTTATTACAGGCAAACATGTCGAAGTCAAAAGGTACTCTAATCGACAACGATTGCAATTACATTGCTGTGAGTTGTTAAACGATCTAGGGTGGATTCGGTAGATTTAGCTCAAGTCGATGCTTCAAACGACGAAGACCTGAAGAGCGATAATTTCTTAGAGGCTTACGATTCTCCAATCAGCAGACAGCTTGGCCGGAAGAAGACACTTTTGCGTCTTCAGAAAGTTGAGAGACCATCTAGAAGGCCACACACTTGTGACTCAGACGGCAAACCGCGATCGACGACTTGTGTTGGCTTGAAGAATAGAATGCAGGCCAAAGCTTAGCTTCGCGCTTTTCTAAGCAGAACTCACGCTTGACTGCAACAAAATGGCTTAGTGGACACTAGTAGACTTCAGCCCGAGAAACTAGTCGCCAGTGCGCCGAGCGAAATTAATGGTCCATAAACCTCGACCTAAGCTTTGGCTTGCCGAAGATTGTAGGCAACACGTGTTGGTTTGCAGCCTCAACAGATAATTTTTTGGTGTTTGTTAAA
The DNA here is from genome assembly GCA_001695595.3 of Plasmopara viticola. Taxonomy (NCBI): domain Eukaryota; phylum Oomycota; class Peronosporomycetes; order Peronosporales; family Peronosporaceae; genus Plasmopara; species Plasmopara viticola. Next base: position 224,200 of record MBPM02000059.1, read on the forward strand.
GCCGGCTGTTTAAGACTTATTTCATTGTTTAATATGATCATTTGACTTGAGTATAGAGGGACCCGCTGTTTACCGCTGCATTTTGGCAAGCGCTAATTAAAGACTGAAGCGTACTTGCTTATGTCAGCAGCAAACTAGCCTTAAACAGACGATCCTACAGATAGGCTTAAGCTTGCACTTAAGTACACATTGCACAGCATGCGCACTAAGTACTAACGCAGCTATTCGGAACGACGCACCCTGTCAGCGATCGCAGAGCGGCCAATTTAAATACCTTAAAGCTGCTATTTTCTCGTTCATCCCCTCTAGACGCGCAGTCACGTCGGAGTCAGGCACATGATAAAATGTCAGTACTATTGGAAATTGCCTTTTTTGCAACCGGTTCGTTACGATCATTTACCTCGATCTCGCTCGCTCGTGCTCTACACATTCTTGAGCTTCGGAGGACGTACGCAAATCTTTAAAACTATTATCTGTACCCGTCTCGACTATCACTAACTCAACAACGTCTAGTATTTATCTATGTCTCATGTTCTCAATCTACTTCACCCATGCATCCTGCACTTGGTCACTACTTATTTGAATATATTAGCGTCGGACGACTTTTCAAACCTGCCGCCTTACGGACCTGAGATCAAATAAATTTCTTTGGCGATGTGTCCCATCTTCTCTAGCAACTCTAAAAATGGTCTTAGCGTCTATTATCAGTCTGTCGCCTCATTAGTAAATAACCAACGGCGCGCCCCAAAGTATAATGTGGCTAGCTTGGAAGAAATAGAATTTGAATATCTTTAACTTGTTCATTAAATTATGTCTTTTTTGCTTTAATATTTTTTGGCGGGGTAATTTTTATTAGTTTTAGTGAACAGACCAGTATCACAAGTCTCCTTTTGCCGTCGATTAAATGTATATAAAATTGTCCATCCTAAAGGCGCAAAGTAAAGCCTCAATTTACGTTTTGAGGTTCCAAAAGTGAATTGCAATAAGTCTATGGATGTCAACTATTCCATAATTTTATTGTCTAACACGAGGCTTTTTTTGGGCTAACTCGTCATATATATTGGTTAAGAAGTATAATTATTGACTTCCGTGAACACTAGGATATAGCGGCGACTATTCAAAGTTCGCAAACCTTTCAGTTATCAGTTCTGCCATAACTTGTTAATGTAAAAGTAGCGATTATACTTTTAATGCTTAGTAGCGCATAATTTATAAGTCGTGTCCTTCGGAATCCAGCTGGGAAAGAGCTAAGACCTAAGTGAGTAATTTAGATGTACCAGACAGTTTTGTGAACTGAGGACTTTAAATGTATTATTTTGCATTTTCTTAAACATCGCTCAAGTCAATGATGGCCATATTTATTTGTGCGGTTGAAACACACCTAGAAAGCCATAGGACAAACTCAGCAGTGTCCCAGTGGTTGCACATGCAGATTTGTTACAAACTTCGCCAGTCGAGTCCGCCATGACTCGAAATGTATATCATACCTGCGTGTACAACCACTGGGACACCGCTGAGTTTGTCCTTTGGCTTTCTAGGTGTGTGTCAACCGCACAAATAAATCGTGGCGATCAACGACTTGAGCGACGTTTGAAAAAAAAAAATTAAGTCCTCAGTTTACAAAACTGTCTGCTACATCTAAGCCACTCACTTAGGTCTTAGCTCTTTCCCAGCTGAATTTCGAAGTACACGACTCATAAGTTAAGCGCTACTGGCCCATCCATCGAATAAGTAGCAAAAATACACATTGTTTGTCGCTAGGGCACGAAGGGCAACTTATACCTAATTTGGAAGGCGCGGCTACTACCAGCGATCTGTGAAAGCCCTTAGGCGAGAAAAGAACCCTCTTTGTCGCGAGAAAACTATGTACCGCAGCCAAATAAGCGGATTATGCACTAATCGGCAGCACTTGATTTTATAAAGAGTAGGTTTGAGCTAGCGGGCTTGCGGATACTATCCTATGGGGCCCTTTTAAATCATTACGGAAAAGTAATTTGGTACATGGTCGTAATATACTTGTAGATCGCACTGAATTATTTGATTCTATTGCTGCAGCCTGCACATGAGTCGAGTGCAAGACGGCTCAACCCTGCGGCTGTACATAACTACTGTTGCCTTGACTGGTTTAGAAACCTGCGCACCATTGTTTCCTCCCGACCCGATATACAGATTGATGAAGCTTACGCCTTACTTGCTTGCAAGCAGGGAAGCATGAGCGCTGACGATAGTCGTAGTTTCACGGAAAAATTTGAGCTTAATTGCTCCTTCAACGTTTCTCAAGAAAGCTCAGCTCTAAGCCGATCCTTCTAAATAAAAAGGGGGAGCGGTGGCTCACCTCTCTCATAATGATAGCATGCGCACTTGATCATCTGTGAGCCTTCTGAAACATAAATACGTTATGCTCTTTTTCTTCTGGAACGAAAGAGTCACCTCAACGGCCATGCACACAGACGATCAATTGCAGCGAAATTGTATGCTTCGTATGAGCGAGGGTTCCTAAAATCTTTTTAGGATTATTCACATTGTTATCACTTAGCAAATCTTTATTAAATGGTTGCGATGTATTTCGATCGTTAGTGCGCTTTTCACCTTCAAAGACGATGTGGACCCCACAGTGGCGCTTCAATTTACAGCAATCGTTATGTATACTTCTCACGTATGTATAAAAGTTGCCAATAATGGAGCAAACCGAATTCGACCCACTTGTGGCGCTGGACGCCGACTATGCAGCGACTATAGGACAGGATAAGCTTTGCACTGATATATGTGAACCTCTTCAGCAGCAATGCGACGCAAAATCCGCTGACAGTGAAAGCGATAACGAGGAGAGTGCACTCGGGAGCTACAACTTGCTGCAATCATCACCTCGCGATAGCGACGATGATTCGCCTGATCTGTCTTCAGGTTTGGATGACGATATAGACAACGAAAATGACACAGAATTACACCCGATAAGTTTATTGGCGGATACCGAAGTCATTTCGAGGCAGAACGACGCCCATATACATGAAGAAAAGCGCACTACAATCATACAGAGTATGAAAAAAATCAAGTTGCGCCCGCCACCATGGGCACAAGCCTCTAAGCTGACAGACGACGAGTTGATCGACATGGTGCAGGAGCAACTCAGACTCAAAAGCAGTTAATACTTTTAACACGTATTCTTTTGTGTCTTGCATTGCTCTGTACGTATATCTACATACTAAGCACAGCGCTGAGAAGGTCGCAATCAAGCATTGAAACGTTTCTTTAAGTGTGATGGCAGCGGTTCGCCCGTGACAGCATCAACTAGCGCTTCGGTGTCAGAGAGGACACGCGTACCACCACCGACACGAGACACGTACATCATCTTTACACTGTTCGGGCTATGTGGAAGTCTAAACGGCTTGCCGCTCTCAGGCTTAGCCTCCATTCTTGCTAGAAGAGTTGCGGACGGTCCAGAGTTGACAGGCATGGATGACTTTATCACCATGTCAATTGTAGTAGGGAAGCAATGAAGCACAAGCGACACAATGTCTTGCACGTGCTGCTCCTGAACAAAAATCACCGCGTTCGGACCAGCATCGAACGTGTACGCAGCCTGCACCCGACCAGCTTGTTCGTTGTATCGGTGCACAAGATCAATGAGTTGACGAGACACATCGTTCAAGTAGAAAATTGGTGGCGTGGTATCGAGGCACGTGGCGTGAAATTGGTTACTGTCCTGCATTGTAAGGGTGCCGAATGCTTCAAAGTCCCTCGCTAAAATTGCCTTTTTCATGGTTATCATTCGCTCTGGCACTAACTTCATGGCGCGGAAAGTCAGCAATGGACTGGTGGCCTTAGTCGTTTGCATGCCAGCAGTACTGCTTGTACTCTTCTGAGCATCATTTACTACACACACGACAGCACACAGTCCGGGCCAGTGCAGCTCGTCCGCAATTTGAACAGCGATGGAGTCGTGCCCGTCGGACTGCTCTCCCTTCTGCCAAGCAACAAAGCCACCGTCTAGACTCCTGCAGGCCGATCCAGAGCCTTGGCGAGCAATAGTGGACAGTTGACCAGGAAACTTTTCGTCGCTTTGCGAGAGACCGTAGAATTCGGCCAACGCCGCCACAAGACACGCATAACCTGCGGCAGACGATGCGAGGCCCGCTGCCGTTGGAAACGAGTTGATGGACACAATATGCAGATGCATATTTGTCGGATCTTCGCTCCTACCAAGCACACGATGTGCTAATTGCTTCATCTCGCGGAGCACCACGGCTACACGTTTGTTGATTGGTTGCTCTTGGCCATTGAGCCACAGTCGCGTACTTTGCAGCGCCGGTCCGCCAGCCACAGACGTTGTGGTGCACAGTTGATCCTGATGCAGTGTGACACTCAGGGACGAATTCATGGGTGTGTTAAGCTTTTCATCATCCTTACCCCAGTACTTGATCACCGCAATGTTCGTGGGCGCCGAGCATGTTACTACCTTCATGCTGGTTAAGATACAGCCACAAGTACACGATGGACACACGAGATATTACATTACAGAGTTCATATTTGATACGATAGGTTGCATTCTCGCCATAAGCTCAAATTCCGCAATGGGCGTCATTTCCGTGGGCGCGTCGCTAGGTGTTCGCGCCTCACGAAAGCCTCACGACGCGCAAACTCCAGCGCTAGATACGTCGTCCACTACAAGCACTCCTTCTGTACGTCGCTCGCTCTCGTCCACAGTGACGTCCTCTGCAGCGTCAATCAGCTGCAAGAAACTGTTGAGGAAACGCGGGACGGCACATAGCGCGAAAAAGCGCAACACTTGCAGCGTAAGCTCATCTGAAAATGAGCATGTGGCTGCTGTCGTAACTTCGGTTGCACAACAAAGTCCAGATCCCAGCACGTGCGAAACTACATCACACACGAATGTGACGGCATCAGTCTCGCCGGTCGACACGAAAAAGTCTGTGAAGCGCTTGGTCCACGTCAAGACAACGGTAGATCCACAGCGCCTCGCACCGCACTTGATTGGCATTGAAAATAGCAAGCTTGACACCATTATGTCGCGTGCGCGGTGTAGAATCAGCTACCACAAGTTAATGGTGCAGGAGCCTAGAAATGACGGGATGTTCACGATGGCTTTTATAATTTCAGCTGATACAGTACAGCGGGTAAGGGATGGAGCGCAGTTATTGTATGGAGTCGTAGAGAGTACCGAGCAGCAGCTGAAAGAGGAGTTTGAAGTGAGTGAGCAAGGAAAGAGAAATAGTCAAGTGCAGGAAGTGACAGAGGCAACGACAGAAGAGGTGCTAAGTCATGAAAAAAGGGTGCAATCATTGACAAATTCTCAGTCACTTAAGCGACAGACAGCATTGGGCACTGCTGCTTTTCAGCAGATTAGTAGTGAACACATTCAAAGTTGCAGTCGGAGTCGAAGCTCTTCTCGGAGAGAAGGAAGCTCGCGGCGTCCCATCCGTAAGTGACTGTAATTGTGTCAATGATTTCATATTGGTTTTTTAAATTGCGCTCGTTGTGATAACTTTAATGGATAGATCGCCGTGAAGCAGATGATGTTATTGAAAGCGCGTCGAAGCGAGGAGAAAGCGAAGAGTTGCGTCCTGCAAATGAAGAGCATTTGCTTCAGTTTAATGATTGTAAGGACCAGGACGAAACGTACAGGGGGAACAGAAAAGCAGTTGATCGTGATGCCGTGACGAAAGCAAAAGAAGAGCGGCATATGCACGATGAAAGAGAGGCGTTTCGGATAAGACTGGCACGCACTGCAAGGATACAGCGTCGCTTGGAAGCTGAGACCAAGCGTGCTCGTGCACAAGAAGTACTGGAACGCAACAAGTACTTGCAGTTGCGTCGTAAATTTGAAGAGATGAGACATCGTAAAAAAGTTGCTGAGCTCGTACTTCAAAAGCAATGTAATGCAATGTCTGCATCAGTTGCGACTTCGTCACCTAGTAAGAAGAAACAACGTTTACGTGAAATTGAACGACTTAGTATTGCCCATGACGCATGTCCGCCAGCAAAGGGTCGAATACTAGCTCCCATGTTGCACATCAATGCATTAAAGACTAGGCGCTTGAAGTCGAATGGACCGAGTTTGGCTGGATCTCCGCTTTTTGCTTGTAATTTTGCGGCAGACGACGATTTGGTGCGTTTAAGAGAGAAGGTTAGAGCTTTTGGAAAAATGGTCACCTCTGGCTTGTCCCCGGAGGTGGTTTTAAGTGACGAACATAATGCAACTCATGACGTGAATGATTCGGATGCGTCCGTCTTTCCGAATGAGGAGACAGATGTATCGATGGGTGCAACTGATAACGATAAGCCGGCCGATGCAGCTGATTCGTTAATGACTGACGAGACCGCTGATGAGGCTTGTCCCCGGCGTGAGTCGTTTCGTTCGACTTGGGACCTCCCTGGCTTAACGCGCGATCTTAATTTAATTCAAGACTACTCTTTGGAATCTGACTGCAAATTGCTGCGCTTTCTTGCTGGCGAGCGTCAGTATTTCTATCTAGAGCCGCTTGCAAGCGGTGATACGTACTCCTGCGACCTAGAGAGATGGCTTTTAACGCCTCATGATCTTCAAATACTGCAGCGATACATACTAGAGCGCGCTGAAATCGGACACGAGCTCGTACTGTATGCTGAACGAGTGCGCGCTCTAGGAAATTTGTCGCCATCTTTTTCTCATTTATCTTCCACAGATCCGATTTTTGAAGAGCTAAATGTTTTCGAGTCGTCTCGACACAAAGTTTGGAGTGAATTGCAGAATAAAATTGTGACCTTGCACTCGTTTGCTTTAGTAGCGCACATGATGGGAAAACATTATGTCGCCAGACAAGCACTCGAAAGTAACAGAGCTGCTCACCCGAGCGTCTGTCACGAAAATCTTTTGGATAAAGGGACTTTAGAGTCTGATATATTCACGTACATTTTGCGTCCGATCAGATCCTCTGCTATCGAGTCTAGCTTGTTTGATTCTCTTCCAATCTCTCTCGTGCGAGAGACTATTGAGCAATGTCCTGAGGTAGTCAACCATGTTTTGCAGTGGAAAAGCAAGGATGATGTACCGGAATATCTGCGCATAGTCGATCCTTTTGAATTGCAGACCAGTGAAGCGACATGTGCTGCAGCTAAACAGCGCATTAATCCCAGCAACACTTATTTTTTGCGAAATTTGTTGGTGGGACTAACTGCAATAATGCGGAATATGGATGTAGTGATAAAAGAATTAGTGGCTGCACTGAAACAGAAGCAGTCTGATTCTCATATGGAAAACGCTCAACATGTTGGCTTTTGTCGACAACGTATCATTGAGCATGTAAATCAATTGAAGTCTGCGACGACTCATGTGATTGTAAAAACTACAAAATTGCAGCTTCACAAATGGTGGCTCCTCTTTGCTGACAATTCCTGCGTGTGGTTTGATCCAGACGATGTTGACGAAACGGATGACCGATCATATGACAAATTTACGTGCCTGCAAGACGCCTTATACGTATGGCATAATAAAGCGCTATTATATACAACTAAGGACGACTTTGTTGACCCAGACCGTTTAGAAGAGTCTTCACTGGATCAATTTGAAGAATTTGATTTGATACGCACTGAAGGTGACGATGCGACTGACAATGCCCATCCACTTATGCAACGGGAAGAGGATCTAGCTGCTACTATTCGAATAACACCTGCTAGCATGCGGAACGACGTCCTGAACCGACCGTTTACGCGCGAAGAGACAAATAAGTGTGTGATGACGCCGGTCAAAGTCGAGGAAGCGCGTTGTCAACTTGAGGAGTCATTAGCTATCACACGAGATGTAATGAGCGAGTTAGGACGCGCTGGACCGTGGCGTGCGCATATCAAACATCTCAACACATTAAAGGGCGAACAAGCAAAGCAAGTAGCGATTCAGAAAAAGCTCGTACAGCATCAGTGGGCGAGGTACTACTTAAAGTACCAAGACTTTGCTCCATCGCAATCGCAGAACGAAATTTTAGACTCCGAAAGGTCTTTAGCCAGAATCCATACACAAGGTGCAATTTCTACACATGGTGACGATACGACATCGATAATCAATGATGGACTACTTGAAAACGATCCTGCGGATTCTCCGGAAGTTCATAAAATCAAAAAACTTCGACGGGAAATTACTTTAGCAAAAGACCAACTGCTACATGATGTCAGAGAAGGCGGAAATTATAAAGCCGGTGCATCTTTATCACTTAATCCAGATCAAAAAAAACTTATCGAGGAATGCGAAGGACTTGCTGCCTCCTGCATCCAAGCTTTGGATAAATTATTGGGTATAGAGAAATCCGAGGCAACCTGTGAGACACCGTTGCAAAAGACAGTACCAAAGCAATCACGTGCCAAAACACGATCAGCTCAGGACAACCGGCATACTGTCACGGTCTCAAAAGGAGAAACGGCGTCTAGGATGACAATGTCATCTGGCCGACGATACATGCATAGATCGAAGAAAGCGGATGCCAGAAGTGGCTCAGAACGTAGAAGTCGGCGTGTTGAGTCTATTCGCATTGCAAAGGCCTTGGCTGCGTCAAGTCTTGGTCTATCGCTTCCTGCTACGCGATCGTCTGGATCAAAGATGTCCTCGTCAAGAGCAACGTCCGTACGTAGCATTAAAGCAACTCGAGGACAGCGATCCCATGACAATTCTCCACTACGCATGGGCTGTACAGGCTGCCGAGACGTGCGTCGCCGTTGTACCGGTTGTTCGGGTTGCTGCCTTCATTGTGTGTGTGTACGGTGCGGGTGCCGCATGTGCTGTTCGTCTCAGCTTGCAACGATACAGAAAATCATGACGCACATGTTGGATCACGTCGAGGCAAAAGAAGCTTGCAAATGGATGAGTAACGCATCCACGGGTCAGCACTGTGGTATGCTTTTCTTCTGCTTACAGTGTCATTGCTGTGAAGGTCACTGTTCGTGCATACTGACAAATACAGCTTCACACTCTGCACTACATGCAGCTGCGTCTGCAGAATCTGACTCGTCGTCTAATGTTGTACCTTCACGCAACGCTATCAAAAGAGGAAGGGCTAGTGCACCACCATCTCGTAACAAACGACGCTTTAAGATTAATTTCGAAGCAGGTCAGCGCCGTGGCCCGAATCTGTCTTCAAACAATGAAGATGAAGTGATGGCAGTATCATCTGTAACATGCGCACGCAGCATGAGTAAGAGTGGACTACCTCAAATGCCCCATGCACGCCAAGAACGTACTCCACTCCCGACGTTTGATTACGACATTGAAAGCGCCTACGGTCTCGGGTTAATGGACCAACGCGGGCAATGTCGTACGTGGCAGCCGGCGCCATCCGACAAAAACGAGCAAGAGGATCTTTTCCGTGCTGCCCGTGTTCGCATGAAACTCGTGCGCTCGACATTTGCAAAACCTTTGGGTCAGTCGTTGAGCCCGGGTTGTTTGGACGGCGAGCAATTGTGGCAGCCAGAGCGGATCCAGATGATGTGGGAGCGACGAGATTTTCATGGTGTTTTGGGACTCCCACGCGACGCCACAACTCAACAGATTAAGCGTCAGTACCGCAAGCTTGCGCTTAAGCTGCACCCTGACAAAACGTCCGATGCATCCGCATCATTGGAGTCGACTTTCGCTGAAGCTGAAAAAAACGTTGAAGCAAGGAGTTTCGGCAAAAGGGTTGATGCCTTTGTTGCAGCGACGCACTCGTACAAAATTTTGTTAGGAGATGTCAAGGTCATTAACGGGCTAAATTGAAGGGGCAACTTGTCATTAGACAGTCGTTTCGCAGTATCCATTATAAGTTTAGGTATTGGATCGACAGCACGATGGATGTAAATCGCATCTTTTCGGCCGAGCAAATCGCAGTGCCTCCTGACCTCCCGCATGTGTTGAAGGAATGGACAAAGGCTGTGATCCGGGCGAGCCCGCCTGACCTGCTGGCTTTTTCGCAGCAATGGTTTCAGGACAAGACGACTCAATTATCGCAACGCGAGGTCGCGGAAACTCAGATTCGACGCATCCGACAGCTTTTTGAACAGTACAATGTAAACGGGCAAGGTCGCATGAAAGTGAAAGACCTTGGCAAGTTTTTGAGTGAAGATCTTGGTATGGATGGGTACGAGGATGGTAGTCCCACTGAGCTATTGGAAGACCTCGTGATGGAGCTCGATCCGGACAATACGGGTTTTGTCGAGCTGCACGACATTATTCAGTGGTATCAGCAGCGTTAACGGACAGTGTATTCTAGCTTGCCATCCTTTCACCATAAACGAATTTTGTCAGCCGAGACCACTTTCCGTTTTTCGAATATTTCTGTTTCTTTATGTCATCTTGTCTAATTTTTATGATTTGAATGCGGATGTATTATTTAACTCGAGGCAGTGGCCGTGTCCGCGACGGACGTAGCAGCTGCAGACTTCGAGTCGTTTTGCCAGATGCGAATCGTGCCATCCTCTGAGCCTGTCGCAAATGAATCACCAGAAGGCGAGTATCGCAAACACCTAACGGGTCCGTGGTGTCCCTTGTGCGTCTCGAGCAGCTCTCCTGTCTTAAAGTCGAAAACACGCACCCATGTGTCCGAACCACCAGCTACAAACTTGCTCTCCGTCGGATGCAGCGACGCGCCACCTTCCTCAGCAAACGAAATGGGCATGGGAAAGACGTTCACAAGTCCAAACTCCTTGCTCGTATCGAAGAAATATACCTAAATGCAATTGATTATTAACAGTGACCTTGACAATATCAAAAAATATGTTTCTTACCTGCTTGCCAGCCGCGACCGTGAGCATCTGACCATTTCTTGACGCTTCCATGTCCATGACATCTGCATCTACTTTAAACTGCCGCGTCTGTGAGTATGTACCCAAATCCCAGACAGTAATGGTGCCATCAACTTCGCCCGTGGCCGCTAGATGGTCGCTAAGTACAACAACCTTACGGATCTGCTGGGCTGTGGCCATCTCTGCGAGTGGCGACGGTGGGAGGACCACGATGCCCGTGCGACCTTCAGCCTTAAAATTCCGTAGCTGTTCTTTGATTCCAAGCACATCAAAAACTCGAAGCATCTTCTCGTGGCCCGCAGTAAGTAGCCGAGCGCCGTCCGCCGTGAAGGCCACGCTCTTGACCACGTGCTTGTGCTCGAGCGTCGTGACCACATCACCGGTCAGTGCATCCCAGATCTTGACAGAAAAATCGGCACTTCCAGTGGCTGCAAATTCAGCCTCGTTGTCCAACTTGGCACTCCATACCGCGCCTTTATGACCCTCGAATGTGCCAATCCAGTCGCCTGAGTCGCCGTGCCGCAACATTGGGAGCTTGTCGTGACATGCGGAAACTAGCAAGTTGCTACGACTGTAATGCAGTTCTGCCAGGGGACGAGAGTGACCAGGACAGACGATTGGTATTTGGCGTAGCGCCGCGGACGAGGAAGGAGACGCTGCCGGGGAAGTCATGACCGCGACGCGTTTGGCCAGATCACTTGTGAGATGTTGCTTCAGTCGAGTGCTGCGTGTCGTGCGAAGGTATTTTGCCTCTTATTGTCGTTTTATCTTTATTTAGCTCAGTGAGCAAGTGTGATTCTTTCCACAAAATTTACCATGGAGAAGGACCTACGCGACGCGTACGCTGCGCTCAAGTTGCTGCGTGCGGATCTGGTTAAGACACGTCGCGACAAGCGAGCATTAGAGGCGGAACTTTCACACTTTCGATTGCATGAGCCATTGCCTGGTTTGAAACCGACATTGGAAAGCCAGGAGACGAAGCGGATGCTGCACGAGGACTTGCGAGCGCATTTATGGCGTCAGGCCACACAATATGAAGCTCAAGTGAAGGGTTTAGAAAGGCAATTGAAGTCAAACTATTGTTTAATAAATAAGGATACACCGGAAGTTGAAGACAATCAGCAAGAGTCGGACGAAGTGGAGAAGCTTGAGCTGCTTAATAAATTGCACAGTTTGACAGCTACCGTGGAGCAGCAAATGGAGACTATGCTGGCTCAAAAGGCAACATTTGCGTTGCAAAAGGATGAAATCGAGACAACGTTGGAAGCCACACAGCTTCAGCTGCAAAAGGAGAAGAGCAAGGTGGGAGATGCTCGTTTGGAACAACAGGCAGCGAAAGAGAATTACGATTTTCTTGAGACGCAAGTGCTGATTCTAAAGCAAGAGAAGGAAACAATGGAAAAAGAGGTGGCGAATTTGCGTGCAAAGTTGACAGCTCATGCTCAGACAAGCAGTATACTGAAACAACAGTTGGCAGAGAAGGACGAGGAGCAAAGGAAGTGGAAGAGTGAGCAGGAAGAACAAGAGGTGAGGCTGCATTTAGAACACACGGAGAAGACGGATGCGTTGGTGAAAGAATTGAGTGTAAACTTTCACAAGCAGGAGAAGAAATGTAGAGAAGAGCATCAGCAAGAGATGACGGAGCTGCAGCAGAGATGTGAGTCGCTAGAGCTGGCGTTGAGTGGTGAGAAAGAAGACAAGTGTCAAGTTGAAAAAGAATTACTGGAAAAGGGTGCGATGTTGAAGGAATATGACCTTAAGTGCAAAGAGCTGATGGCTAGCGCAGCAGCTCTAACGATCGATAAAAGCGAAGCCGAAGTTGCGCAGACTCAACAAAAATTAAGTTATGAGACGATGCTGAGGAAGCTTCAAAACGAACTGCTAGACACACAAAAACATTTGACAGATTCGAAGAATAATGAAGCAGACGTGCAGTCGAAACTTGAAGCGGCTGATGCCAAGTTAGTTGCAACAATAAAGAAATATGAGGATCGGCTCACCGAGGCTTCACAAAGACTGCTCGATCATGAGCAGGACCACCAGCGATACGCAACATCTCTGAGTGATGTGGAAAATGAGCTGAGAAAGGTACAGACAAAGCTCGTTGGCTCTGAGGCCACGCTGCTCTCAAAAACGAAAGAGTTTGAAGGAAAACTTCTGGAAACTGTACAACTTAGTGCGCAACATGAGAAAACGGCTCGGATCTTGGCAAATGAAAACGAGAATTTTCAGCACGAACTTTATGAAGCCCGACAGGCTGTGAAGCTCACGACTGAAGAGCTCATTCAGTGCCAATTAATTATAAAGCAGAAAACACAAGAGCATCTCATGTCTCAGCAGCAGTGTGAGTCTTTGGAGTCGCAGCTTTTGTCGGCTAATGACCACAGGGACCCATCCTGTGCGAGCAGTCAAGGCAATGGTCTGTATGTGCTGGAGGCTTTCGATGGCCTCTGTGATAGTGATATCGCCGCACTGCCCTCTGTAAAATCTTGGTCTCTATTTCGCTCTGGAGTAGTCGAATTTGAGGATTTTTTGCTACAATTCCAGGCGCTAGTCGGTGCTGTGACCGAAGTGCTTCTTTTGTGCAAAACCCACGCTGAATCTCTATCTGTGTTGTGTGACCAATTGAAAGACAAAGCATCCAGCGATTCGGTTCTCAGTGTATTGTTGAGACTGCTGCGCTTTACAGTAAATGTAAAGGCATATAGTCAACGCGACGAGGATTTTGTGAATGCCGATGTCATTCAATCGCTCCGTAAGCGCGTGGTGGATGCACTTGCTCAGTGGTTCGAGTGCGACACTGGTAACAGCCATCATAGTAACCGTGTGTCCATGCCGGCACCCACATTTACCATCACTTCTCGTGAGACTGCGTTAATCTTGCAGAACTGGACGAGTGACCGATCGAAGCAGCTTGGAGTAAGACGATGGCTAGCTCGAATGGAGGCTTATCCGGGTGTACCACCACTTCGAGGAGCTTTATCGAATTGTAAATTAGAAATACCTCTGGAAGGTTGTACGCTTGAATTGGATGAGATGACTTTGGAAGTGAAGGACGCTTTTCTACTATTGCTCATTCCAATATTGAAGCAAAATCAAGCCTTACACGTGCGTGTGTTTACCCGCTACATTGCGGGCTGTGAGACGTTGGCGAAGAAGCCTGTGATTAATGACCGAGGCACTACTGACGAGGCGAAGAAAGAGTGGGCGATGCGAATTCACGTCCAGAGGGCCATCACACAGTGGACATCTCGCCCTACTGCATTGAAAGTGAGTTCTAGCGGTCCGCCTAGTCCGCTGATACTTAATTCCCCAGCCTCTTCAGTCTCGTCATCCACCTCCAGCTCAGCGAGCTCGAGGCTTCAAATTATTCAAGAGCGTCTACAATACTTGCATAACAATACTTAAGAATCGTATAAATTAATAAACCAACACTTGAAATTGGGAGAAAAGCGGCAGGTAAAGGTTTAAAAGAATTAGTTTGGCCTTAGGAAGCAATGAATCAATACCAATGCAAGCGTGCCAACCAAGCCAAGTCGTGCGTTCCTCAAACTGTGTCGTTTTTTATTGCCAACCACGCGTTCATTGCCTTGAGCGCTCTTTACTCTGCTTTCTTCTTGGCTTCGGCAAACATAAAGTCATAGTCTTGAATTTGAGTCTTCAATGCATCACGTTCCTCCGTTAGTTTAGCAATCTGCTTGCGTTGACGTTTCATCTCTTCCTCGTGGGTCTTGGCCGCTTCAAGCTGCTTGTCAGACTCGTTCTTTTCGTCCATCAGTTTCATAAAAGCCGAGCTCTGTCCCTCCGCCTGCTTTGTCACCGATGCGACTTGGTTCTCAGCCTTCTGTAGTTTTTCAATCGCCATCTTGACCTCATCTTCAAGGTCTGCATTCTCTTGAACCAATTTGGCAAGTGCATCCACTTTCTTCTTCTTGTCGTCACCTTCTTCATTTCCCAGCAGTTGATGCAACTTGTCCGTTTGCTTTTTAAATGACTCGTTCTCGACCAATAGCGCCTTATAGCCCGCAGCAGCACCTTCCGCTTGCTTCTTGATGGCTATCAAATTTTTCTCCAAATGAAGATTCGTTGCCAGTGTCGTGTACACTAGACGCAACAGCAGGAACAGAAAGAGACAAAAACCTGTGATGTACATGTCCCGCTGAGCTGTAAGCAGGCGGATCCGCATGCCATCGCTTAGCACTTCATCTGACGCGTGGTGCTTGTAAACGGTCGAAACGTCCGCTGTCCTCAATCAATTGCACGAACTTTATAAGCAAGAACGCGATCAACCAAAGATAATAATGCTGTACGTACAGACGAATAGGATGGAGACAATGGCGAGCACCACCGTGGCCACTAGGTTTGTCAAAGAGTCTTTGCCCGCGAGATGTTTCATTAAAAAGGAGACGACAGCGTGCGAAACACGTTGGCCGAATGGAAGACTCAGTATGAGACAGATGACGGCCTCGGTCACCATCATCCAGAAGAGGAAGCGGTTAAGCAACATGTCGGTGCTAAAGATGTCGAAGAAGGCTCTTAATTACGTCTTGTGTGATAGTTTCCCCTCGAGGAATGATCTAGTAAGGATACGAGATAATGGACACTGGGAAAGAGTTTTTGCATTTTTAATTACAGAAAAAAACGTGTGCGACACATTAAAAAGAGGCAACCGATTAGTTACCCATCTCAACTTCCACGACTGGCACAATGGGTAGAGCCCGCATTATGCCCGCACTCAGTCGCTGGGCAAGCACCGCGTCCCGCATGACAACAAGCAATTTTCCGTGGCCACTTTGCAATTGCAGCTCCAGCATTATAAGGACAGTGTCACCCGTAGCGTCTTCACTACGGAACCGCCCTGCAAACTTGCACTTGCCGACCCCGCCATTCAGAGTGTTGATCTCGTAAAGTTGCGCAACGTTGCACTCTTGTTGCACCGCTTGGACAATTGCATTCATTTGCACGGGAGCCAAAAGCATCACGTCGCTCGTGTAAAGACAAGACGCGTCTGTCATCGAGATGCAACGGTCGAAATCATCGAGACTTAGCTGTTGAGGTAACAATAGTTCTCCGATGAGAGGGCACAAGTCTGCGGTGTACTTGTCGGTGCTCGTCATGATTTCAATTGGCACGTTGTCAAGACAATTGTGGAAATTCACTTGCAAGTGGACCATGGAAGTGGCACCACCAGGGAACAAGACGGGCAACTCTGGAAACGAAACGACCTGTTGCGGATCCTTTTTGCCAACCACGTAGATACGTGCGATTGGCTCCTTGGAATGATTGGCGAGCCACAACTGAATCACGTTCATTTCACGTGAAAGCGTGGACGGCTGGCGAAGAAATGCGTAGTGAATGTTCAATCCATTACCAGCTTGCGTAGACAAGAGTTCGTGGCGTCGTGGGGGCGTCGTCGAGGACGACATGCTGAGACTGATTAAATCACTAAAGAGATTCGGAGTCGAGCCCGTCGAAGCCATGGGTGCAAGCTCGTGTGGAGTTGTTGGCGCAACCGCTGGAGAACCCAAGAGATCGAGCGAATCAAATGCAGGAAGGAGTTTGGCTTTTTCCGACTGCGCGCGTTTCCGCGGCGACTTTATCTTTGTACCTTTTGAATGGCGCCGCGAACGTTCTTCTTCCTCCGAAGATTCCTCTGACTCGCTCTCTTCCGATGACGAAACCTCACTGCTTGAACCAGAATTAGACGAATGCGAGCCGGCATCCGATCCACTTTCTTCACTACTACCACTTCTCGAGTTATCGTCCGAGTCGCTTTCAGCTTCCGACTCTGACTCCGACTCGGAGATGTCGGATCCAGAAGAGCTCGCGTCACTGTAAAAGCCTCTTGAGCCTCTCGCCTTCTTTTTCGATGAAGTTTTAGTACTAGGACGAGAGGGGCCACTCTGGTTTGTTTCCATACTTGAGAGCGATTCGTCCCGCAGCGACCGATCTGGCTTTGTCGTACGCCACTCCGGCAGCGCAAGGTACCCAGGAACACTGTGATGCACTACATTCGACAGCGAGCCAAGCGTAAAGCGCGTCTTGATCTCATCGTCGTACCCAATTAGTGGTGCAGGTTTTTTGCTAGCAAACAATTTGTGCGGATCCACAATGTTTGCGTCTCCAGAAAGCGCAGCACGCATTAAACGAGCACGGTCGCGAACGTCGTAGTCAATGTCGAATTTGCAGAGTTCAATCACGTATTGAAGTAGCAGCTGAATCGTGCGCGTTTGGGGCTCGCGAAGTCCGAGTTTGACAGCAAGATTTAAAAGCTGGAGACGCACGGCTGTCGATTCTTCGGAAAAGCCTTTGACAAGGAGGCGGAGTGACTCTGCAGCGCACGTCGTTCCGTTGCCGTCGTCATTAAACTCGCCAAGCATCCATACAATTGACGCGCGAGCTGACGGACTTGTGACACGTCCAGTGACCATCATGGCAGCCAATGAGCGCACGACAAGAAGGCGATCTTTCTTAATGGCCTGCTGCTGCAGTAAGTGACGAATTACAACAACGCTCTCAGCCACTACTTGGTCATTGGAAGACCGCACTAGACGCATGAGGCCACTTAAGCAGCGCTCGGCCACAGACGGCATGGCATCGGCTACACGGCCAAGTGCACGGACCGTTGTCGTCACGAACAATTTGTCCACATGCCGCACATAGGCCTGGAATTCGCGTAAAATGATGCTGACATTATCGTTAGTGACCAATGAGGTCAATATCTCGAGCTTAAGCTTTCGCGCATACGCCGGGTCCGTCGCACGTACAAAAAACTCCTGCAAGAACGGGCGAAACATATCTGGACGCGACGTAGCCATGGACGAAATGACCGTCAGCACAACGTATTGAATTTCTCGCTGATTGCGCATGATTCGAACGAGCGACTTGCCAATGAGCGTGGACGTCGCCATGCTGTGCGTGCCGCAATAGTAGTGTAATGTCGCCACTGCGAGTACCACACCGCTGTTCCTCGACTTGAGCAGTGGAATAGACGACCGCAATAGTAAGCGATGGTCTTCATCCAGCTCTTCTCCAATGCCATTTGCCACGGCATCACTAGCAAAGACTGACCCAACGGACGGTTGGGTCTTACTCTTTCCCAGCATAAACGGCGACTGACGATTCATCAATCGTGTCTCCTCGTCCTCTGATGCACTGTCTTCATCGAGGTAAAAGCCCTTCTTGGTCTTTCTTTTCCCATACTTGGTCGTATCCTTCGTCTCTTGAACGGGAGCTTGAAACTCTTGTCGACAGTATCGAATCAAGACGTGGAGAGTGACAGTTTGCCCCCACTCGTCCACGTCCGCCAACAAATGACACAATTTCCGAAACGGACGATGCAAAAGGTCTAATCGATCCGGACAGACCTCATTGAGGGCTTGCACGGCACTACTAAGTACCATAGTACTGGGATCGTTCAGTAAATTACCAATAATCTCAGCCAAAACGTCCTCTTGCTCTGGGTCCAAGACAAACACTTTACTAATGGCGTTCGTGGCACATTTACGCACATACGCAGAGTCGTCTGCAGCACATTTGCGAATGGCAATAAGCTGGATCTGCACAATGTCACGTACTCGAATACTGGTCATAACGCGTAGCGCCAGCGCTCGAATGAGCTGGTTCGGGTCCGCCAGATCCTTCTGGAAACTGTTGATACTAAGTAGTGCGAGCTCACGACACTGTGCGGTGGCATCGGCATAGTGGACTAGGTACATGTACACAAGTTTCT
This sequence comes from Plasmopara viticola, assembly GCA_001695595.3. Taxonomy (NCBI): domain Eukaryota; phylum Oomycota; class Peronosporomycetes; order Peronosporales; family Peronosporaceae; genus Plasmopara; species Plasmopara viticola. The sequence goes on from MBPM02000059.1 coordinate 242,696, forward strand.
TTACCTCGACACTAGCTACAATTACATTCTTGACCACATCTGCAAAAAACGAAGACACGTCTTCACCCTTGGAAATACTGGCTAAGAGAGCTTTCATGGCTTCTAGCTTTTCACCGTGGCCTGCAACACCCAACTTGTTGTCAAGAAGCTTGCGGATGCGATCCAGGTTCATACTCTCCTCGAAGAAGTGCGCGTCGCCTGCAACACTCTTCATCCCCATCGCCATAGCCATGATAAAAATGATTTGGGATCGGAGAAAATTTGATGTCTCCGAAAGCTTACAGCCAGAAGTAGGGTGCGCCACATCAATTTCACGTGGGGAAATTGTAAATATTGGCAATTTAGGCACAGACCGAAAAAAAACGTAAAGTTATGGATTCATCGAAAAAAGCACATTAAGAAACCTTTGAGGGTTTTGCGAGAAGCCTACCGGGGAGGGGGGGCTTATATGCTTAAACGTCCTGCAAAACGGTGATTACGTGGGCTGTATATGTATGAGACGCATACATTGTGTACGCATTCTTCATGTTACAGCAGAAAGCACCTTGGACGCCAACATCGTCGGCATTTGTAATTGTTTAGCACAACGACTCAAAGCCTTAGCCCTGCACGTTAGTCAAAAAGGCCAGGTCAAAATTGATATTGTTGAATTGAAATTGTTGCAAAGCAGACTTGACGGAGATGGCGCCCCACGTGCGTGCAATTGCTAGGAACTGATGACGATTCTGGATGTAATAACTACCTCAAGCATTGCATTACTGCAGGGTGACCAATCGATTTGCAAACTTCATGGTATTAAACACGAACAAGAAGGTTTTAAATATGATTATAGTGGCATGATTAAAAAAAATTTTGCATCTGTTCGATTGATTCTCAATCGTGCGCTGATCAACAAAATTTTTTGCGATGCTATGCGACCCGTTCAATACGGGCTATCGACTCAACCTCGTAATCGTACCGAATTTGTAGCAATTATCATCATAAATTGTTTTCTGTGATGGTTATGAGGTGGCCGAAATAAGGCTTTTCACTTTGTAAGGTGGCAAAACGATGAGTGGTACGATGTAGGTCGCGTCACGTTCATAAAATATGTATATCGCTCAGGTGTACAGTAACATGGTGGCTTTGTTAACGCAGCAAAACTGACCCTGTCGCTTGACATAGGTTGGGTAGGTACCTGGTCTAGGATCCAAGGCAGCCACTAAGTGGATGAGCAAACACGTATAAAAGTGTGATTGCCTCGTTAAGTGGGCTAAACGCCCACTAACCGAAAAAGCCATGTAGTCTTTTAAAGGGTTCATAACCCGGTCCCAAACAACGTCGAAGTACTACGAACAACCGCGCTGGAAACCGCTTAATTCTAGCGTGTGGGTTTCGGTAGCTTAACTCTCGATAAATGCAGCAGTATATTATGATGTTAACAAGATGAAATGCGAAACAGATTGCTGACCATTCCAATCTTTGCTGCGCCAACTTATTAGCTGGCACTGTATTAAACAGTGTTCTCATGCGCAAACAGTGCTTTTAAGCCGAGAAAGGTGCTTTTGTCAGATGTCTTTAAAGAAAGCTCGTTCTTTCAAATTTCCTGAAAAAAATTACATTTTAAAAGAAGTATCCCACAATTGGCAGTGTCTTCTTTGCAAATGTACGTAAGCCTAAAAGGATACAGAGCAATGCTAATCGTTCATCATCCTCGCGAAATTGACCTGCTCGTACTCAAGCCTCGTGATGAATCTTGTCGTAAACTCACGTGCTGAATTAGAGTGCTAAAATAACAGTCTAAACTTGATCGTGCATTTTATCGAATGTTTTACCTATTTGCAAGTTGAGACTCGAAAAATACTAAAATCTAACAAAATCTTTGGTTAAATTGCAAAGATCTACTTCGAAGAAGTAGAACGCCTTTTAACCGCAATTATCGCGGTCATCGACCACCTTAAGCCCTAGGGAATGGGCGGTCATTTACCAAAAAGTTCTATATCTCCCTGCACACCAACGAAGTACAAGCTGCTGTGTGACCTTGTCATACCTCGTATGCTTACGTGGGTATATCGATAGAGGGTTTTTGAGATAAAGTGACCCACCTTCCCGCATTTTTGTATGTGCAATTCGAACTAATTGATAGACTTACTGGCTTCTATAATATTTAAGAGTCGGCTGCATTTGCAGCCCCCTTCTACTACTGAGCTGTTGGTGAGACGGGGGCTCTATTAAAAAAGAACTAAAAATTTTGTGGCTGCAATCTATAAATTCAAAGCACTTGTTGATTTTCTGTGTTCAAAAGATAGACGGAAGGTGACAAATGGTTTGTGTTTACAAAAACCTCGATAGTGCAGCGGAATCTGCACAAACGCTTATTTAAAAGCGGGATGTGTTGCTTTATAACATGTCTGGGTGTTTGCTGTACAGTGGACTACTTTTGATGGACGGCTAAAACTCGATTTTATGTGGAAGTCGTCCCCGCGAGGCGGTAAGCAGGTCTAGTAGTTTGCCAAGGGGGTGGCTAGTTTTGCCACATGTGCTAGCAAATGCCCTGGCAACCTTCGGCTACTAATTGTATCGGCCAATACGAGCTTAGCCTCGGATACATTTTGACCTTGTATATATTCTGTAACCACTTTGCAGAAATCAGTCAACACTGGAGGCCCTTTTTCATAACCCATACAGAGCTGAGAGATCATGAATGAATTTATCGGCTACTACGTAAACATCCGTGGAGTTTGATCAAATCGTGAAAAATAAAAGCCGTCTCGAATTAGCCTCATCTTTAGAAGAGTTCGAAAAAAAGTATTACGACTAGTCAATTATCCGCATGAACACAGCGCTGTATGCCCGAGTCTGATATTTTTGTATGATCCATTGTAAAAGGTGCTGAGTGGTGTTCGGAAAGAACACAAGAATGATTTTATTAACATCAAGCAAAGCTTTCAGCAGGCTTCAGTCCTGTCTTTGCCAGACGAGACAGAGACATCCAGCGTCGTTTGCGGAGCCATCTCCTAAGACGTCACTCAATGAAAAAGAAAGTGAGCGAGTCATCTCGCTCCAGACAAAGCTTCTAAAGCGTTTTTGAGCACGCAGTTGTTAAAATCCCAGTGCATCTTCTGCGCTCTAAGGTGTTGGGCAATTTAGACCATGCGGTCTTTAAAATTAGTTTCATCCAAGAATGACATGATGATGCCATCCTGTGCATAATATAAGCTTTAGACTAAATATAAACCTGACAAACTCAATGTTTTTGCCGATGAGTTTTTGCGCAGTCCAGACTGTGAGTTGAACCCATTACCAGGGCTTTAAGCTATATTGAAGAGCGGATTAGTCAAGGATGAAAATTCGATGTAACCCAGAGCCTATAAATAATATTATCATCGCATTTGAAGATATTAAAGTTGAGTGGTCAACCTCTCGACAACGATCGCGGCTGCGTTGTTACCAGAAGGGAGATAGTCTGTTTTACTGTATAGGGATTTAGTCCGAGTCGTTACTCTGAACGACGGGCAACGCGGGCACATTGTTGTTCTTTGACCATGAGCAGCAATGTGCTTTTGGCTCTTGTTCCAGCCTATGTTATAAGGATACAAACAGCAAGGTTCTTTAAACACAATTGCCATCCGCTGTTTCTGGCTATGTTTTGGCTAACATAATGTCAGCAGTAGACCGTCTTTAGACGAATTCTTGGACGAGAATGGTCAATTTAATGCTCATAGATGCACCGTGCAGTATGTGTACATTTGTGCTAAAAATGCAACCACGCCTAATATATAGTAAGTCTCAGGCACCCGAGGTCACTGCTAGATCTTGAAAGGACGCCTTTGAAAAAATTCGACGCTGTGGCTTACACCTCCGAGTCGAACATTTCGAAAGGATGTTCGAAAGGTGTCCTGCATACGCCACAAGCACACTCGCAAGTTTATCCATCGACTCGAGAGTACCGAGTTGTCACACTAGACATCCCACACACCAAGTGCATTTGATTTATGGGATAAAGCTCGTTACTAGTGAGACGCAAGAATTTGAAATACATTCATATTCTGATTTTTCTTACTTTTGGCCCTAAGTTCCTCGGGCATTTGTTCGAAGGACTACACTAAGGACAACGGGTGCCTATGACGTTGCTACTCCGGCCTTGACGAGCGCTCTGCGTAATGCACATGTATATTTTGAAGCCTTAGTAGTTATAGAAAACGACGTAATCTCGCGCTCAACCATTCCGACAAATTTTTGTCGAAGAACTTAACATCGTCGCTACCCAGGGCTCTTAGCATAGCTACACATATATCGGCTCGTGCATACATGGCGAAAATTAGATCCAAAGCCCCCCAAAGCCAGCAAGGTCACGACAGTGACATGAGCTAGCCCATAACATAGCCCGGCTGTGTTATGAGCTAGCTCATGTCACTATCGTGACGAGAAAATGCATGTATACTTTATGTCACGAATAATTGAATGGAGCTGCCTTATCTTTTTTGCGAGGGGTGAGGTAGAGCGCGGTGACGCAGGCTCAGAAAAAAATGCTGATGGCAATGAACCTAGAAGATATTTTGTTATACATGACAAGAATAAACTCCTTTGCAAGTAGCTCTTTGTCGGCGCAAAAAAGCTCTTCTCAGTAAGTCAAGACTACTGAGATAAGAGCTCTTCGTTATTGGCATTTAATTGCCGATGAAAAATTTAACGCGTACGGTCGATGGTAAGCGGCTGCTTAAAATTTAGCGTGGCTTGGGTCAGTGCCTTGCGCAAACTTTACATGATTTTATCAAACTTTTAGATTATATAAATAATTATCATACAAAAGCCTGGTCATTGTGCTTTATGCACTGTACCTGATTAGCAGCTGGCCAAGTCAAGCCACCTTGAGTTATTTTGACTCTATGAACCCGGCCAATCTATGATCTTAGTCGGACCTACCCGAAGGCCATGCTTTTTGATAAAACAATTAAGAATAGAAAGTTTCTATCCGCTAAAGCCGCACTTATCTGCATATACATCATTCTTATTCGGACACATGCACTCGTGCACTGCTCGTGAGTTTTTCAAGTCTATCTCCCCGTATTTTTCATATTAATTTGTTTAAATCTTATCTGAGTGTGTCTGTGTATACGCCCTGTGAGCCTTAACATTTGTCTCGCTAGACGCTTCGATGTCGCAGACGCCCTCTTGAAAGCCCTTGGGCACAAACAACCATCAGAGAAACATTTTTACGTGGTGAGTGTGTGTGGTAAATTTATGAGAGGATGTTAGTCTCCATCCCTTTAGCATAGTGCGCTGTACATTGTGCATCCTGCCAAACAGTTTTCTTCCAGAAATGGTGTCTTTGCCATGACAGTAATCGCATTTTTATCATTATAAGTGTGTGCGATGCGCCACTTACCATTTGGCACTCTGAGACAAAACATTGCCTTCCGAGCCATTCTCTTTTTAGTACCCTACATATAAAGGGTCAATGACGTCACACTGATCCAACTATACCGGCCATTGCCATAACATGCAGTATTTGGCCCACAAAAATCCAAAACAATACTACATTGTACACCTCTTATCAGGTGGTAAAGCAAAAGGTGCCTCTCGTGATACCATACTCTATTGTGTTCTAGGAGTATGAGACAGATTTAATTAATTCTTCCAAATTAGTGATTCACTCCGTGCACTAGAATTCTTCTTTGTGTCTTTTGAAGTTTCAAATGATAAAGACGAATTTCTTCTCAGGTGGTCGTGTCAAAGAATGCCGCTGGCCTTACTGTTATCGTCATACAAACATGTCTACTTTAATTTTTCCATCCAAGACCGGATGCTTTTGCGATGCTTGATAAAAATCAAGCGCCCGAGTTTTCTCCTAGAGTGATTGCCAGTCTTGAAGAAAATTGTGAAGCGCTACCGTCTATATTGCTTCCGGCGAACTCTTTGACCATCACATCGCCCGCTTTGCGAAAAAGTGCTGTTACACATGCACATGAAAGGCTGAGGCCCAGATTGTGTATGCCCTGGCCGACAATAACAGCGAGAGCTGTCCAAAACAAACATTACTTAGTGGGGTTACATACCACCCCACATGCACTGTCCGGGCTTTACTCGCGTTCCATAACCTGCAGCTAAACGTACGCAGCCACTTTCTTCCACGCGCGACAATCGTTGAAAAACATGTCATTCCACGTGACCCCGCTATTAATGCCTTCGCTTGCACGCGACTCTACTCTATATGAAATCAGGGTGGGCACTCTTACTCGTAAGCATTACTCAATATCACTGCACGTGCAGTCGCAGAGCTTTGTCTACAAGCACCGCTCATTGGCTTTCGTGTGACTGCATGCACGGTAATAGGGCCTTGCCCGCACCACCTTGATTGCCAACGTCAATTATGACATCACCAGAATGCACTTCCTAAGACTATAAATGAAGAAGTAATGCGCGTCATCACGTTCTTTACTACTGTCGTTATTTATTGTCCACTCTGCTATTCAGTGCTGATGACTCTGCCCAGCGTTAATGCACTGGCGTTTTCCTACAAAGCAGAAGTGGACCGATGACATGCCAAAGCTCTTATCATAGCAAAGTATGGTAGCATCGAAGGTTCTGAATTTCCAAACAGCCCTTGTATCAAAACGGCTTAGCCACGCCATACCCTTGTTTTGCATTCAAGTTAAACTACAAACAGTTTTGATGCTGTCGAAGGCCACAGGTGTTACATGAAATTGTCCATTTATTCCTGTTGCCAATCAACAACGACGAAAGCCTCGGCATTTGGGTAAGTATTTTTGACAATAAGGCTTTTAATGTTATTGACCATTGCACCAGAGTTGACGGAACAAGTCCTTGGTGTACTAAGACCCTGCATAGTGATTCGTACTAGTATGCATTAAGAAGCGGTCATTGGAGCATGCATTACTTGTCTAGTACTACGCATGGCCTTTCTCTTGTCATTCGATATAAGTCGTGACTGTCACACACTATTCTGATTGTCTCACTTAGTGTCGCACGCATGGTATTTGTATCACCTCATTACAGGGCGTGGCCTGAACTTAGGTCTTTCATGCACACTTGACCGGAGGCCGTGAAGTTGATGTAGGGTGTTGAATTAGTCGGCATATCAATTGGTCTATTCCCGTAGGTCTCATCTGCGATGGTGGTCAAGGCGAAGCTCAGATCTTTTGGTCAGCATATGGTATCTGTCGATGCTTCGTTTATAATAACATCGCTCATTTGTGGTTGGGGCATCATCTGTACCAAGTGCTCAAAAATTTGGAGTACCAACCAAGATCAACCACTCGTCTCGTATGCTTCAAGAAGACGACAGTCCCAAATAGATGCGGTATAGATTTCTTGAAATGAACAAAGACCTTTCGAGCCTCAAGTAGGTGCTGAAGATCGATTAGGTTTGGCCACCAATTCTTGGTGCTTACGAACCCATACATTTGCTCTTCACCAAACGATCGTTAAGCGGTGTATAGTGAGAATACGTCATTTCACATTCACAATCGTGCGAAACCACTGCGTGTGCTAAATCACCATCAGCAGTGGTGCTATACAAATAGAAAGCATCTTGCTGAATTGCGCCGGCAACTTCTATTACAAGTCCTTGAGCACATCGCTCCCGAAAGCCTTTGGCGAAGATTTAATATATCGTCTTACGCACAAGCGGCACGTAAAATTGAGCTTCGCGGAGGAGGTTGCAGCTGTAACATGAGCTGCTCATTGCTCGGGGTAATGCATAGTGCAGAAGTCAAAAGTTTAGCTTCCCTGAATTTATTTCACGTCACCTGGCCATTCACTTTGAAAGCTGAGTCGCCTTTTTCTCAGTGTGTAGTGACGCATGATCTGTGAAGATTAGAGCCTAGTAGGCGAATAATATATTTGACGAGAGCATTCTCCATTGCAAGTAGCTTTTTGTTATGATGTGAAAAGTTCTGCTCGGCAGTTTCGAGCTTCCACATTTGAATGGAATTTCTCGATCTCGCATCTCGTGTTTGCCCACAGCAGTGCATTGCCGTTTGCAAGTTCTGGTGCATTACAGATGACTTTAAACGGCCGATTTTGATTCAGCAGAGGTAGGATCGGCACCTGTAACAGCCTTTTCATGACTTTGTCAAACTGGTGTTGGTATCTATTTTCCCAAGCTTGTATTCGTTTTGGAGAGGTCGGATACTGCTTGGCCACTCTAAGGCAATAACACTCTACTTGTGTATGTATATAATATGTATTGTCCAAGCTAAGTCACTTTCTTAGTTCTTTCTAGTTCACGAAAGCAACCAAGGTACAATGACCTTAGCCATAGTGACTTTGCGTGTAGGCCGTGCTTTCCAGCAAGAAATACAAAAGAACATTGTTTCTATGCCGAAGTTGAACGTATCTGCATAAACGCATAGCTTAATTAATTGCGTGCTGCTTTTGATCACGGCACACTTTCGTTTCCGCGTGTGCTGTGGAGGACTATAAACAGAATGCCATCGATGCATCTTTGTAAATCCCCTTCGTGGAGTTTGAAAAAATGCGCCGCCAGACAATTTAATATCGCGCGCGCGTTTGAAAGCCCTTATGACATCACAAATTAATCCTAAGCATGCATCTTATAGCTCTGACCGCGGTCAGAGGGAGGACATTCTTTAACGTAAAGAATGGATAGGACCGATACACTGTATATTCTGCGTATTAATGACGTACATCTTGATTATGTGTTAGCGCCGAAGGAGATCTTTGTAAGACCACATTCTGGTACTCCTTTACCAGAAAGAACAGTACAAATACGATTGTATCTTTACGATCAAAGTCCACGCCAAAGTGCCTGCTGAAATTTTGTTCGTAAAGCAGGTCAAAAGACGTAAATTTCGTTTCATGCTTTTATAGTATCATTCACGCTTTATAAGGTAGTAATAGTGAGAAATTGATTTCATTCTTATGTGGAAAGACCATCGTTCAGGTTACACTATCGGCCTCGTCAGCCAATTTATGCTCCACCGTCGACAGCTCATCCGTTTTGAGTAAAGCGACCACTGACATAGATAATCTAGACTAATCTTGCCGTTGACCACATCAGTATACCTGTTAATAAGGGCACATGATCGAGCGCTATCGTCATTAACTGACACGCCTACCTTGAAAACTCAACATTTCGGACGAGACCCTTTGCGTCGCTTAATTAGTGCCATGCCTCGTTGTCTCTTTTTATGAGATTATAGGGCTCGAAGAGACTTGTCGTGGAGCGCTTGTGCCCACACAATTGTCTGTTGACGCACCAACGTCTACGTTGACGTTCAAAGAAATGCTTCATTCATTAAAGTCCACTTTCTGAGAAAAACGTATAAATTGGTTGGGTGGCGGCCGGTGTTTTCTGAATTTAGCTAATGATGTCCACGACGAGCGCTTCTAGTATATTTCGTGCCACCGTACATGCATCTTTCAGGTCTCAATTTCTATGCCCGGGTCTACACGCAACCCTAATTTTATATGCCTTGAATGAATACTAATCACGCCACTTGTGGCATGAAGAAAATGATATCTCCTATCAGCACCGCCCAGGGACATTTCGTGCCTCTCCATGTGCAGTCCATCGCACATACTCCTTTTTGCGTATGCTTACCATGTATTTGAAGACATACAGTGGGTATTGGTATAGCTCAGTGTCCCAAGTGTCACCCCCCGTCCTCCTCAACCGTATTCACGTCTGTTTTTGCCTCTCGTATGTCCACCACATGGATCGACTAGTTCCAGTGGTCCGAAACACAGACCTACGAGCAGATCTCAGGCTTCGCTGAAAAGACCTCGCACCCTCTTTACACTCATATGGTAAGGTTGCCAGGTCGTAGCTAAGTACACAGCCTGGGTTTCGTTCGCTTTAAGATTATGTCCGATGCGCGCAAAGCAAGCGTGCTCTACAAGCGAGCGAATCGACAATATAACGTACTTAATTTAACATTGTGAGCTTGGCTTGTGTGTTTATAATCGGACGATAAGATAGTCAAATAATGAAGAAACTTTGTTTTATAATAATCTCTAAGTGGTGCCTGTCTGGTTGTCTGGTAGACAAAAGAGATTATAGATAGGCAAAAAATAAAAAAACTTAAGACTTGTAAAGTTCAAAGTCTTACTGTAACGGAGTTGCGTTTTTTGTGTCACGCTAGTTGGTGGCATTACAATTTTGTGTGACAGAAATCAGGTGATATTCGAACATTGGCAGTGCGGTATAACAGGAAAGCAGTATATTAATAGTCATTGCTTGATATATACTCGGAAAATACCAGTCTGAAAAATACCTTTTAGTATTTTCGCTCCTCAATTTTCATTCTAAGCCTGAATGAAATTAAGCTCACATGTGGGAATAAGGAGACACATTGAGGCCTAATATCGGTACAAACACTAGCTCTTAGGGTGAGGTAGATTGTTTTTACAGTTGTTTGTAATTATAAAACGACCTGAACTCACGCTGTACGAACACAGTGCGCATACATGGGCGCCAAAAAGACTTGTGTCAGCTGACACTTTAGCTTGCCTCACATGGGGTATGGCACCTTAGCTGATATGTTGAACGTAGGGGCGATTTCGCGTGCCCGCCCATTGTACTTCGACACCGAATCTCCGCAATAAGCTTTCCATCAGGGATAGTCTAACTCAGTCTCGCTTCTCTTGGAGATCTTTCCACATATCTGCCTAACTCCAAGAGTTTTTAATTCCAAGACTTAATGTAATTAATGTAACTCTTATTTATAAATTGTACTTTCTTCACGCTTGTCGATAAAATGGAGCATATATAATTGTTAGTTACAGGACAACAATTAGGGATTCTATATTATATAGGGGTGAACGACTTTCTCGCGTAATAAATCGATTACCTGCGGAATGTCGTGGTTGCGCAATACTATACCTCATCGCTACTATTTTTATGGGTTAAACTCGCTTGAAATACTATTGACAGTGACACCGACGACGAATGATCACACTTTGGCCTCCTCGTTGCACTAAATCGTTTGCATCCTCGTAGAGGGAGGATCCTCAAGGGGGGATGCTCAATAAAATTTCGTGATAACGAACTAGTTCGCTATGCGATATTCGAGATAAGCTCGGATTGTGCTTTACAAATATAACCTTCTGATCCCTCTGATTTGGGCTTAAGAGGTCGCAAATGCAAAATAGCACCGAGAACATTGGCTGCGCACTACTACATTACATTAGTGGTCAGGGACATACTTATAAATAGGAATGATAGCAGTTTTAGGTGGCGTGTACTAAAAATACCTTGTCACTGTAATAATAAGATATACACGTTTCACTTGGAACATCAGTGATGTGGGCTGCATCACATAAAACTGAATGTCTCGCGCGTTGCAGTATATTAAATTAATCTGCATCGCGGCCAAGTCCGTCGGTCAGCTGCGGCCCCGTTACGGAGCTTCTTCTTCACGCTAAACTTCCAGCTTTGCGTATTTAACCAGAAAAATACTGACATCTAAAATTCGGAAGTTTACCAAGGGAACTAAGCATTATCGCAATATATATTGCTTATTTTAACTCGTACAACTGTAGGCCGAAGATACGTTTCAAGGCTTTTGACACGACAAACTTATTAGCTCAGTTGTGTTGAACTACATGAGACAGCCGGGCCTACTTTGCAATTAAGCTTTGCAGCGACCCGTTGTTTCAAATGTAGAAAATTGCGCTCATTTATAATTTGGCTTCGACAAATGCGCATTTAAACTATATAAGTAGTCAAATGTGCTTTTGCCTGTACGAAACTTTTAGCGTTCGCATCCGAAGGCTACGACGTCAATTACAGTATTGCGCGCCGTGTCCTTCTTGCTAGGATATGGCATGTAGAATTAAAGAAGATTAGAAGCCATACGATGGATGATTACGTGAACTATCTTGCGAAACGGGAGGGGGACATCCATTACACGCAGCTACATAGGATACAGTCTGGGCTTTTGTATCTCTTTTGGTCGGGCAATGGGTCGGACGTAGCAACGCCTGTCTCTCTCGCACGAGCCAGGAGGAACAAAGGTCTTTGGGCAAAGTCCTTTTTACCACCTGCGTTAGTAAGTCCAAGATGTCTTAATCCTGTAGGGTCGTTCGCAATAATTTGTTCCAGCGGGCTGTAGCCAGCTATGGTGGCCCCCGAGTCGACTTGAGCGCCGCGTTTGACCAGCTGGCGAAACGCCTTCCCCCTTCGCTAAGCCAATCGCTCGCATCTTATCTGTGACATCTCCCAAAGAACCCAGGCGAAGGCAAAGAGCACGATTAACGTAGGCTCGTCAGAACACAGTACGCGCGCAGAGGCCAAGGTATGGCAGCCTCACAGTGAGCCTATCTTAAACTTTCGTGCAATACTGTAAAAATGGCAACTACCGTTACCGCTCGCCCATCCTTTCTTTATAACCATTTCGTTCGAATTTCTCCAGTGGCGCAACTGCATCTCCAACGACGTTATTTTGAGCGTCAGCGGTGACAGGGAGAAGACGTCAACACCATGTAGTCTTACGCTTAGATTCGCAAAGCATGCACACAAATTAATCATCGTTGTAAGCACTTTCGTTTTTGCCATGCCGTTGCCAACGCTCATTTCTGAGCGCTTCCGTCTCCTCCGTCCATTAAATGACGCGCTCTACGGACCCGTCGGGCTCTACGAAGACACACAGCTCAACCGCGAACATGTGGCGATCAAGCAAGTGTCACTTGCGCGAGCTGTGGCAGCTTTGCGTGTCAACCCCAACCTGGACAATCCTTGGACCGAGCACCGTGTGGTTTCTCGTCTCATGACGTTGCCATCTCATGTCAACATTGTGCGTGTTCGCGGTGAGTTTTTACACAAACAAGACACGTGGTGCGTCGTCATGGAGTTTTGTCCTGGTGGCGATCTCTGGAGCTTATTAGAGCGCTTACCGAACAACCGTCTTCCAGAGTACGAAGCGTGTCAGCTTTTTCGCCAATGTGTCCGTGGCGTGCGCTTCCTCCACGCGCACGGCATTGCACATCGTGATCTGTCACTTGAAAATGTCTTTTACAGCCGTGGCGTATGCAAGGTTGGGGATTTTGGGCTAAGTACCAGTGCACCACTCCGAGGTTGCGGCGAGACCGTGGGAAAAGCTTACTACATGGCACCCGAAGTGGTCAACCAGGAAGCCTACGATGCGTTTGCGGCCGACATGTGGTCGCTTGGCATCATGCTCTTCATCATGCTCACTGGCTCCCCCCTTACGTCTTGCGCGTCGCGCGACAATAAAGGGTTTAAAGCTTTCTGCGAGTTGGGTGTGGCGAAAATTATTGTCTCGTGGGGGCTCTCGGACCAAATATCTCCGGCGACGATTGGGTTGATAGACAAACTGCTTAGCATAGACCCAAACGAAAGACCAACGACTGACGAGCTGTATGAGGTCCTGGAGGCAACATCAACAAGCGATACGCAATAATTATGTAGATTTTGTTAGTGGTGAGGAAGGAGCATTGCCGTAAATTGTTTGTTAATTTTAATGGTTGTTCATGAAAGTATATAACGATTTTAGATCTGAATTAAGCGACCTAGAATATTCATATAAAATTGTAATAAAAAGTATTAACGTCGATCTTCATGTCGCAATACCAATAACAGTTGCGGTCGGACCGTAGGTATAACGGTTATTGCACAAAAGTTGCACTTTTACTTCGTAATCTCCGTAACTGTAGTTATACTTGCATGGATCCATATACGGCTTCTCTGGTCTCAACATTTCTGTTTTTATAAGCTTTCCTCACGTACCCCTTCTGGGTGACGTTCACCACTTGACTTGGAATACCTCTCCAGAATGTGCGTCAGAAACTCCGTCGACTCCCTTCGCCAACAAAATGAAGGTAACAAATGCTTTATACCATTGAATGAAGAGAGGCCGCAGTCCACGAATGTCGATCTTAGCGTGTCTCTGTTGCGGTCAAAATATGATAGCTAAAGATGTGGGATACCTCCGCAAGAGTGATGCTTTAGCTGTTATAATTAGACCCAAATTCACATCGACGGTTATACGAAAAATAAACCCGGTGTTTGTGATTGCAGCTTTCGTGTCAGGAATGGAGTTTGTCATGCTTCTCGCTAGCTGAAAGGGATTAAATCGAAATGTTAGGGCCCTACGGGACGATCTACTTCCTTCGAAGGGACCGCGTTGAAAAACATGTCAAAAATGCATTTGCAAGTGACAAGTTCAAAGCTTCACTTTTCAAGATTTGATAGATTAGCTTACTAAAGGGCCGACTGGTAATGTATGTGGTTCCATGGGGTCGTACAAATTCTGTCGCTAGCTAACGAGATGCTGCATTTTACGCGGACCGACATCACTATGATGCTGAATTTTTGTTCACGATGCTTATCAGCCGTCCGAAAGCCACAGTATTACATGATTTATTGGCATCGACGGCATAACTATCACGTAGTGACAAGGTCTCACAACACCTTGCACAGAGGAGGCATGCGAAAAGATCGAAGATATGGATGTTCACTATCCCTGGCCAAAAGAAGTTAACATTTACTTTAGTATTTGTCCCATTTTAATTAGATGCACTAAAAAGAGGCTGGTCCATTTATAAAATGCCTCGGTATACAAACCAGTACAAATACCATTGAAGTCTCTGTGACGAACCATTTTTTTGTAAGCAAAATCCAGCTTTTACCTTAAAAGTTTGGCATCATGTAAAGCTTTCAAACCGCGCTCATCGACATGTACAGTAGAAAACTGTAAGTTCATCTACTACCTGATTGGTCGATGTCTAATTGCAAGCTTTATGTGAACAAGAATTAGATGAAAGTCTGAGGCCGATCTCATTAAATTTGCATGCAATGTAATGTAATGTATTACGTTATCGCGTTGCCAAGTTATGCACGTGCTAGGCTTAGTCTGGCTAGTCCACGGCATAGAGTGGTGTCCGCATACGTCGAGTCTCGTTCGGCGGGCAGTGCAGCCAGCACCGAGGTCGTGAGGGTCTTCCATTATTTTGCTATTTTGCTTAGCTCTGACTTGGTAAGAGCCCAGGTGGCGCCCGGTGCTGGAGACCGTCGCGTCGAGGGTGAGACTCGTTAGAGACCTGCAGATGCCCGAGAGCACCTGCCCGAAGCGCGCGAGCATTTAGCCCCCGCGCTCGGAAGGAGGGCGTCACTCCAACCTTTTCCAAAGGTGAAAAAAAAAACATTTTTTTAATGGTGGACTTTTAAGTAAATCAATGCAAGAAAGCTTGGCGTGTCAACAAGCATTTACTTCACTTGTTTACTGAGATGCAGGAGAAGTTTGACGTGGACAAAGTACCGTAAAAGCCAGCTAACTCCATATGAGATCGAGGCGCCCAAACATATCAAATTCAAATTCGCACGCATTGTAAAGATAACCGCATAAATTAGATGCTTTAAGGGCAACGAATCAATGCCAAAGCATTTATCTTGCTTCATTGAAGCTTGGATATTCTCGCTGGCAAAGTTCTTTAAGGCTCATCCTGGAAAAGTCAATGGTCTATTGATTGAGATTGGTGTCGCATTAAACTAATCATTTCAACCTTCGCTAGACTTCTCTTTTGAACAACGATCAGGCTCTGTCCTCACCAGCTCGATAGCACGTCGAGTTTGCTTCTTCTTTCAATATCAATAAGTGTCTTTCGTGCTAGGTGAGCTTGTCACTATTAACATTGCTTCCAAACACGCTCACAGTCTTTGAAGCAAAGTGCTGGCTGGGCGCCAAGATGAACATTCTGCAAATTGGACATCAAATTGAACTCTCAGCTGCTTGCTTCGATGAAAAGCAGTTTCTTCGAAATGCTAAATCCTCCACTTGGGGCCTCTTAGTTTCTAACAACATGTCTAACGACTTGCTTCACTTCTTCTACATCGCTTTGAAACACAGTGCCCAGCGCACTATTACATGCCAATTTGATAAAGACGACAGGCGAACACGCGGGATGATGCGTCAAAGTGCCATAGAATCGCTCTTAATCGGCCCGGCTCAAGACAAAACAGCATTTTGGTGCTTTGTACGTCGCAATATTTAAAGGCGCAACACAGATCATGATCCCTCGCACCAGACGCGAACCACTCGCGACAAGAAAGTCCGGGCAAACACTCGACTAAATACGACAGTCTCTTGCGTGACCTGGCCAAAATCTACCTTAACGTCGTTTTTGCTGATCCTTAAAGACAGCTGCCTTGCCAGTTGCAGCATTTTCAAGAGCAAGAAAAATGACACCAGCTCGGCCGTCGTCATTTACAACAATGAAGCCACCCGACGTCAAGTCAATTTTTTTCACTCAATTTCTCTTTTCGTGGAATAAGTTGAGGGGAGGGGATATCAAACGCATCCGCAAACCGAAGCTATCTCGACATGACACCATTAACAGAGATGGCATTCGTACCACAGACATACGTGCACCATACGAAAGATCTTTTGGCGTTACATTGAGTGCCCAAGCACCAGAGTCTCAATGCATAGCAGTAAGTACCGAACATTTTTTAAACTAACACGGTAAAGAGTGATCTTTTCCATTTCCATTGAAGCCACCGCCAAGGAATTCTCGGCACCAATTATAACCGCATCACAATTTAATGCAACAGTGCATATGGAATTCGAATATCGCAAGTTCCATACCTGGACGTATTTGGCAAGCGACCAGACATCCCGACGAGCTTGACATCTTGCGCTGAGACACATGATAATCAATCCAATTGTTAAGCTTATGAGCCACGCAGCCAAAGTAATTATCTTCTTTTCAAGAAATTGAAAGTCTGCTCCAAAATAGCCACAGCTTGTATCCAGGATCAACCCTGTGAGCAATCTCAAGCGCGTACACACAATCACGCAGAAGCTGCTGCTTCGCATGTCGAATTTATAAGGCCGAGGCGGGTGTTTCCTCGGATATTATGTGAGCTTTGTGATGAACCGCAGAAATTATTGTAAAGCGTTGTGGCTAACTTGCTTTACAACACTCATGGAGACGCTTAAACGAATCTAGTACGACTTTTGCGATCTAAAGTCAAAAGCAACAAGTGCGGTTATTTGACCGCGAGTTGGGATTTGGTGGAAGTGGGTTCTTAGCACCTGGCTCGACATTATGCCAAAGTCGAACCACCAAGTGAGCAAGTTGCACTTTAAATCTCGGAAGCAACGCAAATTGTCCAAGGTGGTTTACCTTCGAGTTGCAATACCCTTATGATCTTTTCGGTCTCAACACTGTTTCTTCAAAGACACCGTGGTAGATGCAAACCACTTTTTACGACATCCACCAAATTAGCAACGAAAACACGCAGAAACAAGTAGCGCAGAGACAAAGGCTTCTTTAAATAATGTGTCGTCTATAGACGCCGCGCTAGGGGTGTCTTCATGACAGCCCTCGCAGCGCACTAGCCAGACAAGCGTACCGATCGGGGCAATGACATAGATCAGTCGAATCCACCCATCTTAAAATTACCTTTCCTCCTTGTCGGATCGGACCGCCCAAACAGCGAGCAGACTTTTCACGAGACGGAAATTGCGTCGGTTCCGCTAATTGATTCACATGGCGCACGTTAGCGATTTCAACGATTAAATTTAGTTGAAGAACATTCGAAAACTGTCGTCTTCGACATCGTCATATTGCCTTTGAGAGTTCATTAATAATGCTGTCTCAGGTCGGGTCTTTACCTCTGAGACCTGGTAAGACCTTGGTGAGGTCGAAGCTAAGCCTACGATTACGAGAGGCCTACCTTCGGGAGATCGCAATGTTGCCACCGAGGCTTCCATGCGGCCTTGGCGGTGACAAGCCAGGCGAGTGCTAGCCATATAATTGCTTAAAGACAGATGTTTCTGGGTGAGAAAGATTTCCAAGCACACTTTCCCCACCGCGGTGGAATGGAAAGCGATTCCGAAGTCTCTTATACCTTAGAGGCTTCCTGGTTGATGCTGATTTTGATGCAGTGGCACCTGCGATAGCCGCCGAAGCAACCTTTCTGGCGTCGACTTCGTCGTCATAAAATGACCTGGCTGACCGTCAGTCCTTTTTTTGCCAAAACAAATTCTCCAACAAAAGTCTGATTTGATAAAGATGTGACTGATTTCTCCCGTATCAAATGCAATTAAGCCATAATCTTACAAAAATGCAAAAGCAAGCGACGTTGTATCTCTTTCTTGGAATCAGAAAAAATGGTACTCGTCGATAGAAATACCACGAGTCACTCGTGCGTGAGCTCGTTAAGGTCATTAGAAGTTTGCTGTGCTCGAAGCCGTTGAGTTTGATATTGTTGCCTATGTTTGCATGGACAAATTTGGACATTGTTGCCTCAGATTCAATTGCCAAATTCACGTTTTCAGGTCTTAACGACTACCAATAACTTACTTTTTAAGGAATTGAGCTGCTGAGTTATGTCCAAATTTGATGCAAATTGTTCAAGCTTGGAGGTTTCCGTCGTGGGTTGTCGAGTGTTTGACGGCATAAAAAACTAACGCGGTTGGGGAGACTGTGAGTCTGGACAACATCAACAATTGCTCTATGGAAGCCTGAGAGGTTTACATGACGTGTTACTTGCGCCCAGTTGGGAGCACACGTCTCGTCGGTCTGGCAGCTTTTGCCGTATTAAGTCGATATGTTCAATATACGGCCAGTTCGATAATCAAGTAATTAAAACTCTAAGACTTCTTATATGCAAAGAGCTCCAGGATCAACCAAAATATACAGCCTTACAGACCCAGCTTTAAGATCAATACTGCGGTTATGGGCGATAGCAGCCGCTGTATGGCCGTCTTTACTCGCCTTACCAGAAAGTCGAGCGCAATATCTACGCTTTGTGTAGCTGCTGAAGACCTCAGGCTTTACATGAGGATGAAGTCCTATGATTGAAATATCTCTTGAGATACCTCACATAGAATGTTAGGGCTCATTGCTCATGTTTCAGAATTGTCGATTGTGCACGCTGGCCTCAGTTGTGAACGATCTGATGAAACGATAATTGAGAATACAAAGCTCACCGCTTTTGCCGATTAATTTTCTAGTATCCAGTACTTTAACATAAACATTCTAAACTTTCAATCCCGCTTTTTTAAAGATTTCTCATTGCTTATGTCAAGCTGATCAATCGTATACTTAGATGTGTTGGTTTCGTTTAGCCAACCTTCGACAAAGTTCGATGACCAGTTCTGTTAAAAAGTTGTACTCACAGTAGAGGCCTTTTAAGAAAATCGACCTCTACTTGGAGGTCAATTGTTTAACGTTTATTTAAAAAAAGTGAAATTCTTTAATGCTTAAGCCGCGTAATTGACTGCAACTAAGCCATAGTAAGCTTGTCGACCCACGAATAAAACCTCTCAGTGTATATACTGCGCAGTATGTCTTCTAGCACGTGGCTGGCCCTTCTGACCACCTGACTGCAGAAGGTCTGGTGACGGTATTAGCAGACGGAATCTCAATCGCAGCGGCATCTTTTGCGAAAGCGCAGCGGCTGCGGGTCACTATTGTGTGCGTAAGTTCATTATTTGGAAGAAAAAAAACTATCCATGAGCAGCCTTGCTGTTTGTTTTTCGGTCATACTCGCTGAAATGGTGCCAAGCGTACTACTTTGCATATGCAGCGTAAGAGCACTAATATGCTGTTCGAGCGATTGTCCTTCGGCAAGCCAAGATAAAGCTGATGTATATATTTTCACCGGTTAAGCGGGCTCTGTATAGAGGCTGACGTGTGAGCCACGGGCCTGGCACTATGTCAGGTCTTGCAGGTCCCCATAATCTTGGCCTTCTATTCGTACATATGAGGCCATTATACGTTTTCGAGACCAAGAAGAACACGATTACTCCTGGCTTGAATGATCGGTATTCAGAGCATCGTGTACTAACAACAATTTACTCTACTACATTCTTAGTCGTTTGTAGCGACAATCCACCCTATAGTGAAGCACGATGCAATTGTGATCGCTGTCGAGGGGATAAACAATCGACTTTAATCTGCGATAGAGAGTTACATTGGTAGCTTAAGATTGGCATTTGTTTTATATGTCTAATAAATTTGTTTTCCAACAAGAGTTATAAGTGTTGCTTATGTGTAGCCTGGCCTGCGAGAAAGCGCGTAGGCAGGCACAGTAAGTTCGCAAGTTATACTACCAGAAAAGTTACGACAAGTGGGGTAGTTTCCTCAGGATGCATGGTGTAAGTAGAATAATCTCGAAGAAACAGTTTGAATTTCATTGCAAATCTTTCTTTTCGTGATTGAATTAGTTTCGATCTGCAGCGTGAACCCTATAAAGTTGCATCTTTCTTCAGCTGATGTCGTAGTGGTAAGCATTGCAAATGACGCTTAGCGCTTTTGTCTCGTCTTACTGACAGCTTTTTTTAAAGTTATCAAACATTTTGGTGTCGACTCTTTAGTACGACGAAATGCTCTTTTTTCAAACAAACAAACAAATACTTCACAATAATTGCATGATTTTTCAACTTTTTTAGGCTGGAACTAGACTCGGCCTCTAAATGAGGTCTAACTTATGATAAGCTTTGAGTTCGATTTGGTTTAGCGATTAATATGTCATGCACAATATAGCTCATATGTGTCCTAAACAAAAAATTTCCTTACGTAATTACGCAAACAGTATTGGAGAGCAGTCGACTCAGCTCAATACTGCACTTGATCCCCAGCTTTCGGCTTCTATTAAAAATGCTAGTATAATATCCTCCTTCCTTTTGCCGAACAGACCCGTAGTTTTGCTTCTGCTGCTGTCCAAGAGTTTCAAAGTTCTTTCGATTCGGCTTTTTGGACTCTTCACGAGAGATTCCATTCCATGATCGCTTTCGGACCTAGCTGGAAAGATAAAAATATAATACATAACTTGCTAGATTAATACGTACATATTAGCAGGAGAGAATCCTTTTTGTTGTTAAGCACTTGATTTTTGCGTTCTCGACCACGAACCCTTCTTGATTTTGCGTATACGCTACGTGTAGATCGAATGAATAACACGTTTTGGTTGACTTACGACAGATAGAGTTGCACGTGTCACTTTTCCCTCGAGCCATTGAGGCCATCAAAACCTCTGAGAAGTGTGGACCGCGCGCCTGATCTATGTGGGATCTAGCACGGAATCTCTACATGGACCAGGTAAGCGTACGATTAATTAACAAGTTGTGACGGATTACACACAAAAACGACACGCAGAAAATTTAAATCTGCACGCGGGCGATTGCTCATTATTTCCGGTCCTAAATGAACAATATGTGTAAGCGATTAAACTGTAAAATCTTTTTGATACCTTGGTCATTCTATTTTCACTAATCTATGGTATGCAACAAATTTAACGCCATCATTTAAGCAGAAAACAAATCCTCCCAGAATATGTAGACCCGTATAGATACTGGTAGGGTGCTGGCCATCCGCCAACTCTCAAAGGGAATCCACCTCTACCACATATGGGTAACGGCTCGTCCTACATGATGACTATTGGCGAATGTCTACGACACTGACGCAAACTACGTCGCTGCTGCTCCTTCGGCCTGGACGTACCCTGGTAGCACACTCTCTGTGTCGTTGGCTTAGTGTTCGAGTCATCAAAGTGTTTATCGTCTCGATACAGTATTTGCATCAGGATGATGTATTCACTCAAAATGAAACTCAAAGATCCGATACCAGCATTTTGGCTCGGTACCGGCTGAAATGGCCGAAAAAAGTGCTCGAACAAGCTTGCTTCGACGTTGCTGCGATTTTCACGACGCCTTCAGGAGACAGGTCTGCCATCTCGGTTGTCGACCCAAGGTTTGTAGTGTGTTGATAATTTATCTCTTTAATGTCATTATTGTTCATTTGACCAGTGTGATATTCGCGCTTTATCGATCATTTTCAATTTTCACGCCAAAGTAAAAAAAACTAAAGTCTATCCAAAAAGAATGCAGATGTAGCGTTTTTCATGGCCTACGCAAGGCGTATTACGAGTGAGGTCAAAAGCGATTGCGTCAGATCATGCACACAACGGACATGTAATGCCGATACATCAGATCTGATTATAAGCACGAAATGTCAAAACCACGCTCGTTAGGGGAGGGGGTCCCAAGCGACGCTTTGCAAAGCGATGCAGCCACACACCCGAAGCCCAAGATCTGATTAGAAATTTATTGGGAATACAGTGCTGATGTCGCACTTTACCGACTCTTACGTTGTTTCAAGTGAACCAAAAGCTTACAATTTGGACAAAAATCACGAAGTAAAATGTGTTGTGAGTCCAATTAGCAAGCGGACAGTCAAAAACATTCGCAGGCACCCTGTAATTGACGGTATCTTAACATGTTTGTCAGTAAATTACCATCTGAGTCAAATCTCATGTATAGCGTCTTTTGAAGCTCGATAGAATGGTGTTTGGTAGATTAAGCATCATTCGTGCTTTTCTTACCGAAATTTGATGATGTTATCAACTTAAAGAGTGAAAGCGCGAGCAAACACAAAAACACAGTGGCTATAACGTTTATGCTCGTACTTTTAGACCGGTAATTGCGCCTAACGTGAAGTCTAAGCCGATAAAGTTGATAAATTGATCTGTTCAAAAAAGGCTGATCAGTCTTATCTGCAAAATGAAGATTTTTGAGGCGGCCTCGATCATAGGTGCTCAGGTACGCATGAAGCTTGCGCTTTCATATTAAGAAGTTTGTGTCAAACACTAGCATGCCTATGCACATCAAAGAAACTAGATTTTACATCCGGCAATCGTCAAGCTCCACCAGAGCTTAAACTTTATTGCGTGGAAGCAGAAAGAAGGACGCTTGAAGACTTATTCAAAAGCTCAGCGATTTAGGGGTCTTCACCATTGTTAAGCCACTTTTCGAACGAGTCAAGGTGACACATTAATGGTTGGCCCTAGGGTAGGTTTGTCTTGCACTCAACTTTTTAATAATCAGACCACAAACAAGGAAAGAGGCGATTTAAAGCGCTCTTCATATGAGCGCAGCTACAGGCAAACTCGCGTCTTCAAAATGCCTTGGGTGAGCTTTCTCGTTCTTTAGGGCCCAAAGTAGTGTTGTCCGTAGACCCGCTGACTCTAGACCAGTTTTTTTGTGAGCTTCAATGCTGCCGAGCAATGCAACATTTGCTGCTGCTTTTGGCTGCGATCAAACAGGACGCATGATCCGCGTCTGTCACGAAGAAGATCGAGAAAGAATTTTTTCGGCTTGTTAAGGGTTTTCTATGGATCGCTGTCAGAAGTAACACCCTTGTAACAATGGAGACGCTGGTCACCGGTGGCTCAAGGCGCCCTCTTGGGGAAGACCTAAGTTCTAATGATTAAGGACTATAAATTCAGCCTAAAACGCAAGGATTTTAACAGCTCTTAAAAGTAGAAATGGATGTAGACGTAAGTGTACGAGAAACAATATTTCTTTTTAATTTATGATAATTTCTAGAGCGCCAAGAAATTGCGCATGAAGACAAACACTTGTTTAGAAAAGGGTCGACCTATACACCTTAAGAAGCGACAGACATAAGCCGAGTTTGCTTTGCAAGCTAATGGAGTGATTATAGACGTTTTTCAAGCTAGAAAAGCTCTGATTGTACAATGCAAAGATTGCGACAGCACAAGTTCATTTTTTGTTCATGACATAGACACAAAGACTCGATTTTGGGCACGCCGTGAAAAGAAAAGCAAGAGCTCTGGATCAATGGACGGAGCAAGGCCAGCCACCCTAATTTACGCAACAGGTCATAATTACACTCTCATTGTGCGTAAAGTTCTTACAAAAAGTTGGAATCAAAGATACTCATCTCATCCTGAAGGTAGACCCGATGAAGCTATTAAGGCCGTCCTTAGCTAGTAACACATTTTACTTGCAGCAGACCGATAAAGCCTTTGAGTTGCAAGCAACATAATTGCATAGGTTGAGTAGCATAGAGCCATCAAATGCATGTAATAGAGATGTAACGTAGGTCGGCAAGACCCAAAAGTTGGCGCGATATTACAGGTGAGTAGATCAAACCACTAAGTGAGGGCAACGTAGCTCCACAGGATACAAAGAGTGACGTAGGTTTGCAAGGCGCATTGGATATCATAGGAACGCAGGAAACACCACTAAAAGCGAGTGACATAGCTTTGCTGGAAGAGAGTAGAGGCGATACAAAATCCATCTCTGGATACTTCGAGCGAACTTGTGGCCGACAGAATACTTTTACAGTAAAATGTGAACTTCAATCGGTCATTGTGTCACGGCAGACGTGTTTTAATTGAAAGCACTGCCAAGAGTGTCAGTGCTGCGAAATCTCGAAAGCTTGCAGCTATTGAGTTTTTGACCGGATAAAATGCCAAAAATATTTAATACGTAGTGTTCTAAAGATGGGACCCCCTTTTGAGGATATAAATGCATTCTTTGTTGTAAGAGAAATGGTGTTGGATCAGCCTTATAGGCGGTGTGTGTTACGTCTTGGCTCTGTGATTTTAAAGAATTAAAATACTCGGTATATCGTGATGTGAAGGAATACTTCAGCTTAGCAATCGATCAAACCCCCACAGCTGGGCGCGATGCCGTGTGTCATAGCGAAATGACCGCTACCGCGAGCGTAGTATAAGCTCATTGATGTCTACTCTGCCAAAAGACAAATAAAGACATAGTGGGAGAGTTAATGTCACTGAACTCTTCACCAACTTCCTTTGCACGAAGCCTGATAAAAAGAGCAACGGATTAGTTAAAACAGCGCAATGGCTCCTGCAGCATGAGCACCTCCATTAAAAAAGAAGGTGATCATATTTAACATCTCGGGACTATGCACTGCAATTGGTAGACATTTGCTGTATAATCTAAGCTAGGCCAACTTGGTTGCGATCAGTACGCCTAGCGGTATTCCATGAGAAAGGTTGGCTTGTGCCAAGGCTATTGAATACTCCGGCGACGTTTGGTCGCTTGGTATCACAAATGTGTCTACCACAAGCAGACCGACCTTGACAATTTATTCGTTCACAGCTGCTTGGTATTGATCAGTTGACATTGGACGCCACTTAAGCCACCTCACGCAGGTTTCATAAAGTTTATGCCCACCACGACAAAGATGTTTTTGCGGCGGCGTAGATTTAAGGTCTCGGTCGCGTTGTGAACAGCAATAGGGTTCGAGAGAACCCTGGGACAGTGAAACTCAAACGTTTCCAAAATTTTTTTAAAAAGTAGTCAGGCGTAGCCAATTATTTGCACAAGCAGCACTGACCAGTTTCACAAATTTGGCACCGAATAACATTTAATTCTCTCTGTTCTTAAGCTAAATTTTCGGATTCAAGTGCTGAAAGTCCATAATTTATCACTCGCCACGTCAGCAGCATAGGCTAAATCTATGTAGCCATATGGCCACGTGTCGGCCATTGCATGATTATTTTTTTTGTTATCTCATTCAACATTCCGCATTCCGCATTCCGCATTCCGCAATCTGTATCTTGCATTTAAAGGAAACAAGGCCATCACTCCTATTTTTGAGCAGTATGAACTTGGTGAACATGCTTTTGCTCTCAGTTCTTGGGTTTGGGCTGCTGTCGACTTCGATGGTTGAGGCTATTGTGGCAGGCGTGGACTTCGGTGGCGAATTTTTCAAGGTGGCACTTGTCAAGCCTGGTACTCCCTTTGAGATCGTCACTAACGTGCACAGCAAACGCAAGACCGAAACAATGGTGGCTTTTGATGGCGATGAGCGTCTCTATGGTGCCGACGCTGCTACGGTGGGTGTACGCCGACCTCATACAGCGTACACACAACTTCGCCGTCTTTTAGGCACAAAGCTGAGCGATCCACAGGTCTCAGCGCTGCTCGAAGAAGAGCATCTACCTTACGAATTGATGCAAAACACCACGCGTGGCGGGACTATCATGCTCAAACACGGTAAAGACCAGATTTTTCACGCAGAGGAGCTCGTTGCAATGGTTTTCACCCACGCGCGCCAGATCACTGATACGTTTGCTGAGGCGTCTGTGAAAGACTGGGTGCTTACAGTACCTACCTACTTTTCTCAGGCCCAGCGCCAAGCTATGCTCGATGCCGCTGAAATATCAGGTGTGCGCGTGCTGTCGCTTATTAACGAGAACACTGCGGCAGCACTTCATTTGGCGGTACATTCGAGCTTTGACACTGAGGAGAAGCCGAAAAAGATTTTATTTTTCAACATGGGTTCTACTTCGCTTCAAGTGAGCATCGTTGAGTTTTCGAGTCAGGTCTTGCCGGACGGATTCAAGAAAAATAAGACTATCTCCACCTTCCAGACAATTAGCAACGCGTGGGATGAATCTCTAGGTGGTGCCAAGTTCGATTTGCGACTGGCTGAACACCTGGCTCAGGAATTTAGCGAGAAGATTGGAGAAGACATTCGAAAAGTTCCTCGTCCAATGGCCAAGATTCGTGCACAAGCAAAGAAGACCAAGACGGTATTGTCGGCTAATGAAGAGATCCCTGTTGTCATGCAGAGTCTGTACAACGACATCGATTTTTTCACGTCCATGACTCGCTCGAAGCTTGAAGCACTTTCGTCCGACCTGTTTGAACGGACATTGAAGCCCGTAGAGGCGGCGTTGGAGAAAGCTGGACTCACAGCTACTGACATCGATGAGATTGAACTCATTGGTGGTGGTGTGCGCATGCCAAAGATCCGGCAGCAGCTTTCCGAATTCTTCGTCGGTAAAGATCTGAGTGTGCATTTAAACGGCGACGAGGCCATGGCACTAGGCGCCGCATTCCGTGCTGCAAATTTAAGCAACTCGTTTCGTGTGCGACAGGTGGGAATGACTGATATTGCGACTTATCCGATCGGTGTGCGACTTGTCGATCTGTCGGCCACCGAGATCGCAGGTAAGATCGAGGAGGTGGAGTCGAAGCAGTGGATGAAGCGTGCGGCGCTGTTCTCGGAGTCACACCGTCTTGGTCTGCGCAAGTCAGTGTCGTTCGCGCATTCTAGTGACTTGTCCTGTACTTTTCGCTACGACAAACCGTCCATGCTGCCTGCCGGTGTGAGTGTTCATATTGCCACGTTTAATGTTACAGGTGTTGAAGGTTTTGCTGCTCGCATGGCGGATAAGAATCTTGGAGAGCCTAAGATCACTCTCACATTTGAGCTGGACAGCAATGGTATTGCTCAGATTGCCAAGGCTGAAGCTACGCTTGAAGAGGAGGTGGAGGTTGAAGTAGCTGTGAAGAACAAAGCAGAGGGTAGTGCGGCTGATGATGAAAAGGTTGCCGAGGAGAAGGAGATGCCAGAGTCTAGATTAGAAAAGCAGATTAAAACGCACCGTGAAAAGCTACTTGTAGTGCGCGCACATGAGACGCGCGAGCCTGAAGAGGGCGTCAGCATTTTACCTATGAGCGAACGTACAAAGAAGGAGTCGATGCGGATGTTGAAAGAGATGGAAAAGGCCGACAACAAGCGTCGTGCGGATCTCGAAGCCAAGAATAGTCTTGAGACCTTCATTTACACGGCTCACGATGCTCTGTCGGCCCAGGAAAGCCAGATTAAGCTCGTTACGATTCCGGAACAAGTTGAGTCGCTTCAGACAAAATTGACAGAGACGGAAGAATGGCTGTACGAAGATGGCGAGAAGGCTGATGCTGCAGAGTACAAGACGAGGATGGATTTATTAAACTCGGAGCTGAGTGCCATCCTCTTGCGCGTGACGGAGCTTAAGGAGTTGCCGATCGCGATTAACACTGCAAAAGAGTACACTTTTAGCACGCGCGAGCTCATGAACGAGTGGAGCACAAGCAAGCCACAAGTGACGGACGAGGAGCGCAGTGATGTGTTTGAAAAATTGGACGAATTAGACGCGTGGCTCGCTGAATCCGAGTCGTCGCAGAAGACCGCTCCGAAGCACGAAGCGCCTTTGGTGACGTCAGCGGATGTCGCCAAGAAGGTTCAGAGTGTCAAAAAGTTTGTCGTCGTCTTGGCCAAGCGGCCAAAGCTCAAGCCGCTAAAGACTGAGGAGGAGAAGGATGACACCAAGGCTGACGAGACTTTGCCCAAGGACGCCGACAAGGAGACGACGGCACCCAATATCACAGAGTCTGAGAACCACGAATCTGCCGAGAAGAAGGATGAATTGTAGACATTTGAGCATTGCAAGGAGTGTTATTAAATAAAACGATCAAGTCGCCTTGCAGCTCTTTTAAATAAATCCTTACTTTTCAGGTGTTGTCGAATGGTACTTTCTTTTAGAAACTGGTTCAAAGCCGCTCACGAAGCGAGTGTACCGCGCCACCACATCATTCGAGTCCAGCCCCAGCCACGAAATAAATGGTGCAATCTTTACCACGTTCTCCAGCTCTTCTCCAGTCCCCACTTGGCGATATCTCCGTAACAAGACCCCCTTTCCCTGTGGTTTGCACTGCACAATTTCCGTTCCTTCCCCATTCGCCAGAAGAGACTGGTAGTATCGATTCACGCGCTGTCGATCGACTTTACCATGCATAGACGTCATCTTGTAGAACACGTCTTCGCGTTTCGGGTGAAAGGTTTTATCCCGCACCACCTCGCAATACAATTCATAGAGCGCGAAGCGACCTACGTTCGGGATAAACGCAACGTTGTCATCGTTGGCAATAGGTCGCGTGAACGTGTCGACAAACTGTGCGATGATAGTCGCAATCGAGCGTGGTGGAGTAAGAGTACTTCGACTCGAATTGCTAGTGGCAGGAACTGGATAACTAAGCGGCGAGGGAGGCGCTGGGGGTGTAGCAGTCTGCATATCCACCCTTTTCCTTTTAAAACTTGTAGACGAAGGTGCGCCCTCAATGCCATTGGCTGCCAAAACAGTTTTTTTCACGTTTCCGCTAGTCGCAAAGTCTTGCAGCACGAGTGTAAATTGCTGACCAGTTGGCAGCGTCGAGGACACGGGCACTACGTCACCATCGAGGTCTCGCAGCAAAAATTCCGTGTCACGAGGCAACTGCAACTGGATGCGCATCGTCTTCTCCACTTGAGCGTCGGATGTACCCACGTACCAGCAGATTCGACGCGCATCGTCGTCGTTTCCTGCTGCAACGTACACGTATATCTTCATTGCTGACGAGATGGGTACTGGTGACAACACTGCCGGCAAACTATGTGCACCACATTCTTTAGACTATTGAAGTTACATGTACTATGATATCTTGCTTAGAGCAGCTGCTGTCGCTGCATAATTTACGATCGTAATTGCAGACTCGGTCACGCATGGGCTAGCGGTGTACTGTGCTCGCTGAAGCAGTCAACAAAGTCCAGAGGAGACTCAGATAGTGATGACGGGGATTGTAAGAGTGGCAGTGCTCCAGTATTGGAAGCTGATGCCAGCAGTCGATTTCGCTTGGTTTTCGGTGTGTGTGGCTTCCACACATCGTTAGAATCTGCATGGGCACCACTGGAGATACTGATGTGTTGAACGCGGTATCGTTGTGGGTGTGCAGCGCTACTAGACGCTTGACATGGTTGATCGGCTGTAGCGGGTCGACTCGTGGTCAACATCGGATCTGGGGAATGTGTCCGCTTCTTCCTATTGCTGTAAGGAGTATTGAAAGGAGATAACACTGCCGTGGACCTGGAAGCTCTATACGTAGTATTGCAGCGTTCTGAAGCTCTTATTGACGGTTTTATCGTGCACACGGGACGTGCAGGCTGTTTTCGCCGTTGCAGACGAGTTTGGACTATATGTGACGTCGGCTTTGCCCCAATGCTAACACGTCGTTGTCGACCTACACCATACGCTGCAGCGACGGCTGCGGGCACAGGCTTGAGTGCAGACTTCTCGGCGATGCTTGCTTCTGGGGGTGCGACAGCCTGAGCAGCTGTGGCGGCGGTAGGAGATGTTGGAACGAGAGTTAATTGTTCCAGAGTGGATTCTTGAGAGTGTGATTGTGTATCCGAGGACATCACAGTATCTGCAAAAGTGCATCGGTCCATCTCGGTAAATTTACTACCTTTGTTCTTTCTATTGTAACCAGTAGCAATGCTTAGAGCTTGTGTCCAAAGCAAATAATCGTTTGCATCGCGTGCACGGCAAGTTAAAGTGCGGCGGCGTCCTATCGGTCCAGAACTTCCATATTCGATGGAAAAGTCGAACGTGCCCGAGTTACCACCTTTATCCCATGTGCACTTGACTCGAGCTCGAGTATCGTCCAGGTCTAATTTACTTCGACAAGCATGGCCCAGAAGCGACCGATGGTAGAAGATTAGCGAGTAGTGGTGTGTTTTGGTCGGCCGCGTCGGTTGATCAATGGCGTCGCATTCGACCTCCTCCAAGTCGCCATCGGAATCATAAAGTACAACTTTCTCATCATTTGAGTAGCTAGTGATGGTGTTTATTAATTGAAAAGCCATAGGCTTCCATAAAAACTTACACGAGCGAACACGGAGACTTCCGGCACAGAGTGTCTCCTGTCGCACCACCCGCTTGTTCTCTCGACTTGACGGTGATACATCGCTGCGACGCAAATGTTTGCAACTGCTCGTTGCATCTGATGCGACGCTTCGAATCGCGCTGTTAAGACTTGCGGGACCAGCGTAATTTACAAAGTCAAATCTACTAGGGGATCGCAATCCTGCGGCAAGCGGCATCGTGTTTCTATTGTCACCGCGATAGCAAATGTTGCAATGACGACCGAGTAGGGCCAAGTAGCATCGGGACCACTTGCAGTTTCACAGTCCTTTGGACGTTGCATATTCCACCCAGTGGTAGCGTGAAAGCCGATGGTTAACCCATTTTTGCGCTTTAGAGTCTCAAAGGGGTGGTTCGTGGCCACACGAAGCGAATTAACAAGTTCAGTAGATCATTCACCACGGTATGGAATGAAACGCTTGTGGGAGACTCCTGGAAAGATTAGCTCGTAGAGCGACTTGAAGGCTACTCTCTCGCTGTGTAAGTTTCCGACGCAAGGTCAGAGACGTCACCGTTACTAACTGTCGACTTGCATCTACCAAGTTTTCTTTGTTAAAAAAGACCATGCACTTGTTTGGGGCCTAGCCAAAAATGTTTTTTTTTCAACAAGTTCTAAATGGAATAATGTCACTAGTTCAAAGTAGTTTGCTGTGGTATCAGATGCATCAAAATGAGCCATGCAGAGCTGACGAACGACGAAGGAAAGCTCGTTAATGAAGTGTCGGTATTGAAAGTAGCAATGCACCGGATCCGAATCACAGACGCTGGCTTGACTAATCGGATCCGTCAAAGCACATTACTTGTCGGTCCGACCTTTTGCTTGGCAATGTCTAGAAATAAAGTGTGTTCGCTCTTTTTTCGTTTCTCCTTTTGTGTTAGTATTGCCAAGTCCAATTTTTTTGGACTTAACCATGGGAGAAGCCTACCAACTCTTTCATTTAGATACCTCTTTCACTTCGCAGGATTTGACATCTGTTCTTTTGTCTGATTGGCGCGAAAGCGCCAGCTCATTTGTTACGAAAAGTGGTCGCGAAAAAACGCTACAAGATACGCACTTCTTGTCATTGTAGAGAGCGTTACAAGGTAACCAATTAAAGGAGCAAAAATGCCAGTAATTGAGGTAGCCAATCTGCGACATCCCCTAAATTCTCAACATACGCACTTATATTCCAAATGCTCTATAATGATGACGATTCGTCATTTATTCCAATTTAACTAATAAAGTAGTCCGTGGATGATTACAGCCACTTTTTATAAAACTTAAAATACGAAACTGTCCCAGTGGCAATAGTAGAGACGACGCCCCACCATATTAGGTATCCATTCTCGCACTGCAATTCCGGCATGTTGACAAAGTTCATTCCGTACAAACCAGTAAGAAATTGTGCCGGCAGGAACACGGTGGCTACGAGGGTCAATGTGTAGCTCACTTCACTTTGTTGAGCACGGCGGGCATTATGAAAATCGTCGAGGAGAAGACGGCATCGATCCAGAAGCCGATCGCAAGTCTCATCAATGACTGTCACGTGATCTTGAACGTCTCGAAAATACCGCAGAGTTTCGCCCTCAAAGTCACTCGATTCCATGAGTTGCGTGATCATTTCCCGCAGTGGTTTGCACAGTAATTGAAGCCCTTTGATCTCCTTTGAACACCTGGCAAGACGATCGGCATCAAAGTTCAATGGATCGTGGCGTAAAAGGCGAGAAAGCATCGCTACCTTGGCCCCATAAGTGTGTGCAATGGGTGACAATTCATCGACACACACGTCTACGATCGAATAGACGAGAAAAGCGACCCCGCTGTGGCGAACTTTGGAGTAGGAAGTGTCCAGTCGCTGCTTTAACGTCGGCCACAACGTACTTTGCGACTCTTGCACACTAATGACCACATTCTCCATGATGTACAGACTCAGTTGTTCGGGCGGTGCCATGATACGTCCCATGCCTAAATCGTCGAGTCGAGTCTCTAATTCAGCTTTGCTCATGGTTTCGAACGGCGAGACTTCATTGTCTCGAACATATAACGAAGCGCGATAGAACCGTTGATACTCTAATGTCTTTTCGACGTCTCGAGCGTGGACAGTTTGAAGCACTAACGACGAGTGCTCAGCGTAGTGTTCGTATTTTGGTCGCTCAAGATCGGCAACCAATGTATCCTCGACCGCGAGCGGATGCAGTCGATACCGAACTGCTAGTCGACGCATCAATAGCGGATCCGTTCCCTCTACGTTTATCCATCGGACAGTCGCCCAATTTGGTCGCTTTGAGTACATGAACTTTTCCACTCCTTCAATCGGGTACGCACTTCGAATCCTATCGGGAGCGTACTCGATTGATCCCAGTCGAGCAGTTTGAACATTGTAGCCGTATACGTTAAAGTACTCTCGATTCAAAGCATCTACAAAGTCCGGACTGAAGAGCTGTGCCATCTTGATCTCTTGTATTGCATACAAAAACTCTTCGTACGAGATTCCTCCGCTCTTGTCGTCATCCACTTGGCCAATAAAGGCCTTGAACTCATCGTCCTTCTCGCACGAAATTCCCATTGCTTGTAAACCCCGTCGAAAGCCGTCATACGATACCATGCCATGCTCTGTATATACATACAAGAAACCGCTCGTAAAACTCATGCAAAAAAGTATCAAACATGCAGCCACTTACCATTGGGATGAAAGAGGGAGAAGAGCTTCGTGAGTTTAGCCGTGGTGAGATCATAATGGGGATCCATGAGGTCCCATTGATCAACTTCTTCAGCGACTGATGCGCCCTCGGACCAGTTTAAAGGATGCGAGTCTCTTGCTCTGGACACGAGACTCAGCAGATCTTTACCGTGCAACGTCGGTAGCAGTGGCGATAATTTGCTGGGCGTCGATGAAGTGAGGGACCGACATGCAGGCCGGTGCCAGGCGTGTAAAGGGCTAAAAAGTGGATACAAATTGGTACGTTTGAGTGCATACTTGAGTGCATTGAATGGGCGAAGGACAAGTGCGTTACGACGTAATAGCATGGTAATCAAATCCTGTGCTAGGCGAGTCAGATTTGCTCGATTTTGCGCTACAAAAACAGCTTAGGACATGATTTTACGCGTGATTTATAGGGTAGATTACAGCGCAAAATTTTAAAGCGTCCGCGTGATTGCAACGTGCTCGCAAGAGTGACAAAAAACGGCATCTTGGTCTTTCTGAGGGAGACAAACCGACCCTGTGACTCGAGCGATTAGTCGCTTGACTCAAGACTGAGAAGTAAGTGGTTTGATATCCATAGGATCCGAATTAAGGCAACCGGAGATAGGTCACGAGCAATCACACCAATACGTGCGACTGCTCTGCTTTTATGAGAGTTGGGTGGACTGAACGCCCCACTCGCCAAAAAACGCCCATAGCGTAATGATGGGTCCGAAACTCGAGTCCAGCATCCCACGCTATTGACAACTTGGTCATAGCGCGTGGGTTCCAAATTACTGATTCCAAATGTCTATGTGACTATTCAGACGGACATTATTACGAAAAATCAAAAGCTTTGTCTCACGGCTAGATTTGAGTACATATATGTGCATTAGCTGGATGCAAATTAAATTAGCCTCTTTACGCAATAATCATGCTCGATTTTTTAGTGGCACGCCGAGCGATACGCGCAGCTCGTATATATTCTTTGTAAAGTGATTGCAAAACGTGTTTTTGTAAATCATCAGGCAGCCCTCAAACAGAGGCCTTCTCATCACGACAACATAAGGAATCACGCACCGTTTGAATAAAAGTTGGGAATACAACTTTAGTGTCTTACCTTTTCCCTCGTATAAGCTATCAATAAAGTTACGTCAGCTTGATAGACATTTTTCATCTGACAATAGACAAGTTTGTCTATGAAAGAAGAAGGGCTTACATCAAGATCCCCACTTTGCTGTCGTTGTCTTGCCACGCTGTTTCGCTTTGAAACTTCGCCCACTTGATATTAAAAAATGGTGAAGCTGTACGTGAAGCCCTCGGTATCATTTAGCATGGCTGACTTACTATCCGTGTGACACATTTGCGTGACACATTGACTTGCTTCTAATCGTATGACGACGGCGCTTAATATACTATTCAAAGCGATGATGGCACACAAACTTATCTTGATTTGTTGCTCGGTCGTATTAACGGGTTTGAGGCTCAGAGCTATGCCAATAAGAATACATGACAGATTTGTCGTAAGCTAAAACAAGCTCTCTTTCTCGCTTGGAATCAGTATGATGTACTCCTGTCCTACTACATACTTTTTATTCGCGTCAGCATAACAAGAATCTGTATTACTAAATACGCATTAAATAGTAGACACCATTTTCAAACGCTTGTAGCAGGCTTGCCAAAAAGTGTTGAAGGTGATGCTGTGGCTGTGATATGTGGATGATGACGTCAAATGATGACAGCATTAGGATGACGTCAGAAGCTTCTAAAAGGTTCCAAGCTTAGATGTAGCAGTAGTGCAAATTAAGTCTTAGTAATTCACTTTTTATTTTACCTCTTCGATCACAAGCCATCTTTAACTTAATCCTCTACGTTTAATTGACCTATAAGAGGCTATGAGCCCAAGTACAGGCGCGATACCCAAGATGGAGCCGTTCGACGGGTCATACTACGCGCAATGGACTCATGTCGAGGAGACTGTGGGATGCGGTGCTTAATAAAGCCAGTGTCACACCGGCGAAAGAGCAGCAAGAGCACGCGGCGATCACAACTGGTACATGTTATGAATACCACCAATGCCCAAGAGACCTGGGAAGCGCTAAAGAGGTTTCACCGAACGCGAACATGACGAGCTGGCTATGGCTCAAGGAGAAGTTCGCACCGTTCAAGTACACGACGAAGGCCATGAGCGCACACGTGATGGAGCTGGAGCAACTGGTTCTGCAGATAAGAAGCGCGAGTTACCGGCCAACTGAAGAGGACGTATGCGCGACAATACTGCGAAGTCTACCAGAGTCGTACGAGAGCCTGGTGCAGGCATTTTGCATAGTTCATTTTCAGCAATCTCTTAAACAAGCTCATTGCTAGAGAAGTGCGCAAGAAGGAATCATGCCGCATCGAAAATAAAATGGCGCTGCACGTAAGCAAGTATCGTAAAAAGCGCCAACTTAGAAAGAAAAGTGGCAGTCAGCGCAAGAAAGGAGCGGGTGCTCAGTGTTTTATCTGCGGAAAGCGCGGGCACTACGCACGCGACTGCTGGGCAAAGGCTAACGACAACAGTGGGAACGGTAGCCGAAGTGAAGATGACTCGAACGTGGCGTTTAGCGCCAGCAAAGGAAGTGCTGGAGACGGCTAAGTCATGCTCAGTGGTGCCACAGCACACATGTGCAAGAAGCGCAATTTTTTTTCACAGAGTACGTGGAAGCAACGACGGCACGGTATTTATCGAGCACGAAAAGCAGCGCTCAGTTGAAGGTGCTTGGACAAGGCACACTGATGCTGTGAGTCTGGAATGGCACGGGATGAACGAATGCTCGGCTTGAGAACGTGCTACACATACAAGATCCGACGAAGAATTTGGTTTTCTTTGACTGCGGCAGCAGCGCGCGACCTTCCACAACGGCTGCAATGTGAGTCAAATTGGACGGGCTGTCGCGACTGGATCGCGGCGTGGCATGCTAATGATGCAGGACGTTAAGACAAACGCCGAGTGCTAACCAGTCCACATTGAAGCCGAAGTGTGGCACCGCCGGCTCGGGCACGTGTCCTATTCGACCGTCAACAAACTGACAAAGAGCGGTCACATCGATGGCAACTGCGTCGACACGAGTGTTGTATGCATTGTGTGCACGACAGCCAGACAAGTACAAAATGCTTTTTACATCGCCGAAGTGGACTCTTCTGCAAGAGAAAATCTTCGTGCAGACAGTTTGTGTGCTCGGGCGAACAGGGACCGATCTCGCCGGAGTCTAAGTCGGGATACCGCTACGTTGTGAGCTTCATTGCTTTGAAGAGTCGCTTTGCGACGATCTACCCGCTGCGCACGCAGAGCGATGTGCAGAAGGCATTCATGAAATACTATCACGACATCAAGCTTAAGTGCGACATTGTCGTAAAGGTACTGCGTATGGTTAGTAACGCAACGCGAAGTTAAATAGGTTTTGCAAGAAAAACTGAATCGAACAAGAATTTATAGTGCCACACAACCCGGAACAAAGCGGCATGGCAGAGCGCATAAATCGCATTGTGACCGAGATGACTAGCTGCATGCTGAACGAGACCAAGGTGGGCAAGGACTTCTGGTGTGAAGCTACGATGACCGCCGTGGACATCCGTAATGTGGTACCAAACTTATCGAGTCCAAATGCGAGCCCGTTTGACCTTGTCTTCAAGTGTACGCTACGCATTCATCATATGCGAGTGTTTGGCAGCCAGTGCCATGCATATGTGGCCAAAGCGACGTGAGGGAAGCTCGACAACTCAGGCGTGCGCTGGCTGATGCTTGGCTACTCGAAGCAGCACCAAGCGTATCGACTGCTAGATGCAAGCTTGAGTGCGATCGTAATCTCGCGCAGCATGACATTTGTGGAACAAGCGCCAACGATGGTAGTGCGCAAACAAAATGCGCTAAGTTAGATCGACATAGCGGGTGATGAGGAGCACGAACAAGAACCGTGTAATATCGCTGCAAGGGACAGTTACCAAACTTCATCAATGGGACCGAGTGTGACGCCAACACATGTTGTTCAAGAGATGAACGATCGACCGGGAGGTGCTGTACCGACACAAAGATTAAGCACGTCTGGACGCAACGGCGAGAACGAGTCGCATGTGCGACCAGTGCGTAAACGCAAGCAGTAACACGTTGCGAGCAAGAATTTCCAAACATGCGGCGCGAAGAGTTCAACGTGGACGAATACGAAGCCGGATACGAAGCAGTGTACTGTCTTAACGCAGAAGATGAGAATGCGTCATCTTTTGATAATGTTTTGCAAACACAAAGATGAATGGCTACGCGCGATAAAAAAAGAGATACAAACACTGGCGAAGCACGAGACGTGAACGCTTGTGGATCTACCGAGCGACAAGAAGGCGATTAAATGCAAGTGGGTCTTCCGCATCAAATTCAAGCGTGGCTCGTGGCCAAGGGCTTCACTCAGCGACCAGAAAAGGATTATTCTGAGACGTTTGCGCCGGTCGCGCGTAAGGATTCAATTAATGTAGCATTAGCACTCGCGGCTGAACAGGACTTGGTGATAGAGAACGTCGATGTCGACACAGCGTTCCTGTATGGATAAGTCAAGGAGGCAATATACATGGGTCAGTCTGACGGTTTCAAGAATGTGCCGCATCCGATCAAAAAGTGTCTATTGTGCAAAGCACTTCACGGCACAAAGCAGGCTGCTCGCGAATGGAACCATCGAATCAATGCGCACCTTCAGAAGCAAGAATTCAATCGTACGGAGGCCGACCTGTGCGCCTACGTGAGACGCTCGGAGTATGGATAAAGCCTTGTCATCATCCACGTTGATGACTTGACGATCTTTGCTCGGGTGCAAGAACGCATCGAAGCTATCAAGAGCGAGCTCAAGAGCAACTTCAGCATCAAAGAGTTGAGACCGCTTAGGTACTGTCTGCGTCCACCAGCACGCCAACATCAAATGGCTGGCCGATAATTATGGCGTCAACAAGTGCAAGGAGGTACACACGCCATCGAGCGAGAGCGAGAAGCTGATCAAACTTCGAGATGACGACGTATACGTGCCAAAGTGGCCATGACGTGAGCTTTCGGCGCACTGATATATGTTGCAAAGTGCACGTGACCAGACATTGCCCATGCAGTGGTTGAGTGGGCAAGTACTGCGAGAACAATGGAATGCAAGAATGGATCGCGGCCAAGCGTATACTGAAGTACTTGAAGACGACTGCAGACTACAGTAATGTGTTAAGCAGAAAGAACAAGAGAGAGCTACAGGGCTATGAGGATGTATCATGGGTAAACGACTTAGACTCATGCCGCTCCACAACAGGCTATGCTTTCTTCATCAATGGCAGCGTGGTATCATGGAGGTCAAAAGGACAACCTGCTGTGGCGACATCAAGCATCGAGGCGGAGTATATGGCCTTATTTTCTGCGACTCAAGAGGAGTGGAGCCGTGTCTACTTTTTAAAAGATATGGATTGTACATTGTAAGGGTCTACGATTATCTATCAAGACAATTACGGCTGCTTCGCGTTGGCAAAGATCCCAATCCTTCACGCGCGAACCAAGCGCATTGACACCAAGCACCACTCCTTACGTAAAGAAGTGGAAGAAGGTGTCATAACACTCGAGTACAAGCCGACGGATGAGATGGTAACGGACATGCTGACGAAGGCCCTTGGGCGAGTTAAGCATTTAAGCTTCGTCAAAGATCAATGCCTTGCCGCGTAAAGTGGCCGAACACACACGCACACATCAAGGGAGAGTGTTGAAGGTGATGCTGCGGTGTGTATGGCTCTGCATTTAAAGGTATTTCGGTAAGATACCGGTAGGGAACCTGTATATGACGTCTGACGATGACTTCAGAAGCTTTAAGAAGGTTCTAAGATTAGATGTAGCAGAAGTGCGAACTAAGTCTTAGTCGCTCACTTTTGATTATACCTCTTCGAGCACAAGTTGCCTTCAACTTAATCCTCTGCGTCCGACTGACCTTTAAGAAAAAGCACTATTGACACCTTAGTGAGATGGTCGTGCGAATAGAGAATAAAATAGAAAACGAGTCGCAAATAGTATATTTTGACTTAAGCCATTTTAATACATCACAAATAAGTAATTTTGTTATTCTTCCACATTGACAAGCTGTTTGAGTATTTCGTCTCGTTTCGATCTTGAATTTTGTTATGTATCAACTGATCGAAAAATGATTCGCCAACACTCCGCAATCCCTGAGCATCAGCAAAATTCCGCTTCTATACAATGATTGTTTTGCAACCATTTTTACCATTTTTTTCTTTCGATATCACCGCCAATACCAACTATAAATTTGATATCAGCGTGCGAGTTGGCTGTACATTATATAAGAACAGAGCATGAGAATCGTGGACACCCTGATAGCACGATAAGTTGTGGCTATCCGCTCACTCTTCTACTATCTGCCATGGCTTATAAATACGATTTTTTAAGAATGTATACACACATGACAATTCCTATAGAATCAGCAAGATTGTGCTTCCAAAAATTGCTGCAAATGAATTTGAATTTTGTACATATAGCTTATAAAGCCACCACATGAATAAGGCGCTAGAGTTAAAGCATCATAGATTGAAATTAAATACAATTTGAAAACAGCTTAATTTCATTAAATCGAATAACGCACTGGTAATGCTTTATCGAGTTTATTGCAATAAGTCATACAATGAAGGCTGCCAATGCAACTCGATCGTTTTGGCCAGCAACAGCCGCAGCGCCGTTTACGTGTTGTCCCTTACTACTGCGGCAGTGCATTGACATACAAAGTAGAATTATGTACAATATAATTAGCCAATGTTGGAAGCGCATTTGCGTAATGGAAGAGATGTAGCTATTGGCATGAGTCAATGAGGAGGTGCGATTTATATATACTGGGAGCTTAATAATAGGTTATGACACATACAGTATTGTATTGTATTGTATTACGTTATCGCGTTGCCAAAATATGCACGTGCTAGGCTCAGTCTGGCTAGTCCACGGCATTGAGTGGTGTCCGCATACGTTGGGTCTCGTTCGGCGGGCAGTGCAGCCAGCACCGAGGTCGTGAGGGTCTTCCATTAATTTGTTCAGCTCTGACTTGGTAAGAGTCCAGGTGGCGCCCTGGTGCTGGAGACCGTCGCGTCGAGGGTGAGACTCGTTAGAGTCCTGCACATGCCCGAGAGCACCTTCCCGAAGCGTGCGAGCATTAAGCCCTCGCGCTTGGAAGAAGGGCGTCACCCCAACCTTTTCCGAAGCGACACATACAGTATTATGTTAAATTGAGCCCGTTATTAGACCGTTTTAGACAATAATATCAATTTAAGACGTCAAGAACTTAGGTTTCGCACAATTTCGATACACAGGGTTCTAAATTCAAAATACACAGATAATTTTGTTAATCATAGCCAGATTGAGCAACAGTGTTGTACCCAAAATTGTTCAAAGATTTTGGCTATCAAACTTACACGCTAGGACTAAGCTGTCCTTAGCGCGGAATGTTGGTAGCTATCCAGCCCAAATCAGTGACCGCTTGATTGCACTGATAGACTTTTTGGCCAATTGGGCGTCCAGCACAATCAACTGTTACACAAGCATTTTTGAGTTCGGGTCGGTAGGGCAGTTACATTTTAGGTTGTAATCACTCTTCCACTTCAGTGACTTGGCCCCGGCTGCCTTAATTCGGATCGCATGGGTATTGAATCAGGTACGTGGTTCCGCGACTAGCCACTCGAGCCACAGGGTGAGAGCCGGAGCCATCAAGTGGACAGACTAACGTACTCTTGTTTTACTCTGTTAAATATGTAAGACTTGTCGAGCGCCTCTTGCGTTCCGGACAGTAGGGTGCCAACCCGTCTCGCTCCTAGATTCACTACCTGAACTACTCGCTTCTGCCTTCGTCTTATCTTCGTGCATATGTAGATAGAGCTGAAACAAATTTATATGTCTGATATTAGTTTACACTTTATGTTTGTCGAGCTCTAAGCCGATGCCTTGAGGAAGGATTGAGGTATCACTACCAAAACTAAATGAGTTCCTAAGCATTACATTTTTATTTTATAGCTAACGATGCTGGACTTCGTGTGTTTGTCTAAGTATGGCAATTGCTCTTATCTTAGTCTATGTTAACAATATTTACCTCTAGCCTTACATACGAAACATTTTAGTCGAGAAGTATAATTGTGGAAAGAAGAGGAAAAAGAGAGTCTGCACTGCACAGTGTTTCTCTTAAGCTACGCTAATATTTCATGAAATGTAAGACAATGTAACAAAGGCGAGAAAAAACTTGTGCACGTCTTTACAACTAATGAATGGGTATTCGCTTCACTGGCACGTTCTAGTTTACCACTTATGTGACTTTCATTATGATACATACATTCGTACTATCTTGATACCTGCGTTGTTTGACGGCGCTCAACGCGCAATTAAACGACCAAAGTTTGATTGATATGCCAGTCTCAATGGATTAATTTCCAAGACTATTGACATTTCCCGTCTAGATCTTCTCCACTATCCCGATCATTTTGCTTTAATGGGCAAAAAGCCTAGCTTGTATCTTATCTTTGAGTCAATTATGATGACGGCTACTTGTTATAAATGTCGGTGATACACCGTAGGTCAGTACTTAAATACATTGAACATTCGATGTCGCATGGAATGCGTTGCGTCATTCGATGACACTACCTGAAATGTCGACGAATACTGTCTTTGTGGACCCCAAGCGGTCATGCAAACCCTCTCACACGTCCGTAATGAACACAGTAATTACGATTTTTTTCCACGGCGATTGTATTGTATTGTATTACGTTATCGCGTTGCCAAGTTATGCACGTGCAAGGCTCTATGGCTAGTCCACGGCATAGAGTGGTGTCCGCATACGTCGGGTCTCGTTCGGCGGGCAGTGCAGCCAGCACCGAGGCCGTGAGGGTCTTCCATTATTTTGTGTAGTTCTGACTTGGTAAGAGCCCAGGTAGCGCCCTGGTGCTGGAGACCGTCGCGCCGAGGGTGAGACTCGTTAGAGACCTGCAGATGCCCGAGAGCACCTGCCCGAAGCGCGCGAGCATTTAGCCCCCGCGCTTGGAAGGAGGGCGTCACCTCAACCTTTTCCGAAAACCACGGCGATTGTCGAGTAAATATATGAGTTTTAGCTGACTGCCCAATTCAAAATTTGACGAAATCTTGTAATGTATCGTCACGAAATTCTCGTCTAATAAGCTGCTGAACTAACGCGCAATTCTTACTTATTTCTGATACGATGCAAGTAAAATTTAGGCCTGAGCTATGATAGGCACCGTATACTTTCAATAAACATATAAGCTCATGAAGCTGCCATTTATTGGCGACATACAAATATTTTGGACTTTCATCAAATTGAAACTTTGATTGCATCGACTTGTCAACTTACAAGAACAGCATTTCATACCAGACCTTCATATAAATCTCACCAAGCTTCTTCTTCGTGTCGTTTTGCTAAATATTCGCAAATGAACAAGCTTCTTATATGGCGCCTCCAATCATTTGCAAGCATTAACAACGAATAATCTGGCCAACTCTGGAGCCCGCTCATCAATGCTCTTCGAAGTGGCGTTCGCCCAATTATACAACCTTTCTCCCTTATGATGGCGTCTTTACCTCCTCCCTTGCCCTTCAACCGCAGGCTGTATTTTGTACAGGGTTGTTGTCATTCCAACTGTTTTGTAACACAAAGCGGGAAAAAGTAAAGAGCTTAAAGTGAGTGGCTCCCTTAAAATCTCTTATAAAATTAAATACTTCTACCACCAGGTTCACAGTTTTCCAAGCTTTGCAGCACATTGTTCCTCTTCAACCTTCATGCCTTACAAAAAATGCAAGTGGCAATGAAGAAGAATCGTCGTTTCTGTATGAAAAAAGGGATTGCTTACCTAAAAACGGAAGTACTTTGCCGGAAAAGGTTAAAAGGCTACAATGACTTGTAAGATTGTAAAAGGGCGTGTATATATGCGTAAGCGCTACGCTTTACATACTACTGGTAGTAGTAATAGCCAGCACATTACACCGGCAGTTTTTTTTCTTAGCTTTATTTAACAAGGAGAATAAAGCTAACCGTTTCTAATGCAATTTTACGACTTTGACGACACAACCTCCTGACCACCTTATGACGAGAGAAAGCGCCACCACTTCAGAAGTAGTTTAAATGCTCTCGTCTTCTTAGAAGCGACAGCCGATGGTTTCAACGAGGACAACCTCTCGACCACCTGAGAGTGAA
Source organism: Plasmopara viticola (assembly GCA_001695595.3). Taxonomy (NCBI): domain Eukaryota; phylum Oomycota; class Peronosporomycetes; order Peronosporales; family Peronosporaceae; genus Plasmopara; species Plasmopara viticola. Next base: position 285,871 of record MBPM02000059.1, read on the forward strand.
TGCAACGTCTCTTGGATCTTAGGGTAGTTCAAGAACCTCATTCAAACTAAACACGTGCATTGATAAATGCAATAGATAATTGCGCCGGCATATTTTTACCGCAAGGAATAGTTCAGAGCAGCGCGACGCGTGGCGTCTCACCATTGATTGGAAATTCTATATGACACGCCTTCATTTCCGCTTAAATACATCTAGAAATTATCTCCTTTCAATTCCAGAATCTGAAAAGATGGTCAAGCTTTTCTGTGGGATCGTTGGTTTGGTGGGAAGCACGTTCTCGGTGCGAGTAGACGAAGACGACTTGGTCGATGACTTGAAAGATGCGATTAAGGCGAAGAAGTCGACGCGAAGACGCGAAGAACCTGCAGCTCTTCCTGACGGAGACGGCGACCAGCGCGTGGCTGCCGGACGACGATACTCTGGACGCGGTGCTTTAGAGCAGAGATGTTTCTTCCTATGTGAAGATGCGCGCGTCGTGAAAGCTGTCCAAACCAAGCCTCTTTGGGCCGAACGTGTCGCTCGGAGAGGACGTGGTTCACGTGCTGGTGGTGGTTTCCGAGTCGTGGGGTGTAGATTCCCAATTGCTCCAACTGCAGAAAGCACTCTTGCAGCATACGTTGTTGGATTCGCCTTCATCGACGTCAGCACGAAGTCGTGATTTTAAAACGAGTCTGATCAAGACGTATCAGTGCGACATGGGGACGTATCAGGACGACACGGAGAATCGAATGCTGCGGTGCATGTTGCTTAACACAGCGCTTCCGGCGGGGTTGGTCATCGCCTCTCATTTGTTTCGTTGGAAAAACGCGTTTCTCTTACGTAAGCTGATGGGCTTCGATCGCATTGTTGATGTGAAGAATGGATTGTTGCTATTCAAGCCACTAAAGCATGCATTTGATCACTTCTAGATCAGTTTCATCTACGACAAGGGCAGCAACGAGTTCCGTTTGAAAGTCTTCGATCCTTCATTACGTCGACAGCGATTGTTCGCAAAGCTGCATTCAGACCAGCGCAATCTTCTGCTTCGAGGCGAAATACTGTCTAAACACTGGAAAAACGTGGCAAAAGGCTGACACCTGGTACTGATTTCGACATTTAGACAACATTTGGTGGCGTCGAAGGTCAACCACTGTGTTTCATTTGGAGCGTCTCTGCAAGCGCTGCTTGAACTTACAAGCCCGTTTAGCGCGGAAGAAAGCGATCGAAGCAAAGTGGATTCACTCAGATGAAGACGAATTTGAAGATTTTTGGTCGGAAGGAATGTCGTTGGCTGAAAAGTTGGATTTCTTTTCCGCACGTGATAGCTAAGACTTCCCAGTTGCCGAGTTTAAGTCCAATGGCGAACGCCGGTCTCGTCGGAATGGTGCAGCTGAACAAGGTGGTTACATATTGGATGCTGCAAGCAGCATGATAAACCAATATTTTTTGATCCTGACGAATATAAAGTTAGTAGTATATAAAGATGACATACTCACCCGATCAATATCCCGCTAATAAAGAGCGCATCAATGAAGCGCAGAAGCGCTACTTCCAGCGCTTACGTGAAGCTCGTCTATCCAATCAAAAGGGATGCGACGATAAGAATAGGGATCAAATTTGAACACGCAAGCGAAAGCCGAAAAGAGAACTTGGTACCGGTGAAGCCGAACTTAACGCTGAAACCGAACTTAGTTGATTATTTCTTTTTTTTCTTACATAAAAAACCAATCCGTGTATAGACAATGACTGACGATACATTACCACGCTTACGATTTAAAGGACCCTTCGTCAAGTATTTGAATTAATTAATTTCGACATTTTTTGTATGAGGCCAAGATATAAAGTCGATCCTGATACAAGATCCAATAATTATTAAGTCATTTCCACGGGTATTTTGCAAGTATGTATCAAGCAATGATTATTAGATCATATACTGCCTTCCTGTTATACCGCACTGCCTTCTTCCAAGCATATATAGGCAACATGTTTGCATACGAAGTCGAAGGTCTAAAGAGACTGAACATTGATGCTGTTCGCTGGGGTATTACCTATCGCGTTAAGGTGCGTGGTAGAACTGGCAAGATGGTTTATGTTAGCAACATTTCCCGTCCGATCAATCAGAAGCTGCTAGCTAAGCTCTCTGTCGAGACTCTGAAGAAGCACATGTCCACTAATTACAAGACTGACCCCAAGTATCGTTTCTACAATGGAAAACACATGAAGCCCCACCTGAGTCTCGCTTTTTTTGGGACCTTCCACATATCTGCTTAACTCCACAAGTTTTTAATTCCGAGACTTAATGTAATCGATGTAACTCTTATATGAGAATTGTACTTTATTCACGCTTGTCGATAAAAAGGAGCATATATAAATGCTAGTTACAGAACAACAATTAGGGATTCTATATTAAATAGGGGTGAACGACTTTCTCGCGTAATAAATCGATCACCTGCGAAATGTCGTGGTTTCGCAATACCATACCTCATCGTTACTATTTTTATGGGTTATACTCGCTTAGAATACTATTGACAGTGACACCGACGACGAATGATCACACTTTGGCCTCCCCGTTGGGAGAAACGGTGTCGAAGTACAATGGGCGGGCACGCGAATTCGCACCTACGTACAACATATCAGCTAAGGTGCCATACCCAGTGTGAGGCAAGCTAAAGTGCCAGCTGACACAAGTCTTTTTGGCGCCATGTATGCGCACTGTGTTCGTACAGAGTGAGTTCAGGTCGTTCTATAATTACAAACAAGTGTAAAAACAATCAATCTCACCCTAAGAGCTAGTATTCGTCCCGATATTAGGCCTCAATGTGTCTCCTTATTCCCACATGTGACCATTCAGGCAAAAAATGAAAATTGAGGAGCGATACTTTTCAGCGTACTAATGTTCGAATATCACTTGATTTCTGTCGCACAAAATTGTAATGCCACCAACTAGCGTGACACAAAAAACGCAACTCCGTTCCAGTAAGACTTTGAACCTTACAAGTCTTAACGTTTTTGATTTTTTGCCTATCTATTATCTCTTTTGTTTATCGTCAGATTATAAACACACAAGCCAAGCTCACAATGTTAAATCAAGTACATTATACTGTCGATTCGCTCGCTTGTAGAGCGCGCTTGCTTTGCGCGCATCGGACATAATCTTAAAGCGAACGAAACCCAGGCTGTGTATTTAGCTACGACCTGGCAACCTTATTATATGAGTGTAAAGAGGGTGCGAGGCCTTTTCAGCGAAGCCTGAGATCTGCTCGTAAGTCTGTGTTTCGGACCACTGGAACTAGTCGATCCATGTGGTGGACATTGAAGAGGCGAAAAGGAGGACGTGGAGTGACACTCGGGACACTGAGCTATACTCGCAGGTGGCAATACCCACTGCATGTCGTAAAATACATGGTAAGCATACGCAAATAGAAGTATGGGCGATGGACTGCGCATGGAGAGGCACGAAATGTCCCTGGTAGAGAATATCATTTTCTACATGCCACGAGTGGCGTGATTAGTATTCAGCCAAGGCATACGAAATCAGGTTGCGTGTAGACCCAGGCATAAAGATTAAGACTTTGAAGATGCACGTACAGTCTATTACTACTACTGGTAATGCTACCTTGTCACCATTACCAACCATCTTATTTCCTTGGACCGTAAACGGATAACAATGTCGTAACCATTAATATCAATTTTAGTCTGTAGATTTGTGTAAGCATGCGTCTGGTTCCAGCGAACATGCGCTACAGACCAAGAAACGTACTGATTACGTTGCTATAGCTCCCACCTAGCTAATTTGTTTAAATAGCGGAGACTTCATCATGTCTTATCCATCCGTAGAGATATCATCATGAGTTCAATTTGTGACGTCAGCCTGTTGATTCGGCAGTTCTGCGCATAAAATCGTCGTTTTCTCTGACTGGTTTTGTACAAATATTCACCAATTTCTATACGGCCAGTGCGCTTAGGTGATCACAGTTCAGTGTCAAACTCACGGCTTTTTTCTACATGTGTACTCAGTATGCTTCCAAGACATGCTAGATCTTCGATATGTCCAGAAATACAAAGCTCGGCATGTGAGGTAGTGTGCCGAAGCGCATTTGGTACCCTGACGCATTCTTGGCGCACTGCAGCTCCAAACACACGCTGCCCTTAAGTCTATAAATAATAAAACAAATCACGGACAAATTGATAATGCAAGCAGGTGAAAGCTAATGCTAAATGAAACACGGCTCATGGTGCGTCGTCTATACTGCTTCCACGTGCGAAGAGCTCAAAGCGTCGCATCAAAAACAAGCCAGAGTAAAATCATCCGGCGAAGTTGCCAAATTTTGGCGGTTGCTCAATTGGGTATATCGTCCCTTTCTTATTGCATTCTATTGGGTTACAAATACCAAAGGGGACTAAATCGGGTACGCGCTCTCAAAACCCGCTCAATTTTTTACACCCTTTTTCTTGCGCTCAAAAAATTGCGGTTTTGGCCCATCTCTGAATTTTTAAGACATTTTGTAATCGGACATTGAGTAGATGTGTCCGTCAGCCAGCGCATTCCTATGAAACTCTCCTTCCACCTCAACGCAAGGAAGACCATCTTCGTGTTTGTAGCCATCACAATTGTGCTTGCGACCATCACCTACGTCAACCTCACGCTCATGCACAATACGCCCGTCGGTCCTACTCATCGTCTCCGCTCCGCTTTGCCTAACCAATCGCATCCAGTGGACCTGGGTACAAGTGATCCGACATCATCTTTTTATCGGCGTGGCAAAAACTTTGACACGACAGTCAGTCGCGAGCGTGCCTTTATCATGTGTCTGCACGACAAGATGCTCAACTTGGGCCTGTCACTCATTCGCGAGCTCCGCTGTCTCGGGAATCAAGACCTCATTCAAGTGTATTATTGTAAGAGAGCAGAATTGTCTGCTCAATCCGCCAATCTCTTGTTTCTACTGGATAATCGTTTGGAACTAGTGGACGTTTGCTCGGACTATATGGCCCGTGGTGTCGTGACAGCAGATTTGGCCAAAACGTTCCAGAGTTATTGGATCAAGGTTCTGGCGCTGTGCCACACTGATGTTCGCCACGTCATTCTGCTCGACGCGGATAATATCGTCTTTCGGGATCCTACCATCGTGCGCAGCTTGGACGGATATGTAGAAACTGGTACCACGTTCTTTTACGATCGTGTCCGACCTGGCACAGGCTTCTTTACGCGTGATGACGACGGGGACATGTACTTGCACAAACTCCTGCACCAATTTGATTACGCCAAGTTTAATGTTTCGGGCGGCTATGCGCCTTCCCAACACTTGCTTGGCTCGTTTGCATTCAATGGCTGGACGTACCACGAAATGGATTCGTCAATGGTCGTGATTGACAAGCAACGCGCGGGCAAAGCAGTGATGAATATTTTATTCTGGTTTAGCACGGAAGAACGTTTTCGCTTCAAGTATTCATGGGGGGATAAAGAGACGTTTTGGCTAGCGTTCGAATTGGCTCATGTCCCCTACGCCTTTTCGCCTTGGAGTATCAGTGCAGTCGATTCCATGCCCAACGAAGACATGACGTATCACCCTGATACGCTTTGCAATAGTATGTTGCACTTTATGCCCGATCCTCGAGCCGAGACACCCGAGATCTTGTTCGTGAATGGCAAGGCTCTCATTGATCCGTATCCTCAAGGCCTTCATCCTAGGCGCAAGGTGAAGCCAAACAATCGATTCAACACTGTTCCAACCCACATGACGCCTCGTCAAGAGCGAAAACGCTTCAACAAGGCGGCAAACTCGAAGCAAAAGTTCAATTCCGAATGCCTCGTTGGCATGGGATCCACCCCTTTACCCGGCTATTTCTTTCAATATCTATTGCGCCACCGGCTTTACTTTTTTGGCCTCTCAATGGGTGTCCTTGGGTCGCTCGAGCACTGCGACATCTATTCGTTGACTTGAAGTTTTGATACACTTGCGTACTTTTGGGTCATTCAGTTAATGTTATCTTACGTTGTCCACCATACTTTTCCGTTTTATAATATCTTTCTAGTTGCCGCGGCAGAGTAATGCGTCCAGCACAGTGGCTTGCGCTTCCATTTCAGTAGCGTGGAGCAAACGCAGGCGACGAAGCTCTTGCTGCAAGTGCTCCAGCTGGTTATGAAGTTGCAAACATTCCCTGCAACGTAACGGGGAAGACTGGGCAGCGAGCGCGTCCCTGCTCCAATCATTCGCCGGGTTGTTTTCGTCTTCGTCCTCGCTACTATCCGTTACCGGTAGCAAGAGCTCCATCGGAATCTGGTGGCAATGTCGCTTAAACTGACGAGCCGTGCTTGTACGATGCTTTTGCTCCGTGCGAAGCTTGGACTTACAATCCAGCAATTCGCTGCGCAGCGTAGCTTCCGTCCGATGGGCTCTGCGCAAGAGACTCTCGAGATTGCGCACCTCGTTTGAACGTTGTTGCAGTGTATCCCTGGCACACGAAACTTCGTCTTTGCACTGCTTCAGCTGCTCTTGCAGCTTGTTAGCCAAGTCTTTCGCACTTTGTCGCTTCTTGCTCGCTTTCGCTGCTCTGCTTTTCACATCACAAACCTTTTTTTCCTCGTGCGCTTTCATTGCAGTCTCAAGCCTCTTTTTCTCCCATTCAAAGCGCTGCAAAGTGGTTTTTAATCGATTCTTCCACTCGTATTTTTCCCGTGCGTAAGTAATTTTCAGCTCGTTCAGCTCACCTTCAGTGCTCTTTGCCTTTTCAATATGCTGCTGCAAAGCGCCGGCTTTACTTTTCAATTGCTGCTGGCAATCGCGCAATTGTTGCATCAACTTTTTATTCTGCGCATCAATCGAAAGATTTCGCGTCTGAAGGACATGTGATCGTGCTTTTAATTGGACCATCGCCACTTGGGCCTGCAACGATTGCGCCTGGATTTCATCAAGCTGTGACGTCTCCTCTAACAATTCAGCTTGCAAAAGTGGTAATTTATTCGCATAAATTTCGCTTTCAGTCTTGAATTTGCTCAAATCAGCGATTGATCGCTGAAGACTCGTAGTCAAAAGGGCATTTTGCGTCTTTAAACGGGCATTTCGTTCCGATAGTTTCTTGCAGTCCCTTTCAGCTATCGACAGTTGCAGTTTATACGAATAAATTGCTTTTTTCAGATTGCTAGTAGCGTTGTCAAGCTGGGCTTGGAGCGCTGTTAGGCGCAAAGTGAGTCGCTTGATTAAAGTCTTGTCGTCGCTGCGTACTCGTTGTCTTTGCGTCGACTTTTGAGTGGTATAGAAGCCACTTGACCTTGGCACTTCTTTACAAGTCTTTTGTGCAGCTTCTAAAGATTTAACGCTTTCGTAAACGACAGGAAACAACGACTCGACGGTATAAGTGACCTGCTCATCGACAGGTGTGGGCGAGTTAAAAGGTGATGGCTTATTATTAGTCTGTGATTGCAGAGTAACACAAGGATGGTTAAGGTGCATACTTTCACCATTTCTTTTCGCCTCACTTTGTGACACTTCTGCTTCATTTAGCACTAATTTCAACTTGTTCGATTCCATATTCGAGTCGCTATGGTCTGAAAACACTAATGCTAAGTCTGTGGCCACACTTTGATGAGGCGAGCCTGTCAACTTCTCGTGTTGCAGAGACGGACGGTCAACACAGTCTTCGTCAAGATTACCTCGACCTGTAATAAGCTCATTAAGCATTTCGTACTCAACCTGCTTACGCTCGGTAATTTGGTATTGACGATTGTCCAGCACGGGAAATCTTGGGCTTTCACAAGGGACAAGTTCAAAAGAAGACTGTATCTTTGCAATCTCTTCGCTTAGTAATGCACCCTTATCACTTAATACTTCATCGTGAGAAGAGCAAGTCTTTCGCTCCGCTTGACTAGGATCAATAGCGTCATCGTTGATTAAAATATTCGGGTCGTCGCGGGACTCTCGAACCTCGTCATTGCTTTGCACTAGACTGACTACTTGAACGCTGTTGTCACCACTTAGACCCCACCCGCTCGTGCTTTTGTTGCCAACGTTACTAGCTCGGTCAAGTCTCTCAGATTGCACTGGTACAGTGCGTATGATCTCGCCGTGCCCGTCATCACAATTGACAAGAAGATTTGTACTAAGGTCGTCGCCTTGATCTGGTTCAGTGTCAATCATTTCTCCCATCTCTTAATCAAATGTAGATGCAACAATCAAGAAAATGGACCGGCACCAAGTCTTAAATTAAATACAGTTAATTATATATCTTTAGGCCTTTTTGTAAACGCAAATCTTGACGCATTTGGAAAAAAATTGGCGTTGATGGGTGTGCCGGCGGGATGGGATACGCTTTTGATGAATTTTGGGCTGCTTGCTCATGTAATCACCTATCTGGAGGCTGCGAGTTTAGTAAAACTATTTCAAGTAAATCAACAAAGCTGCAAGAGAATTCGAAAGCTGTTTCGAGCTTTGCAAGAGACACGCACTCGTTTAGCGTTAGCATCGCTATGTTATTCTCATCTCCGTATCGAGTTCCAAGCCTTATATCAAGAGTTAGACACCCAAAACATTCCTCGTGCGAATGACCGACGTGTACCACCCCATGTGGTCTCTTCTTGGATCGAAAGAGGACAGGTACAAACGTGTTTGGGACTCGAGAGCTTATAATTAGGAATGCTTTAATGTAATGCATCGATTGGTTGCAGGTTACGGATGAGTTGGTGACTATCAACCCAGTACAAGTGCCGGATGCACACGCAAATGGCATAACTGTGCACTTTGTGGCAGATACAAATGGTACCGGGAAGCGTCCAATGTTAATGGATGTGGTGCAAACAAATTATCGAATATATACAATGGTGACTGTGAAGCTGCTACGGTCGGAGCTTGAGCGAGAAGTTGTATTACGCAGTTACTCGTATTTAAAGGAGTTTAAAGAATGGAAGACGCCAACACTATCAAACAAGCGCATGCTAGCGGCGGCCAGTATCGGAAGTCACCTCGGTCGCTTTGATTTAAATTCGCAGGATGGAAGTATGGTACTGGAACTCGATGTACCAGTCGATATGGAAGCACAAATGGACTGTTACTTGGTGAACCAGGCCACTGTATCGATACATCTGCAAGAGCTATTGCAGCTTCACTTTCATTCGCTCCGGCCGATCCAGTCTTTGCCAGAGCCTATGGATCGCGATTTATGCATCCTTTTAATCACATTTCGGTCAATCGCGGGGATAATTATTTCTTCTTGTCGCGTGCCCGGTAGTTGCATAATTGAACGACGAGAGAATGAAGCCGTACGAGCTGGGAATAGTGCAGAACTTGGCCACGAAAGATACCGAACCGGGGTCGAGACGTTTGACATTGTCACGATTAAAGGTATTTGCAGCTCGAACCCGAACATTAAGGTGCAAATACCTGATGAACCTGGCTATGCGTGGGTCGAGGTGCGACAACGCAGTGGCTTGGCGTTGTCACGACCATCGCGTCTTTATTTCTACTTTGTAGCGTTACATTATGGTGCTCGGCAAGTTTTAGACGATAAAAGCTCGCGAGAGCTGCAAATTCAGTGGCTTCCCGGCTTGCTAGAGTCCTATCCCTCGCCTGGGTGTCAAAGACGACGATGTCTGAAAGGCAAGTTCCGTCTCGTCACGTCGTCACTCGGTAGCACATTGAAAGAGTTGCAGCTGCTTGCGCAGAGGCTGCCTGCAGTGCGGCTAGATCGATATGCAGCTCGAGTGGAATCGCACACGAGACATGAGACGATTGGGTTGGACGAAATCAGATGAGTAGACTTTCGAAAGGTTTCGAATCAGATTCGACACGCATTGTCTATTCCACGCTACAATCTGGGTTGCCGTGTGTATACTGATTCTAAGTATACTGATTTAAATCGCAGAACGGCTTCACTGGTTTTATTGCACTCGTTAAGACAGACATGTAAAAACACCTATCAATTTAAAAGAGTTTTTTTATAAAGTTATCAGGTCCGATCCACGATATAGTATCATATCGTGAATCTAGCTTCTGGGTTGGATTGTCCACATACGATCTTATCCTCATTTAGTGGGTTTATGAACCCCTCGATCGTATCACTCTGCGTGTATGAACTCCATTCATTTTCCCATTCGCTCAATCTCCAGCATCCTAGCGCCTCATGTCGAACCACTTGACGTTCCCGAAAGATTTCACGTGGGGTACCGCAACCGCCTCGTACCAGGTCGAAGGCGCGGTGAATGAAGGTGGACGGGGTGATAGCATTTGGGACGCGTTCTCGCGTACCCCTGGCAAGACGGTGAATGGAGACACGGGCGCCAACGCCGTCGACCACTACCATCGGTACAAAGACGACGTGCAACTCATGAAGAAGATGAACTTGAAATGGTACCGTCTTTCCATTGCATGGCCGCGGATCCTTCCTGCTGGCGTTGGCAAGGTGAACGAAGAGGGCGTCGCGTTTTACAACGCGCTCATTGATGAGCTCCTCGCCCATGGCATTACCCCCATCGTCACGCTCTACCACTGGGATCTGCCCTTGGCGCTCCAGACAGAGTATGACGGTTGGCTGGGTGGCACGTTTATCCAAGAGGCCTTTACGCAGTACGCCCGCGTGTGTTTTCAACGCTTTGGGGACCGTGTCAAGCACTGGTTGACCTTGAATGAACCGTGGTGTTCAGCCTATTTGGGCTTTGGCAATGGCGTCCACGCGCCGGGACGCAAGAGCCACCCTCAGACCGAAGTCTATCGAGCGGGTCACAATCTCCTGTTAGCCCACGCCCGAGCCGTGGAAGCGTACCGCAATGAGTTTTACGCAGTTCAAAAGGGTCGCATTGGCATCACACTGAATTGTGATTGGCGTGAACCGAAACCGACGGACGATCCCGTGCAAAAAGCCAAGAATGAAGCCGCGGCGGAGCGTGGCTTGCTCTTTGCCCTCGGGTGGTTTGCTGATCCCGTCTACAAAGGCGACTACCCTCAAGTCATGAAAGACCGATGTGGACTGCGTCTCCCCAAGTTTACAGACGACGAAAAGAAAATGTTGAAAGGAAGTTCGGATTTCTTTGGGTTGAACCATTATGGGACCAACTACACGGAACCATCGGAGGAGTACGAGGCCAAGATAGCGCCACCCAACGATCACACGGGCGGCTACGGATTTGATGAAGGTATCAAAGTGACGTCGGACAGCTCATGGAAACGCACCGACATGGGCTGGAACGTCGTGGGCTGGGGCTTTCAGAAACTACTCGTCTGGATTCAAAAGCGCTACAATGTACCCAATGGCATTCTCGTCACGGAAAATGGCTGTGCGTGGCCCGACCGCACCAAGGAAGAAGCGCAAAACGATGACTTTCGCGTCGAGTTTTACAAAGAGTACTTGACTGGGCTCCACAAGGCGATTGCCGAAGGCGCTGACGTGCGTGGGTACTTTGCATGGTCGTTCATTGACAATTACGAGTGGGCGGAAGGGTACACGAAGCGCTTTGGATTACACTGGGTCGACTACGAGACCATGGAGCGCACGCCCAAGAAATCGGCACTCTGGTTTGGCAACGTCATTCGCGACAATGGATTTGCGGTTTGATTTGAATGAGTTGCACGATGGGGGTTGCAATTGTACTGGGCTGGGGTGTAGGGAAGAAAGATGATATGTGTTAAGCAAAAACTTGTGCAATTAAAAGAGACGTTAATAAGTCACCGCTTTCTACCGCACATGTTCTTTGTCAAATTGATACTCTAGTCGTGTGATCGGATCGTGAAAATTGATGTGGCATTTCAAAATTATAATTGCGGATACGACTCTGCACACTTGGCTTTCAATGTTGTAAAGCTGCTAACAAGAGAAAGCAAAAAAAGTTTTAACACAAACGTGGCGTGTTTCAGACCACAAGTATTGAGCAATTCTGTCGTCTATTATCGCAGAAGTATGGACCTTTTTGCATTAAACAGATAAAAATCCTGCCTATTTTATAGGCACAAATAAGGCTGCTGAGGTTGACAAGCGAAGAAAGAGCACTTTCACAAGGATATTATTGGCCGTGGTTAGCATTTAAGACCTCGGGCGATCACAACTCTGTGCAAGTGCTTTTTCTAGGAGCAGGGGTGTCAGCATATGATTGCTGTTGCGGCTCTCTTTTTACTTTACGATTCGATGGCACCAAATAGCGAGCTATTGTTGACCGATTCCGAGCTACTCTTGACTTCATACTCGATCAACGCGATCAGGCTATCAAATGCACGCCAAGACATTGATCAAACTAGATGTGCTTATGCTCCGTGAACGCGTCTTGTACATTATCAAAAACTTGCGAACTTGACTTGGAGTTAAATTGTACGCTCGGTAAAAACACTGTTTTAACAAACCGTCAGCAGCTGTATAATATTAAAGCGCCTAATGAAGAAAATGATCGCTCAAAAAGCAAATATAATATTTAGCTAATCCAACAAGCAACGATCGTTAACTTGAGACTATACGCACGAACAACTGGACGACATTGCTTCGCTGATGCGCCACATTTATCAGACGCATCTACCAAAGTTTCTGGCGCGACCAAGTGTGCTTAATTAATGTCTAAACTTACAGTTACATCTTTCAATTTGCATAGACTGTCCGATCAGGTCGACAGTCAATTTAAGGGTGCCTGATCGTATCGGCCATCGTGTTTGGGAAGCAAAACCCAAGCACCCTGAATTCCAGAATTTGTCAATCCTGCTCGATCCGATCGGCTATCAAGTCCAGGAGATGGCTCGGTCTTGCTACGAATTGATGCAAAAGCTGTAATAACAACCGCTCATTCCGAGGCTCAACCAGCGTCCACACAATAGTAGTAAGTTAGAGCTGACCTTTCACATTTCTGATCTACCGCCCGGCGTTTTTGTGCTTGTTGCAAGCTTATAAGCTCGATAAATCCTATTACCTCTCATGACATCATTCCAATTGCCTAGTCATTCGTGCACAGAGGAAGAGACATCAAGTGATACTGCGCACCTCTTCACTGGTATCGCTCCGTGCAGCCTCGGTTGCAATCATAGGAATCACAAATACGCTGTTGATATGCGACAAAGTCATCGATTAGCCTTCCTATAGAGGTCAATTTGTTAGGCACAATCAGCTGAACGCGCTTCTGCCGGCGAATAATTCTCGGCTTCGCGCCTGCGACTCGACGTTTACGGAACGACTACAAACCGTGGTTGGGATCTGATCTTTGCATCTTCAGAGTGAGGTCAATAGACGTCGTTTGTCGGCCACCTTTTTTTTGCTTCCCACAACCCAGCTAGGCGAAACTATTTATGGCCAGTGAATCTGATAACTGAAAATAGTGTTCGGGATCTAGACGTAGGACGTGCTAATGAGACAGGCTTCTTCCCTCGCCCATGGTTATGCGGACATATAATCGGTACTCAAGATATGTCGTCAGGGCCTTCTGGGAATTCGCTTATCATTTCCGACCACTCCAAACCAGAGCCAATCCAATCTATGGCTTGATATTTTGCAGCGCCACCAGGAAAGTACGCCAGGAAAGGTACCTGTGCAATGATTGAATAATTTTGCGATATATGGTTTTTTTCTGGGTATCAAGAGAGATTTTGTGATTAAAGGTGTACTCCGATTCGCAGGAATAATTGATAATTTTGCTGTTTGCCGTGTGCCACTATAAACGGAGACATGTAAGACCAACTAAAGTTGAAAAAGTAAGGATACGAAGCTCTTGGCTGAGGCAAAAGCCAATGGCATAGAGATGCTTATGGGAGAGTCCTGGTGAGGATATAGGTACATGCTTCATTCGAGTGGAAAATGTCTTCTAACAATTTAAGCTTATGTTTTTCTGAGCTCAGTGATTCTGAAGAAGTCGTAAGAGTAGGTATGTCGTTTAGTGAAAAAGCTTAACTTTCGGAGCCACATCAAACTTCCACCGAATAGAAGCATTAGGCACGAGATTGCCCTTGCGTCAGTCATAAGTACTGCAACAAGAGCAAAATGAAAATACGATCTTAAACTTTTGCACTCGTCACCAACTTTTTGCGTCCAAGAATAGAGGTTTATGCTACCGGAACCCACGCGCTAGGACTAAGCTGTCTCTATCGCGGGATGCTGGTAGAAATCCGACCCATATTGGAACCGGATTCCGTACCCCTCATTACACTATGGGGCTTTTTCGGTCAGTGGGGCGTCTCCTACCCAACCCTTCTATTACCCAATCGGGCGCGAGTTGGTAGGGCAGTCACACACTCGGGTGTGATGGCTCGTCCACTTTAGTGACTTATCTCCGGCTGCCTTAATTCGGATCCTACGGGTTTGCACCAGGTACCTCCCGGTCCTGGGTCGAACGGCTAACCGCTCGAGCCACAGGATCGGTTCGGTCCAAGAGTAGAAAGAACAGCTTGTGGTTACGATTGGCTATTAGTGCAGCATACATGCACAAGCGTGTTCTTCTAGAGTATACTCGTTTCCTTAAGCATATTTGGGCGCACGTTGATTTGTAAAGTGTATTTCGTGGTAGCTACTATCAAAACAAAAAATTAAAGGTGGGTTTACTACTCATGGCGCAGTACTGATATATCTAAAGCCAAATCTAGGACTTATGGTACTACAACTTAATTGAGCATTAAATTTTGCTAGACTTTTTCTATTAAGACTTGAATTAATTAGCAATTTCTATTTAGCAACTTCAAAAATTGTAGTCTATACTGCTAGGTGTCAGTGTTCATAAAACGCATGTATGATTCTGGAGTGAATAGTGATGCTACCAAGTGCCTTGACGACGTTTAAATATCTGTCTCCGATGGTTTCAACCTTTACGGGCGTCCACGAGGACACACTTTGACAATGTTTTTGTCTTTATTTTTACGCGCTTTGACGAGGTCTTGTCTACTTTGGATGCCTTTAAGGCAAGTAAAAGAGGTTATGGGCAAATGCCAAATTCGACAAATGTGACAAACGAGATTGAAGGTTTGGGTTGACAAAGAACTGATGCAGAATTAAAGATAAAGATCCATTTTTGATTGGCCCCCATTAAGATCAAAAAGATGTTTAAGACAAGTTGCATAAATACATTTCTATCATTGCTATCCTTACAAATACTTTGTCCGACCAATTATACTGGCCACTTAGTGGTGCTGAAAGAGACAGGGTCAAGACCTTTTAATAACATTGAAAAGAGTATTCAGAAGGCACCTGTTACAGGTACATGCTGACCAATTGGTACATTGTACCACATTGTACCCGTCAACCGGGTAGCGTGAACCGGTCCAATATGACCACACGTTGATTAGACGAGTAGGCTGATTGGACAAGTAAGGAATGTTTGTGATTAAATGCACTTAGTGATAGGATGCACTACTGCGTGTCTACGCAACAATCAAACTTACTCCAATAAGACAATCACTCCATTCAAACCCCCAAGTGCCTTCTCCGCTTCGATTTCCTCGCCTCCGTCTTCTACTTAGCGCTCAAAGTCACCTTCCATCAGGTTATGAGCCCAAGCACGATGTTCTCTGTCGAAGATACCAAGAACTCCATCGACAAGTTCACAGCGACAACTACGCCACGTGGAGCCGCTACATGCGTGGCGTGTTCCTGACCAAGTCGGTGTGGAGTGTGGTGAACCGCGAGACAACGCCAAGCTTCACGGATTCTTGGGCGAAGGACGAGTATGTCAAGTCAAGCAGCATCGCGTTCGGCTTGATGTTGCTCCACATGGACGCCGACTACCACCATGCGCTTGACAACTGCGAAGAAGCCTGAGTCGCGTGGACGCACTTGCGTACGCTGTACGGTCGGTCGCAAAAGGCTGGACGGATCTACCTGAAACGTCAGCTTTCAAGCATGGAAATGGCGGTGCTCACAAACGAGCATATCAAGCGACAAGGCGAGAAGACTGCGTTGTCAAGGTTGAAGAAGCAGCGAAGGCTTTCAACGCCGAACGCGAAGTGCGTCGCTGCACGTACTGCGAGAAATTGGGTACGTCATCGACAAGTGCTGGACCAAGCAGAAAAAAGGAAACCGAGGAGGAGAACGACGCGGCCGAAGCAGTCGCGATGCCAACAACATTGAGTGGAGGGATTGGCGTGACGAAGACGATTTTGACGCGGTCCCTTTTGCGGTCTCTTTGGAGTGCGGCGTGTCGACGGGCAAGAAGTTCCAAGGGACGTGGACCATCGACAGTGGCGCCGCGCACCACATCTGCAACGACAAGGCCAAGTTTGTCGAAATCAAGGAGTGCGGCGACGGAGAATTGACCGTGGCAAACGGGCACACCGCCAAGATTTTGGGTGTCAGGCGGCATGGTGTCAGGTGCCAAGATGCCTCCGACGTCGAAAAACTCGAGCAAGTGCAGTGGGTGCCAGCAGGGCAAGATCGTACAAAAACCATTCCCGAACAATCTCAACAAGCCCAAGCACAAGCCGTTCGAGTTCCTGCATTTCGACAACTGCGAGCCAATGGAGCAAGAATCGCTTGGAGGCAGCAGGCATTTGCTACTCGTTACCGACGAGGCCTCCGGCTGCATGACGGCTTCTGTATTCGCGCCCGCTCGGAGAGTGAACGCTGTCTTTGAAGCTTTATTACGAAAGCGAAGCGCCAATTCAACGCCAAAGTCAAGTACGTGCGTCACGACGGGGCCAAGGAATTCAAAGCAAGATCGCTTGTGGCCTTTTACGAAGAGCATGGCATCGAAGTGCAGCCAACCGTTCAGTACGCACACCAGACCAACGGTACTGCTGAGCGTGCGAACAGGACCATTGTGACGATCGGCCGTAGCATGCTCCACCACGCCGGCTATCTACATAAAGAACCGACTGCCGTCCCCCAAGATCCCCGGAAAACGCCGTACGAGATTGTGTACAAGTCCAAGCCCAACCTGAAGCACATGCGATTCTTCGGGTGCGAGGCCTACGTTTTGACGCCGAAGGAAAAGCGACAGAAGTGAGACCCAAAAGCTCGTGAAGGCATTTTCATGGGCTACGAGGAACGGTCCAAGGCGTATCGCGTTTATGACATCGAGGCGGGGAAGGTCGTGGTCTCTCGCGATATCACATTTGACGAAACAACCTTCAACACGAGCTCGGTTGACGAAGAATTCAGAGTCAAAGAAGCCATCGAGTACCTGGACGACCTCGAGCTCTTTGACTCTGAAGAAGTACGCGTCCTCAAGCAGGCGGGGAAGCGAAAAGCGAATCCGAGCCGGACAAGCATCAACGTTTAAATGGCCCGCGCCATCGAATTGAGCTTGAGGAAGCAAGCGCACCTGTCAATGACTCGGACGATCAAGGTCAAGATGCCTCGGCCCAAGAAGTAAGAACGGAAGATGAAGGTGACAGCGACTCCACTTCGCCTCTGTTTTGGCGAGCAAGTGCAAACGCAGTGGAAGCAAGCGACAGCACTGAGCCGAAGACCTTCCAAGATGGCGTGAACGGACCCGATCAAGCTCACTGGCGCAAGGCCATTCGTGCGGAACTCAAGTCAATGCGTCTTCGTGAAGTGTTTCAACAATTAACGCGCGGTCGGGACCAAGTGGGTCTTTAAGATCAAGCGCAAAGCGAATGGATCCATCGAAAAGTACAAGGCTCGACTCGTCGCGAAGGGCTTCGTACAGAAGTACGGCATTGATTACACGGAAACGTTCTCTCCTGTCGTGAAGTACAGCCATTACCAAGCTCCTCAGATGGCCTTTGGATCAACTTGACGTCGTCACTGCCTTCTTATCGGTTTGATGAAGGAGAAGGTGTTTTGCTGCGTGCCCGAGGGTGTTAAGCTGGACGATGGATTTGACTGCGTGGAGCTTCTGAAGGCGATCTATGGTCTCAAGCAAGCTTCGCGAGTATGGAACGAGACTTTTGATGAGTACGTTCGTTCACTTGGCTTTCGCACCTCAAGCTACGATCCGTGCCTCTACATCAAGGTTGTCAAAGGCGAATGCATTCTCCTGTTGGTGTACGTCGGCGACGTCCTGAGCACCGGAAGCTCCAAGAGACTTATTGATAAAGTCAAGCGCCAACCTCAAAAGTCGATTTGAGATGACCGACAGCGGCAAGTGTTATTTATTTTGTGGCATCGAAGTCATCGACAACAAAGACGGGAGCGTGACGTTAAGCCAAGCGCGCTACATCCATGACATTTTGGAGCGTATCGGCATGCAGAATTGCAAACGTGTGCCCAGTCCCGTTGATCTCGGCATGCGACTTGTTCCAAGTGATGCCCCGACCAAGCTGTACGCTCCGTTTCGTGAAGCTGTCGGTGCACTCAGGCACTTGATGACATCAACCCGACCGGATATTGCCTATGCAGTCGAATATGTGTCGCGCTTCCTAGAAAACCCGCAAGTGGAACGCTGGACGGCCGTCAAGAAAATTTTTCGCTATCTTTAAGGCACCAAGTCGCACGAAATTCGCTTCTCTTCAAACAAGGGCGTGGACTTTCGCGGCTACTCCGATGCTGACTGGGTCGGCGACTACAGTGACCGCAAGTCGACTTCCGGTTACATGTTTCAAATCCTTGGCGGACTAGTGTCGTGGGGGTCCTAAAAGCAGTCCAGTGTGTCGCTATCCACGAGCGAAGCCGAATACATCGCGCTAAGATTGGCGATCCAAGAGGGCAAGTGGGTTCACACGCTACTGTGTGAGACTTTGGCGGCTTCGGGCGAAGACACTCCAAACTTGAAGATCTTCGAGGACAACCAGTCGTGCATTAAGATGACAGAGAACCCTGTCAACCATGGCCGCGCCAAGCACATCGACATCAAGTACCATAACATCCGCGATGAAGTGAAGCGTGGAGAAGTTCTCGTCGAATACAGCGAAACCGCGACCATGCTAGCGGACATCATGACGAAGGGACTCGGCGGACCTCGTCACAAGGACTTGACGATGGCTCTCGGCATCCACGCGTGTTCGCATTGAGGGGGCGTGTCACAGGTACATGCTGACCAATTGGTACATTGTACCACATTGTACCCTTTAAGCGGTTAGCATGAACCGGTCCAATACGACCACACGTTGATTAGACGAGTAGGCTAATTGGATGAGCAAGAAATGTTTGTGATTAGATGCACTCAGTGATAGGATGCACGACTGCGTGTCTACGCAGCAACCAAACTAACTCCAACAAATCAATTACTTCTGAATTTCCATTCAAACCCCCAAGTGCCTTCTCCGCTTCGGTCTCCTCGCCTCCGTATTCTACTTAGTGCTCAAAGTCACCTTCCATCAGCACCGATGTTGACTTTTACAAGTGACACAGAGTCATCAAGTGCTGGTTGTGACGCTTTCAACAATGCCTTCGGCTGTGCGTTTTTGCGCCTTGGTGCGGACGAGCGTTATAAAGTCACCTTGTTCCTTGTTCCCATCCAGGAAGATCAAGGCTTTCAAACGAAACTACCTCATTCAGAACAAGGAGTGACTTGTCGAAAAGTATGCGTGCTTTAGCTCCCCGCTCATCTTCAGGGCTCTAAAACCTCCTGTGGTCAATTCAAACAACACATCCGATATATTTGTCTTGCTTGTCCCAGCAAATGGCACGATAGTTGTCAAATTCGATGAGTATAGTCTTTGCGCTGAAAAATGCCTAGAAATATCAATGTGTTTGTCAATGCTCTTTTACGCAAGCCTTTAAGACAATCGAGCACTTTAGGTATATAAATTAGAAGTCACTCAACGTGATTACTCATTGCGGACAAAGATGCCGAAGTCAAGTGCTTAATTACTTGATAGCGTTTCAATTGTATCGCTGTGAGCGTTGAGCACTCTGCTCCACTCTAATTTGGATTTGCAGATTTGTTGTCTTAAGTGACGAAGACTTCAAGTACGGAAAATTTTAAGAGTTAAATGATGGCTCATTTGAACATGCTAATAGAGCTATATGCGCAAATGAATGGCTAAATTCTCAACGATTTATATACCAGCCAAAAAAGTTAAAGACATTGCTCACGCGTCGTTGTCTTTCAGATACAGACAAAGCCTGCAAATTCTGAAGCCTCAAATTGGCCTTTACTTTCCGAGAATTATTGACAACACGGGTATAGTGATATTTGTAGGCCATATTGTGCCTGGCACTTGTTCATCCAGTATGAGTGGGAAGCAAACAGCAAGATTGTTCACGTATACGGCGTTTGAATGTCATGGTTTAACGAAATCGTGGTGTCGGTCAAGTATTGTATTGTATTACGTTATCGCGTTGCCAAGTTATGCACGTGCTAGGCTCTATGGCTAGTCCACGGGATAGAGTGGTGTCCACATACGTCGAGTCTCGTTCGGCGGGCAGTGCAGCCAGCACCGAGGCCGTGAGGGTCTTCCATTATTTTGTTGAGCTCTGACTTGGTAAGAGCCCAGTTGGCGCCCTGGTGCTGGAGACCGTCGCGTCGAGGGTGAGACTCGTTAGAGACCTGCAGATGCCCGAGAGCACCTGCCCGAAGCGCGCGAGCATTTAGCCCCCGCGCTTGGAAGGAGGGCGTCACCCCAACCTTTTCCGAATTTGTCGGTCAAGTGCCTTCAGTTTACCGTCGCGTTCTAGCAAAACTATCGTCATTATTTGGAACGCGCTTGCTGATCCCAACACCAAAGCAGTCAGCCGCGATCTAATAGACCTATTGTGCAGTATGTATGCTAAGGTTCCACATTCGTAGATCTGATATTTTCTGGTCGACTCTGCACTCAGTAACACGTCCTACGCATCTACAAGTTTTACACCTTTTAACAAAAGCGGACAACCTCTCCCAGTTTTTTGTTAAGTATTGGATGAAAAGTGCCCTTGAATTTTGTTAAAGAGCAACTTTCCTCCCAGGTCTCTAACCTTCCCTACGGAAACATTGGTCTGACTTTGCAATTCGTGAGCTGAATATAAATCAGGCGAGCAAGGGCGCACGATAGCATCCGACCAGAAAATTAGATGAATGTTTGGACAAACATGGGAAAGAATCTTAAAATCATGTATCGAGGTAAAATATGGATACTTAATACTAAAAGTTGTCAATCGCTTGGGTGTGTTCGGTATTTAGAAAAGACAGAGCACAAATTCGATCTATAGTCGGGCGAGATGGCCTTCTCAGTATGACGTCGGCGCCCTCAATACTTCAAGTGGGGCGGCTTAAGCGGACTCCACGTTTCATACAAAGACTAGGATGCCCTTCGCACCTTTTGAAAGCGTTATCCCCGCATTCAACCTCTCTATTATAGCGATCATAGAAGGCCACACGGTGGCTAATAAAGGCCACAGCCTTCGTCATATTGGCCAGGAGACTGAGGCTGAGTAAGCATAATATGATGAGCTTGACGTTTGCGACAAAGAAAAGCGACCTCCTCGTCGTAAATGATTTACAGCCTTTCAAGAACTTTAGACAAGCCAATTTTAGCATCTGAATCCTGACTCACAACGGCCATAGGACAGCATAACACGTGTCTTATGGTTCAGACCCCCGAGTAAAAATGAGGAGGGGGTGTTCATCTCCCCCGTCAAAGCCCAAGAAATAACTCAAAAATGCAAAAGATTGAACACAATAGTTAACAATAACGGTGCCAGCAGTAGTGTTCGAGACGTGGTTCAACGAGCTTCCGCCTGTCTTAATGTGCACGGGCTGCCCGGTCTACGCTTGTTCCATGCGTCTGCTCGGAATGGATCATGCCATGTTGGGTACCAGCGTGTAATACTTCAATAAGAATCGTACGCAATAAATTGCGTTTGTCTTGCACTTTGTATCGTCAAGGAATTGTATTTCTATATCGCCGTCTTGTCCTCGCACCAGTGTCCAATTCGCGTGCTCCCGACGACATGGGCTGGACGTGTGTGCACTGCACGCTATTGAATGCGAATGACTCGGCGGGCAACTGTGAGGCTTGCAACGCCATCCGCGTGCTGCAGTGTCCCACGTGCAAGGGCGAGATCAAGTGCGAAAGCCCTTCCTCTTGTTCCTTTTTCTGCTTCTTTTCTGATCCCACTTTGGCTGAAATGACAGATATGGCAAACGCCTCCATGTCAATGGCAAAACGTACCATCCCGACTGTTTTTGCTGTGCAGGGTGCAAACGTCCGTTGCCAAGTCGCTTTCAAGTGGTCAATGGTGGCAATTATCATCCAGAGTGTGTTTCTATGCCCACGCCAATGCTGCAACCTAAGACTACCACGAAAACGTCAACTGTTTTCAAAAGCCGAACAAAGCAAAGTGAAAACCGCAGCAGCAACGCGAATGCAAAGGTGAAAGATAGTGCCAACACAAATGGACCTTCTCATGGGTCTACAGGCTGGACGTGTCCTACTTGCACGTTTTTCAATGCCAACGAGCTCGCGCCTACGTGTGAAGCATGTCAGGCTGTACGCATCATGCAGTGTCCTGGATGCAAGCGCGAGATCAAGTAAGTACATGCTTTTTGAGATGAGTTTTGAACTCATCGCGTTCAATGGAGCACAGATTTGGACAACGGGTCAATGTCGATGGCAAAGCCTTTCACCCCGAATGCTTTCGCTGTGCTGCGTGCAACAATAATTTTACAACGAATCAGTTTCAAATGAAGGACGGCGAATACTACCATCACGAATGCTACAAGCAGCTCTACCATCCACGGTACGCGATGCAACTGCCACAGATCGATTGCTTGTGATTGATTATGAACGGAAATGATAGGTGCGTTGTGTGCGACGACTTTATTCCGTACCAGCCAGGGACACAAAAGATATCGTTCAAGGTACGAGGGAGTAGTTCTTGACAGCTTTTACGAAAAGGACTCTCGGTTTGCATTGGTTTGTGCAGGTTATGCCGTTTGGAGGGGAATATTATTGCGCCAATCACGACAAGTGTGACCGCTGTTGCAGTTGTCAGCGTGTCGAGGTGTGGATTTATAAAAGACATTGCATGCACCCTTGTTGACATGGTCCTTCTTGATACGATCCTAGCCGGTTGTTCCAGGACGGCAATTTCATAGGCATAATGATGGTCGCAAGATATGCCACGAGTGCTTGAACTACGTGATTCTTGATTCCGATGAGGTACTGTATTAAGCCGTTTTTATCGGTATGTGCGTGGTATAATCTTATGCAATTCTGTCGTGGTTTTCTAGGCCAAAGATGTGGTCAAAGAGGTGTGGGCGTACATGCACGATCTTGGGATTGACTTACCCAAGGTTCGTCCGTCGTGTTCTTTCTCGGTGTGCTAGCTCGAGTAACCGTCTTGTATCTCTTGAGAAAGATTCCAGTCTACCTTGTCGAATCCTCTGTGCTGAACGAGCAATGCAACGCTCACAAGAGGACGAAAGCGTTGATGAATGGGAACAAGCCTGTCGAGAGCCACGTGACGCGTGGTCTTTGCCTGTCCGAGGTCTCGCAGATCAAACACATGGGTCGGACCGGCAAGCACGCAGTTCCTCGTGTGGTCTCCATTGAAAAGGTGTGTTGTTAAATTATCAAGGATATCGTCATTTAAGAGAGGTGTGCCATTTTGTATACAGACCCGCTCCGTGAACGCCATTTTGATTCTGCATGGACTACCGTACGATCTGACGGCATCAGTTTTGGCACACGAAGCCACCCATGCATTTATTAAATTGAGTGACAACTTTCCCGACAAGATTCCTCCCAAGGTCCGATGATGCCATCTAATGCTGTGCACTGCTCGTGACTGACGTGACCTTAAATGTCAATTAGATCGAGGAAGGCATTTGCCAACTGCTGAGTTTTATGTTTCTCAAGTATAAGCAGATCATGAAGCGCAAAGAGACCAAGAAGCGCACGTACGAACGTCGATTGCGCAAGTTTTACATGCATCAACTGAAACAAGACATTTCCCCCGTCTACGGGGATGGCTTTCGCGAAGCTTACGAGGCGTACAAGAGGGTGAAATCGCTACAACAAATGTTTGATGCGATCCGACGCACCGCGTCGTTTCCGTAGACGACATGGACATTATTGTTTGTGCGGAACATTTTGTTTGTAGCCTCTTTCTAAGGTGGGAGTCATTGCAACTCTCGTTAACGGTGAAGACTCGCATGTTCGCCTTCACAAGCTGAACATGCTTTTAAAGTGATCAACGCTTTCGAAAACGACTATGGGCGATGCGATTCTTTGAAACTGCTCCTACTCTTAACGTTAAAGTATTAGAAAATTTACTATTAGATCACTGTTTCAGGACTCTAGTAAGTACTGGTGTTTGCACCGACTTCTCCTTGGAATAGTGGCACGAATTGACACATTTTCACTGTAAAAACTACCTCCGTCTTTAATCTTTTCCTAATCATTTGGCTAATTTTCTTATAACTCACATCCACATAAAGGAAGCTCGATACCCAAAAGCATAGTCAGTCGAGTGCAATTAAATCATAGGCCTTGTAGTGTACAAGAAGTACTAGGCCGCCGAGAAGATAGCCTGTCGAGTACGCCTGGTGGTAGGTTGTAGCTGTTAAATAGATCTCCATTTCCAGCAAAAATATCGACAAGTGATTTGTAACGTCAATCACTGTTTATTATAAGGTGTCAAACACGATTTGTCCCGAGGGCGTCTTAAATTGTGAGCACACAACAATCCAATTCAAGCACATTCTATGAAAATGGGCCATGACACCCTAATTTTTGCTAGCAATATGAAGCACGAATGTTTCTAAAATAAATGGGGGATAGACGCAATTTTCTCAAGTCTCTATTGTGAGATCATATTCCTTCCCGAAGCAGATATCTAAAACAGAATATATTTGCAGGGCAAGGCATGCGACTGCTCCGCTTAAAATGAAAGAAAGACGTACACGGAAGAAAGTCTTTGAATGTGTTTGTTAGAGATGGCAATGTACTTCTAGCTTCGTGACGTTCGGGGAAAGTTCGGTTTTCTCAACCGGAAACAGAAAATTGTTCTATTGAAAATTGGGAAACTTTAATTCTCACTCAATCTTTAGAAGATCATCTTTCCACGCCGACATCGTGCCAAAATTATCTAAAGTCGCCTTGCTTATTCCGCGTGTAGACCTTGATACTAGACTTCCAGTGGCAACTTTTGTAAAATTATAGCACGAATTCTCCTGTGAAGCTTCACGCAGATGCAGCTGCCTGTGCACTGTGCCCTACCGCTCATGGCCGTGCTTGGTTCGTTCGACAGTTAATTTGTGATTCTCTTTAATCTGCACATACAACTATTTACATAGATAAAAAAGGCTCAAACCCTGTTTATTACCGATAATCAACTTTAATAGACTGCACATGAATACCACACTCTAAGAACAATCATTGTTAGCTTCTGTTTTTGAGTCAATACACAAATACCCAGTTTGCCTCGAATATATTTTGTTTCTTATCTATTCAAATTTGACTTTTCAAGCTTTCACGGCGAGATAGACTTTTATCGAGCAAGACAAAACGCGAAAAGTAGGGATTCAAACAGGTGACAAAATCGTGAGGATAAGTAAGATTATATTTTGTATAGCGAGGATGTATGATGATAGATTAGATTGACCAATCTTTGGGCCAGGAGGCTTGATGAAACGTGGGTTCTGACCTCTGTAGATTTATCTTGAAAATAGCAGGGTAGGTTCACGGCATTCATTTTGTAAGATTTTTTACATGTTGGCAGCATTGGTCCATAAAGAGTAGCTATCATGTCTGTGCAATATAGCTCCGTTAAAATATAGACGGGATGCGATGCAAAACCGTTCTCTGAGCGTCTCGAACAACCTTAAGGCTCAAAACTTGTCCTTGTCCGCAAATATGATTGACACTTAAAATATTCTTCATGTCACGGCAGGCGCGATGAAGCTTGAGAGATCAGAGCTCCACCAACTTGAAACTAACGCTTGCTAGATTTTATCTGATTGATTAGAAAAAGTGCTCCCCAAGGTAGTACAAATCAATTCTTTATCGATGAGATGGTTCAAAGTGCGTCATAGGCAGCGTATGATACGCCCGGGTTCACAAGTTCTTTTAAGCACAAAAAAAAGTTTGGTATACTAAAGCCAAAACAATTTTTTTAGATGTGGTGGTCAGAGATTAAACATCGAATCTGTTTCTTAAAATGAAGCTTAAACTCAAGATTGACCTTCCGTCAGGCACAAAGTACTGTCTCAACAGAATAAATGCTTTATAAACCGATCATAGGAATTTGATGAATGTCTTCTTTGTCAATAGCAAAGGATCACAGAAATCTAAGTTCTCGCTCTCGTCGACTCTCTGAGCTCAAAATTGAATAAAAAAGACGATTGACTGATGCTTACAAATAGCTATCAGTGCCGTGTTGCCTACATAGGCACCAATCCCGAGGAATTATCTGCTTAGCGACCTCTCCAGGTACCTTTTCGATTGTAAACTGGATCTGGCAGATGATACTTACCAAATTGGAATCGGGACGTGAATGTAGATTCCACAACATCTAGTATGCCTATATAGTATTATTAGGGAAAGTAAGTTTTGTTACTAGGGATAGAAAGCGCCTCAGCGATGTCCACTCACCTGTGTTTTGACCTCTACTCACCCACGCATACGTTCACAATAGCGTTGCATGCAATAGTTCCAATGACGATGATCTCGGCACTGAAGACACATCAAACCCATCTTAAGCAAGTTTAATAGGTTCTGCAAGCCAATCAACGTCATGCTTAAATTGACGGAAGTTTTCTGCGAAAAATCCTCCGACTTACAGCAGCCGTGGGGTCCGTGTAACCCTCCAAAAGTAGATATTTGCTCTCACTCTCAACCCAAAATTTAAAATTGCTGATTTATCGATCTATTTGAAATGGTATAAGTTATACGGACCTCACAAATCCTTTTTTCGAGTCTCATTTTGTCGATGATGAGGAAAACAGCACCAGGACGTTTCATTCCATAAAATGAGGAAAGCCCGTAGGTAGGGCCAGTTTTGTCTTTTTTTGATATAGTAAAGCCATTAATTTTTTTATGCAATATTTTGGATCATGCTATCGATCGTACAGTTCTACATTTTGATAAACACGATCAAGACCCAGCCATCTTGTTTTAGGCCAAGTTGCTGAAAGCTGCCAAATGGAGCTATCTGTATGCACAGATTGAATCCCGTGTGCAACATTCAAAATCTAAACGGTATGATGTCCATATGTATTTGTAGACAGCGACAAATACACCTCTTGTGTCTCAAGGTGAATGCCATTCTTAACAAAAATCACTTGTGTGCTAAGTGCAAACAATGCAAGCTTTGTGCTTTTTCCCGCAAACCATATAAAAAGATTGCAATTCGAAAGCTTTATAGACAAAAGAACCCGTTACGTTTTCAAAACTAGTGCCAATTGAAAGCCACCAATGCGTTTCCTTGAAAAAGATGCCATGTTTGAGTGAATTTATTGCCGACAACTATCTTGTCGATATTGCTTTAAGTATACAAAGAATTTGCTCACTGCAGTATGGGTCTCGGTGGCACAGTCTAGTTTGGTGTACCCAAATATGAAATGCTTTTGAAGACGCACGGAAATTTGATCGGTAGACATCTGACTTATTTCTTGTCATGGCTTTAAGGCTTTTTGAGCGGACACATAAGTGATCATCAAGCATGTGTAAACTTGCAAAAAAGTGTCGAAGCTTTCATCCATCGATTTTTTTCACGGCGTCTCTCGTTATCAACAAATTCATGAAAATCTATTAGCTTGAGTTCTGTCTTTAATTTGCAAAATACCGTCGACAACCCGGGGGCCGTGATGTTTGTGTGCTGTTTCGTCAAGATGGTTCAATACGCACCACTTTGAGCCAGCATCGCTGGGAAGAAATTAGTGTTGTTGTTCGCGGGCTCAATCTCTTGAGACCAACTACTGGCGTGTTGGTACTTTCGCTAAATGGCTCAATAAACTATTGCTAGAAAGGCACTTCGTAAGTTGAATCCTTATGTACCACATACATATCCAGATCGATGCGGTTAACCCAAATTTTTCACGAAAAAGCGTTTATACTTGCAAAAATCGTGCTCAAGTCATCAGCAAAGTAAAGTGTGTGATTGAGTGCGCTCAAGATATACAAGAAGAAGGAAAATCAAAATCGTTAATTGATGGTTGTAAGGAATTACGAGGTACATTAAACCGCCATCATGTTCAGTATTTAGGATCTGGGGAAACATTGTTTGTTCGAACCTCTTACGGTCCTGTACACTGATAAACTATCAATCTTTCGGAGATGACATCGACACCATTACTGCTCGCACTTTGATTCTCTTTTGCATTCTTATTGACCCCAACGCCTCTTCGACGCGTTGCCCCACGGTTGATTATTTAGTAAAGGTTTATAGGTGACCTTTAACTCATGATGATACCCGACACAGCCACTGTAATTATAGTCGTAAGGCTGAGATACGGAGAACTTGCGCTCTGAGCAGCTGGTCGAGATCAAGTCTCGCCCTTTTTTTATAACACAACTGAAGCTGTTGCTTTAACTAAATAAGTCTTAAAAACGGTGCTTTGTTTCCTCCCAGCCGGATGAGCTGTACCTCTATGTGAAGCGTATTTAAAAGCAAATTGTAGTCAAGGGTACTGTGAGCTTCTTGTAAAGTTACGTGATTATTCTGCCTTTGAAAGCTCTTTAAATTTGCTTGGCTGGCTTGATTTAAATACCATTTTGCTTCGAGACAAAGATAGTGAGCGCACTATGTAAAAGAAGCAGCTGACCTCAGCAATAGAAGCAAAAGCCGCTAGCGTGACATCGAACCCGAATATTTTTTTGCAATGAGTCTGCTTTGGTCCACTTATTATGCAATCAGAATCCAAAGAACCCTAGAGATATATCTTATTCCAAAGTAAGTGTTTGAATATATAGTAGTTGTCTAGGATATTTGAAGAAAATTCCCGGACCATCCTTATTTTCGGTCCTCGTATGATGCCGAGTGATTTCTTTGGTAAAGTACTAAAAGCCAGAGCCATGCTTTTGTTTGATTGTACTAGAAAAGCGGCTTCTATTGGAAAGAAAGTTTAGTTTGTTGATGCCCGCGCGAAGTAGCGTTATGAGATTCGTGGAGTACAAAGCAGAAAAGCGTACTGATTTAAGTTATGACCTAATAGCACCCATCCGTAAGACCCTTTCCTTTATTGGTCTCCTCGGTTTTGAAATAGTGAGCAGACCACTCGCGGAAGACCAATTTTTGTTTGCACGCGGCGGTTGGCGAGCCGCACAGCCTAACGCCAATCGATACCGCCTGCTGCTTTCTTGTTTTTTTTTCTGTTCCGAACCTTAGCCCCATAAAACGAGTATTTATTCATAGGGTGCGTTGAGGATTAAAAAAAAAACGCTGTGTGTTTTATTGCCGTAACTGATAAACATTTTGGAGTTTACCCATGGCAGCGAGTCAACCATAAGGCCGAACACTTTGGTTTGATTGATAGAACTATTTTAAGTGGCTTGGTCTTAAGTTTTCTTTGAGCCTTTTATTTGTACAAATAAATCTTTGAACGAGTTTACGCTCAAGCGATTTTGACACATTTTCTTTTCTTTTTCAATCCTTCTTTTAACAAGCGAAGGTGTCTGTGGGCCGCGACGTAATATTGATTAGCTTACACGGGAGCCTTGTAGATGCGTAAGCGACCGCCTTCGTTCGCACAAATCTTAATTACGCAAGATGTGTTTGGTCTACGGAGAGGTGGAAATACGACAGGAGTCGATAGTGAGCTTACACAGCAAGTGTCAGAAGATCTGCACTTGCCTCAAGATATAAAACAAGAGCGATTGCGGCGTGCTTTAAGGAAAATGAAAGTGTTGCGTTAACGAAAAGTAAACATGGGCCGTCTTTTGAGATTCCAAGATTAGAATGACAAAGCTTTACGGTTGCATCACAGCAGCCAGTATGATCGTTTAAGTTTTACCGCTCACGATAATTTGAGAATATTGGATGTCAAATGTCAAAACAAGCAGCTATAAAATAGAGACGTTTGCTTTTACATAAGCAATACGCCTGGTCTTTTGTGAACGAAGTTTTCATTGACATTGACTTCACAAAGCAAGCGGTGTTGTCAAGCATATGTCGTCTGCCCTAAAGCATCTGTAAATTGATGCTGTGGCTTGAGTGGTCAGTCAATCGACCCAAGACCGGAAGGTACCTGGTTTGATGCCCATAGAATTCGAATCAAAGCAGCCGAAATAGGTTATCAAAGTGGACGAGCAGTCACACCCAAATGTGTGTAAAAGGTGGGTGAGCTGGACGCCCCACGGACCCAAAGTGCCCCATAAAGTTATGAAGGTTTTCGATTTCGGTCTCAAAGCGGGTCGGGTATCGACCAGCTTCCCGCGCTAGATGGAGCTTACGCCTAGCACGTTAATTTCGATAGCTAAACTCATGCTTTAATGACAAGCTTTACGTCACTAAAGATCTTGATCATCAGGTACAGGGAGTCAGGAATAGATATGGTCGTCCAATATGTCGTGTGAGGTTGAATAAACGGCGTAAAGGAGCTGTGTCAAAAAAACGTGCTTTGAACCCATACAAATCTTTCAAACGCTTGCGATAGTTGTGATATCGGTAGACGTTGAATCGCTTATTACTAAACACTTCATTTGCGAGACAGGAAAATAAATGGAACTGGTTCGTAATCGAAGTGGCGTGAAATATTTACTTTTGATGAGCATTATGCTTGAGATTTTATTTCTTGATGGACCGCCCAATCGTTAGCACTTTTAAAAAAAATTGTTGAAGTCTTCCTCACGGAGTCTTGGAGGTAGGATAAAAGGTCAGCTAATGATATACATGCAAAAAGCTAAAAACACAGTATTATTATTGTCTCTAGGTCGCAAAGGCGAAGGAAGGAGCGAATAGAAATCAAGCTTAAAGGTGTGTATCTCACAGGGAAAGAAAAAAAACAGGTGCTTCTTGTAATCTTTGGCGCTGAGGCTTTTATCCTTCAACAACCCGTTAAGAAACACGCACAACTTAATTCGTGGTACAGACAATCATGAAACCGTCATGGTAAAGTTTTCACGATTAATGCAAAAAAGGACTGTTAAAGTCATTACTTTGAAATATTTCCAGAATGATCTTTAAGCGCAATCGAAACGAATCTGTTTTCTTCTGAAGCTTAATCGGTGATGTTTCGTATTCGTTTTCACCTCACAGTCCTATCAGTGAACCGCAAGATCGCACTCTCCCGAATAGTGCTTCAAGTCTTGGCTGCCGCCGTCTTCATGTTGAAAAAAATTGTACACTTGAGAAAACTGTGAGCTCTCAATTTGTCAGGACCGTGCACAAAGTAAAGCACTAGACATGGGGAATGGCACTTTAAGTTCAATTTTCTAAATAAAGTAAATGTTTTAAGGTCGAAAAATCAAAAGAAAGACATATAAAAAAAGGAAAAATCTAAACTGTGGCTCAAAAATTATTATTAAATTGTAACTTTTCGCTTTTAAGTACGGCACTTGGTTCATGCAAAAGAGACCGTTTATCGAGTAATAAAGTTTTGCGCTTTCGGCTATGTGTGCAGCGATACCCGAATGAATTCGATACGGGCGTTTTCTTTCTACAATGTTTTTAACACTTTAGCCACGGGACGCGCGATGTTTTTTCAATCGGCTACCTGTTTTGCATCAAGGTATTAGATTGATGGAATATCTCTCATCACTGTTCGTTTCTACAGGTCTATAATACACCACGGGAGTTTTATATCCAATATTGAAAAGCGCAACATTAAACCAGATCGTAGTTATTTCAACATCTACTTTTTTAGAAGGAAGAGTATTTAATAAACTTTTGGATTTGCTTTGGGCGCGAAGAAGCTAAAAGGTGCCAGAGCATAGTGCTTGCGAATTTCTTTACTCTGAGTGCTGAACTACTGACAAATTTTTGAGGCGCTCGTTTGCATACCTAAGCCTTTTGAAGAGCATTTCCATTTAATCTAAGGAAGGCACAGTTTTCAGCAAGTCGAACAATGTATCACCATTAAATGGCCTCGTTTGCATGTATGCAGCGACAAACGAATGTTCCGTCGCAAATGTGAAAACCTTATCCGACGTGATCTTCTCGCTTGAGTATATTTAGCTTTTAGTATGTGTAGAGGAAGTCTCTGCCATAAATTCCGCAAATGGGTTGCAACATTCTCGTGTTCCGCATCCCCAACACGTGCTCAAGCGCAATAGACTCAATCGTTGCCTTTGCACGCGGCACCAACATTGTTGAAAGTTGTACTAGAACAATGTCGCCAACGGTAAAATGCAAAGCACCATGCATGGAGCACGTAATTTTTGGTGATTGAATTGGTGACCATGTACGTCAGCATATCCGGAGCAAAGGTCTAGGAAGGCGGTTCATGTCAACAAGAGGGTCACCGCATACATTTGCGGATCATATAGTAATTCATCGTGAAGCGATTATTTCAGATTTGAATTCACCTGGGGTTTGATGTGACAAACCAGACATTTCAAAAGCTGCTTGGTGCCGAATGATGCGTTGCTCAAAACCGTTCTGTCCATGTGCCTGGGACTTACAATATAGCGACACCACAACAGAAATTTGGGGTCGTGACGACGCATTGTGACTATGTACAAGAGATACTTTTGATTTTTTGTACACGAACACAGTCTTTAGGTATACTCGTTTTTTTTACATCCATCTGTCCGCCTCCTTATATGTTGAATTCCAATGCACATGATCTGATTTTTTTTAGCAAAATCTCCTCGTCACGACTGTTTTTAGATTATGGATCGACCATGTGCACGGCCGAATGACTTAGAGGTTCACACGATGATTTTCTCTTGCTAAATCATTTGTTTTGCCATCAAAAGACAATTTATCTCTATCTCGCACCTCATCGATAAATTCTGCTCTCTTTAAGATTATGGCGCTCGTCGCTGCAGCTTTAGAGGCGTACAATGTGTCCGTCATCTAATCCTGTCTAGTATGCAAGATAATGTAAAAGAAGCACCTATTTTCTAAAAGTATAATGTACTTGCGAAGATGAGTAGATACTTGACAAAATCGACATGGGTTTTGCAACTTCTACGAAACAAAGGATGGTTCTATACTACCAGATAATAAAAAACCTTCTTACACAGTTGAGATGCTCTGAACTGGTATTTTTCTCTTTTAATCAAATTTAATCAACTTCCCTTCGGATGTTGGATGAAGCGCGATCTGTAATCGAATAGCGTAAAGAAAACGTCGGAGGTCGGTACGTTTTCAATCCAGTCGGTTGTGTGTGCAAAACCAACGTCAGGTACGCAGCAGCGACGAAGGATAGGAATTATCTAATGGAAAATAGACTTATTGACCTAATGTTTGTATCAAGCAATGCCGACAGCAAAATTCTTGTGTATCTATCATCTAAAAGTATAGGTATTATATATTTAGTCAGAAAAAATCACAGAAGGAGCTGATGCAGTACTACAGCCACATCCAAATTAAATCCAGCAGCCTGGTCCCAAAAGAAGTAGATGACCGAGGTACTATAACGCACCGCCTGATTTCTAATGGGTTGCTGCAAACTGATGTGTCATGAAAAATGCATTATGAAGTAGGCGATTGGGCAACAATAGTAATGAAGTCGCTGCCTTGAAGATCTAGCCAGCGTAGACTCTTTCTCGTACGCAGTCTTCATTCCAGGCTCGTTCTACATATTGTCCTAATTTTCAGGTGTAACCGATCATATTTGTGAAAGCAGACAACCGCTTTTTTCAGACTAATTTTCAATAAAAATTCAACACCGCATCCTGACACAGAGCATACGAATAAAATTCAAATTGTAACGTGTACATATAGACATAAGGAAGTAGCCTCAAAGTGAGCTATAAAATTGAAAAGTTGCTGTTAGTACAAAAAAATGAAATTAATCATTCAAATCTCAAAAAATATCGGCTCATATTTTAGTTCAAAACCGCTACAATGTCGCTATTTCGGTAGCATGCATCCTTCGTACAGTACAGATGGCAAGTAGTACAGCTTCAGCAGCTCTAATTTTTGCCATATGTACTTGCTTTTTTATAGCTTTCGACATCGTAAAATTTAGCTTTCGTTGGCCAGCTTCGTACAAAAACACGTTTAGCTAATTAAACACGTATTAATTTAACGACAACGGTTGTGGGGAGCAAGCGATTGTAACATAAGCTTATTGACGGTCCATCGTCGGACGGGGCTAGGGCGGCGGGCTGGGCGAAGTCGGTCAAAGAAGAGATGGGATCTTTGCTCAAAGCAGACTGGGGAAGTGATATCAAATGGCTATTGCGTTGGCTGTCATGCTGGACAATGCATGTAGACATCAAGCACCTCTTTATTCGTCAGAACATGCAAGTAGGATTGTTGAAATCAGATATATCGGCACGAAGAGTCAGCTTGCAGATATGCTGACGGAGGCGCTTGGAACCAAGAAGCTGAAGTATCTGCGCGAAGCCTCCGAAGTCAAGACCAAGTCAGCAACAGAGAATACACGGCGTTAGCGGTGAGTGGGAGTATAAAAACTACACCGCTGAATGCATGTTAAAACAGGCGAATGGCGTCACAGTATTTATAAATACGTCACACTTAGTAATTACATATGGTAGCCGTCCATTGGACAAGACAAATATATTCACTTCGGTTTTGCTTTCTACTCAACACTTCTCCCTTTTAAATGAATATTCTTAGATTCCAATACGAGGTCACCATTCTAGATCATGCTGAGTTCGAGGAGGCTGACTTAAACTCGTGGCCACAGACTGAGGACGCTTAGTGTATGCTCATACAGCACCAAGCAAATAGATTTAATCCCCACTGCGCCCGTAAAGTCCAGCGAGATGATATCCATCGGGAGATACACATTTACTTATAATGTTCTCCATTTCCGATCATTGCCCCTTACAATCTTGGTTCAAGAACTTGAGGTGACCAATGCGCTTAGTTGAACGGGTTTCAATGAACCTAGTGTGCGCTACAAACAGATTAGTGTGCTCGTTTGGAGCAAGGACGACATCTCGACACTTCTTCTCCGGGCCATGAGACCGTTCGTGCAATTATCGTAGACAAGACCGAAACGCCAATACCATCTAGTCGCTTGTTACTACAGAGTTCGAGTGTCGTCAAAGTTAGCCTGGCGCTATGAAATCGGTGTCTTCAATTTTTAGCCGTAAAGTCCGCCAGTATGTTTGCAGATCGGAAAACCTTTGTCGGAGATAAATATATCGGTTGTTGACAAGCGCAAGCGTCATGAAAATGTGGTAAAAGAACTTCATCAAGGCAGATTGGTTGAGTGAAAGGAAGAGTGCTATAAAGTGTCTGAAAGCTGGAATGGACCTTGTGGTAGTTTTGTTCTAAATGAAGCATTGTGAAGATCGATCGAAGGATATGTCGCATAGGTAGGGCACTTATTTTCACAGACTTTAATATTAAGGTCGTGGTGTTGAAATATAGTTGTTTTGATGTATTGGAGCGCGTTGCACACCCATGCTGCCTCATAGAAACTCCTGCATACTAAATTAACTTTAAACACAGATATTACTCAATTTAAGAAAAACAGATTAAAATAGTCGAATTAAACAAAAAAAATCCGTACGAAGGCGCGCTCATTCTACTAGAAAAGCTATCTACTTTTTGCGTTGAGGCCAGTGAAAGCTTCGGTAATGGTGTCGTCTAACCAGTATTTAAGTTGAAACTATAATGCGCTGAGTTACAGCATAGAAAAGCAAACAAGGCTTTTAGGACTGTAAGGATCACTGATGAAGATGTAGTCGCTTGATTAGATAGTGTTTAAAAAAATAGAGGTTTTTTTCTATACATCCTTCACTATCTTTGTTAAAAAACAAATGATGTATTGTTCGTCGCTGCGCCTTTTATATTCGATCATCATCCGAGTGCTTGCCATATAAAAGCTGCAAGATGATGTGTACCAGTGTCTTGACACAAGCTACATATGTACAGCATAAGAGCGTTAACTCCGATCTCACGACAATGTCTCCAGACGCCTAGCAACATCTTAGTTGCATGGGATAGCTCTGCAATGTGACTAACAATGCTAATAGTGTATTGTGGTATAAATTGCCAATCAATGGGCAGGCTTGGAAATCATCAAGAGTATGTATGTAGTGAGAGACCACTCTTTGGCTATAGACACACAAACGTTCTCAGACAGCGTTATATGATCGCCAAATCGAGATCTGAAAGAAGAAAGCATAAGATATATGCTTTTGAACATTAAATTCGTCCCAAATAGATAGCGAACGGAATAAAACCCAAAAGCTCGACACCATCGTCGGTGCAGAACTTGTGTATATTGTCTCCATAACGTGGTCACTTCTACCACGCAATTTGTTACAACGAAACAATTTGCAGTAAAAGCTGGCTTCAAAAAAGTGAATCCTGGACACTTCATCGGTTTCTTTCTACCGATTTGAAATATCTATTGGCTAGAATCCTGAAGATACAATGGATTAGGATGAAACTGGTTTTTTAAATCTGGTCTATTCCGCATGGCAATTCCCTTAAGGTGAATTCGTCAAAAGACCCTGAATCTTTCTCAATGCCTACTATGTACAAGATGCTGAGTGACTTTATAACACCTGGTATATGTTGTGCACACTTGCTAATATCTTAATTCTTTAAAGACTTCAGAACAATTTAGCCGCTATTTCACATCCTTCTTATGAGCACTTCGCACAGCTCGGAGGACATGCCGACCTTTATAGCCTGAAAAGTCAGCTTAATTGGAAGCCATCTTTAACGTCAAGGAGCAAACTTTCATAATGATGTTTGAATTGTGCGTGCAAAGTCTATGGGCTCGATCTACGCAGCACAAGCTCAGTCAGCTCGGTTGTCGAATTTAAATTGAGGTCCAAGACGAGGGACTTGTTGGTTTACAGGAAGAAACCTTAGAATTTCTCATACACTAAGGCATTATAATTTTCATTAAGTGGGCAAAAAGACGGTCTTATCCCCCTAAGATCAGGTGCGCACAGCTTTGTACTTTCTCACCCACAAAATCATTTTACCGGGTGCCTTGTGGCCTTAATACTCATAGAAAAGCAGTCAGCGCTCACACTTTGATGATTGCAAGCAAGAGTGGCGTGAGCTTAAACAATACTACATAAATGTCGTAAACGGCCCCTGTCACTTCCCGAACAAGTACATTGCCTATGTATATGCCAAGATTTCTCTTTGCGCGCACCCAACGCTAATGTGCAGGTAGCGATGATGAAATCTTGCTCCTTTTGAATGAAATAGATCGACAGGAACGCATCCAGCAGAATTTAGAGTAAGACGTCTTTATACTCGCGAACTCGGGCTCGACATTAACGAGTTTATAAGCAGCCGAGCAAATCAATGTCCACTACTTTAGCAGCGGCAAGCAAAAGACATTTTGGAAAGGACCAGCGAATGTAGACCCCATCTTGCCTAAAGCTTTGAAAGAAAAACACGCCTTTGTGGACTGCGAGATATTGGTCACCAGTAAAAGTGGAGCGCTTTTGGAAAAGAGAAATACGACACAGATAGTTTGCATAGTCACTGCATTGATTATTGAGCTCTCTAGAATCCCAAGAAGCTGTCTTGTACTTGCATGTGCCTTAGATTTCGATCTTTACGGACACGTATTTTTTTACCGAAGTAAAAGTTGGGCGTGGCTTTTATTATTAGCCAATCATGTGAGCTACACTTTCAAGTAAAAATGAGCGACGTAGCACAGATCCTCGGGCTCGCGGGACCAAAGTCGGGTGCCAATGCTACCACAGCAAATGATTTAGACCAGCTCAAACCATCAGGTGCATCTCCGTCAGTGCGTGGGAAACTGACAGGTAGCATCAGCAAACAAAAGAAGTTGACGGGCATGCAGCGCGAGGTGTTGGAATTGCTAGAGAGCAGCCATCGTGCTAGCCACGCGCTGTACCAGGGATTTGGCAAGGCCAGTCTCAAGCAAAAGTGGCAAGAGCGTAAAAAGTCGCCAGCTGTCAAGTGGATTCGTAAATCTTTTCGAAATCCGGCGCGCGTAGGCTTAGCAGGCGAGAGTGAGGAGGAAGGGTTGAAACTTTCACACTGGGGGAAAGCCCACGTGGAACAGCCCGATTATGTGTTTGCCAGATTCAATGTCAAGTGTGAGACGACTAGCTATACTGAGGAGGAATACAAGGCCGTGTTAGCACATCACGAAGACGCAAACATGAAGTGGAGCAAGGAAGAGATGGATTTATTGATGAAATTGTGCCAACGTTTTGATTTACGGTGAGTCCTTGACTGGTGTTGTTCCGAGATTCTAGTGGAAAGATGGTGATTGAATTGGTGCTATCATTCACAGATGGGTCGTTGTTTTGGACAAGTACAACGCACACCCAATGACTAAAGGAGCTTTCCGATCGATTGAGGATATCAAGTACTGCTACTACGAGACGACACGACTGCTGGCTGCGTACAGGGACAAGAAAGATCTTCAGAAGAAAGAGTTGGTAGGTGTAGGAGACAGTACTGAATCTGGATCGATTAGCTCTTCAGCTGTCACGACGACCGTCGACTCGGAAGCTGGTGCGAGGGCTTTGATGTCCTCCTCTGCTGCATCGGAGCATTACCGATTCAATATTGACTATGAGAAACAGCGCAAGAAGCAACTTGACCTGATCTTCTCGCGAACGTTTGAAGAAGAGGACGAGATTCGTCGTTTAAATAATGAGCTTCGTGGTGTGGAGCAGCAGTTGAAGAAAGTGGCCGTTCGAGTCGATCCGAAGAAGAAGAAGGAGTTTGCGGATGTGCCGTATGAGATCAAGCGTACACTTCCCACTGGTGTAATTTTACGAAGCTCGTTGCTGGCGCTTCCTCAGCAAAAGCATGCGATGAGTGCAAAGCTCGTGAAAAAGTTGCAGCTTCTTTTGGACGAGATGGGGGTGCCTGCGCGGCCGATGCCTACAAAACCAGTGTGTGATACATTTGACAAGTTGCGGCAGGATGCTGTGGGACTGCTTTCGCTACGGAAACACTTGAAGAGTAAGCAAACTGAAGTTCGAGCTCTAAGTGAACGCTACCACGCGCTTACTGGCAAGAAGTACGAGCCGATCACGACTCCCGTTATGATATCCGGTAGGGTCTTTGTCTGGGGATCATTTTTTATGGCTTTTACTTACTTTACGGCCTATAGAACGACCGGGTGATGGAGCTATGATGGACAGTAGTAGCTCCACGTCAGTGACGACCTCCGCTCACGCAGGTGCGTCATTTTGCTCTCATCAATATGTGGCATCGTTTTAAACTCAGTCGATCTTTGGAAACATTTCAGGCAAGTCGTCCACTTCCTCGGAAAAAGCGATTCGTGCAGCTAAACGGCGCAGTGCAAGTAATCAACCCGGCCTTCCTGCAAAACGAAACAAGAAGGTGTTGCTGTAATCTTCAAGTAGGCGGGACTGCTGCATTGGTGGATCTCTATACTCTAACGCACCTGCTCATGTAACAATACTACTCTGTTTCATGTATCACTTTCGATCTCTACTATCTATTCTATATCACTGATATCAATCGATGGGGGAAGGGCTCTTTTAAGGTTTTCTCTTTTTTCTTTTTTTTTTCTTTGGGCCCATTTTCTCTTTTTTTCCCTCTTTTCTTGCCTATTCTTTTCGTAATTTTTCCATCGTCTCGTCATCATCGACTTTGAGCTTGACTCCCTTCGATGAGAAACTATCTCCTCAGCGAAGCCAGGCTAATAGTATGGGTGGAACCCGCGGCCTCGACCACCGCGAAAGCCTCCACGAGGCGGGCCACGTCCTCGACCTCGTCCTCGACCGCGACCGCGCCCTCCTCTTCCTCCACGTGACATGTTGAATCCGCGCACATTCAATCGCTTCGGAGTGACTTTAAGTTGCCGCCCACGGAACATCGTGTCATTGAGTAGAAGCGCACTCTCGACAGCATTATGGGAAGCAAACTCAATGTATGCGTAACCCTTCGGCTGCCCCGTAAACTTATCGCATAGAATCGTCACGCGATTGATCGTGCCACACGACTGAAAGAGCGCTTGGAGCTCCTCGGGCGTGCTGCCGTAATCCACTTGGCCAATGTATACGGACGTGTCGTCCAATTGGGACTGCGCATTGGCCGCAGCACTGGAAGCACCACCATTCATCTCGTTGAGACTCGAAGCCGTGTTTTTACCCATTTGCGACTCGACCTCCGACTGCATCTCGCTCAGCTTCGCGGCTTCCTCTTCCATCTCCTTCACGCGGCGTTTCATGTCCTCAATCTCAGCATCGACGGCCTCAGCAGAATCCTCAGCCACCAGCGTGGTCGCTACGTCGGTCTTAGTGTCGCCTGCCAGACTCGCGGCCTCCGCTTCGAGCTTGTTCATGTCCACCGCTTCGTCCGCCATCGTCGCTTGTCTGGCCAATGTTATGTAAAAAATACAACTAAATAAATTTATACTTTAAATTGAAATTTAGGAGAAGAGGTAATTTGTGTCAAGGTGGTGTACTCACGGATGTCGCAGGAACTCGAGGCCTTGTTAGCATCCTGGGACGTCGCGACGGCGTCCGTGGACGCTCGTGAGAGAGAAGATCCCCTGTTGTTTGCGTCTCCATTGGAGATTTGTGCTTCCCATCGAACCAAGCAGCTTCCGAAGAACAAAAGCAAGGCCTCTCTACCGTTGAGTCGTCCGTGGGACCACGCAGACTTTTTAGCTCGAGTCCGTAGCTTCTCTGTCGCTTCGTGGTTTGCAAAGCCAGACGTGATTAACGCATTTGAGTGTGCTCGCTATGGCTGGAGAAATGCAAGACCTGACGAACTGCATTGCATTTGGTGAGGAAATTGGGATAGGAAAAGGAGAGGAAGCGAGGACAAACTTGTGCTAACTCTGACAATTGCAGCTGTAAACAGACGTTGTGTTTTAAAATTGACGATCGATTAAGTGATGCCGGTGCGCTCAATGTGGCCAAGATCTTTGCTCAGCAGCTGATCACTGGCCACACGCATCTTTGTCCGTGGCGAGGGAATCCGTCCCCCAAAGCTTTTACGTTGGTAGGATTGTGGTACTGAATGTCGCTAGTATTCATGTAAATGAGATTGTATGTTTGTGTGTAGCTTCCTATTGCAACCAGACGTCAGGTTTACGACATGTTTGTGGGTCGACTAGAGAAATTGGTGGTGCAGATGCTCGAGAACGCTGAGCTTTTGAAGCTACTGAGAAACTTTAATCTTTCAAGCGCGGTAGCGGTCAAGATATTTAATGAACTGGCCGCTTGTCAAGACATCAAATGCACATTAACTACAGCGACATTTGCATCGAAGCTATCGGCGATACTATCTCAACAAAAAGATACATTTGTGGACCCTGAGGCGCTTGTTACTGCTGCTTTTCTTGTCGGATGTGGGTGGCAATTTGATGAGAATAGCAATCAATTTGACATGCTGTGGTGCAGCTCCTGTAATCGACATTGGCAAGCTATTCCGATGATCACTAGCAGCCAAAATACTCAAGAAACGACAGAGCCGCAACCAAAGCGCTTACGGACGGACTCTTTGCGGGCTGTTGATTTGCTTTCGCAGCATCGAACCTTTTGTCCCTGGATTGCTGACCAAAAATCTGCTGGCGTCGACGATTACGGTGAAATTGACCCTAACTTGTGGAACTTTGTCACTTTACCAGGCTGGCGGCAATATGCTCAGGTACTGCAATCTGGCTTTAACTATGGGGTAATCGTAGAGCTAATCTTTTCTCCGTAGTGCCTCGTCTTCTTGGATAAGCCAAAAAATGGCTTCGTTACAGCCGAAAGTTCGAGCAGTGCTTCTGAGATTAAGCCCTCCGATCCGGTGGAAGCATTGCAGTCTGTGCGGGCTGTTCTCAGTCTCTAATGCGACGTTAAGTGTTTGAATAGGCCATAGCCAATAGACGGCCAGCGAGCTACAATTTTCGTGTCACTCCAATTTACTTTATAAAAGCGATTGCCACGTTTAAAAAAAAGGAGATGTCACATTGTAAAAGACAAGTCAAAGTGAATTTGGCTAAAACCTCGCCTCTGCAGCATCTTGGCGCCTTCAGAGGCCATTTCGACTCAGTTTATACGCTAAGTGTGCTTGTAAAATAAAAGGTTTGGATAGTGTCGATTTACACGCGTTTATTCCCTTGTGGCTTTTTTAATAAAACACTTCACCTAATAGCTGATATGCAATAAAACGGAATGATTCGCAAAATATGGTAGTAACATATGTGCTTCGTCCTACCAATAACTTCAGATTATAAAATTATAAGAACATTTCGTGCTTTTGTTCAACCTCGTTCACTGAGCAAGATGCTGAGTGACATTGTTATTCGTGGCAGCACTTGTAATTAAGTGTACGCAAAAGCGAGCAAATTTATTTACTGAACCCTTTCGATAGCTTTGAAGTGGATTGTACGAATTCTTTCCAATCTAGTCGACGTGCAGTTCAGCTATATATTTAAAGCTCGTAAACCTTTCAGCGCCAAAACGTTGATCTTTTAAGCTACCAAGCAGCAAACAACGCACCGCGGTACTTAACGAGATTTAATGCTAGCTGGTAATTTCAAGGACGAGGACGGCAGACTACTGTTTTCTCGTTGAACATGCGCCTTCTTACTGAATATACATCCGTGAAAAGACTCCATTTAAGTGTTCGCTCTACGAACAACATGAAAACAACGTTTCTTCCGGAAAAATTG
This sequence comes from Plasmopara viticola, assembly GCA_001695595.3. Classification (NCBI taxonomy): domain Eukaryota; phylum Oomycota; class Peronosporomycetes; order Peronosporales; family Peronosporaceae; genus Plasmopara; species Plasmopara viticola. The sequence goes on from MBPM02000059.1 coordinate 328,304, forward strand.
AATCCCGCCAGCAATGATGTGTTCTTCTTCGCAAGCAAGAGAATTGTAAAGTCTAAAGTTTGCTCTCAAACTAAGAAAATTCGTGGCTTTTATAGCTTGAGAATCAGGACCGTGTTCATGTATGCTCAATGGGTAGATCCGCCTCGCACACGCAACTTCCGAGTGCAGGCGATAACAATACAAGTTGCGAGTAAGACCATCCTTTGGCGGAAGATCAGCTTTACTTCTTCGAAATGCCCTAGTTAGGCATATTTTTAGCGCTAAAATTTCGCAGTAGTGGTGTCAATAAAACCGCCTCTAAAATCTTAAGGCCTTGGCGTTGCCAAGCAAGAAAGCGTTGGCTACTATGGCTGCAGCAAGTAAAGGCACATGATGTTTCTTGAATTAGGCCAGCCTTATTCAAGGGCTTTTAAAAGTCAACATTTCCTAGAATCTAGCAAAACGTCAGAAGCAGGATGCTCTATTGGTAAGCCTTTACGGCGATTGTGTTATAATCCACAGTATGGAATCCAGATTCTTACGTTTTCTTTGGGTGTCATTTCTAGATGTGAGCAAGCTCAAAATTTAGCTAACAAAAAATCGGACAGGCCTCATCACGAATCTGCATGTCACACCGTACATGGGTAAGTGCTTGGTCAGGCGAATATACTTCCTTACGTCTTTCTGGATAAATGGAATTGGCCAATTTAGACTTCCCTTTTGAGTTTTTTTAGATTGAAGGACTTATTCACAGCCACCTGAGAATGTAACACTCTATGAAAAGTATCCAGTTTTTGAGATAATACGAGGTCACTGAGGCTATCTGCAATGTATGCTTCTTGCTGGAACAATTTACAACATCTTCATCCGCACCAAAGATAAACATATATATATCAGAAGGAAACATCACCTTTTCGGTAAATACTGCGGAAATAAAATTCCGTCGCGATCCGGCAAAATTGATACCTCTGGTAGTGTTTTTTTAAGTGAAACCCGCTTGTTGTGAAACGGCGACGAAATTATATGTCAAATAATTTTATCAATAAATTTCTTTTATCAATAAGAAGGGCGGTTGTAATATTTAGGAATCAATTTTGTTTGGGGGTTTGTCCTTTTCTAGCTGTATTATATTTTCCAGTAAACGTCGAAACTTTGGTACCTACCTTTGTCGTGGTAGGTCTATTGTACCAGCTTGCGGAGCTATTATAGCCGTAATTGGTGGCGCTATGCTACTCGTGTGTTGAACTCACTCATTATTCTTATAAGCCCTATTTTTGGCACCTTTTTTCAACAGTACTGCCGAGGCAATTTTTGGCCATCTGTCAAGGTGCATTTAAAAATATCGTCATGTCCAATTTCGGATAAATATTGTACCTCCCATATTTACTGCGTGTAATCGACGAGGTCTCATACCAAAAAGTGTTTGCGGAAGAGGAACGTTAATCGTTTCACTGATACGTCACAATCCACGAAACGATTGAGGACTCGTGCTTTTAGAGTTAGATCATGCTCAAGAAATACGTCTTACGTGTATGCTCGTTCTAAATGTCACGGCTACGTCTATTCTTATCGTTAAGGCATGCAATTCAGTCAAATTCAAAATGACTCATTTTCTTTGCATCTAAGGCATCAGTCAGCCTATTCTAAATGATCGCAATTGTCTGCCGACACTTTAATTTCCCAGCGCGCCGAAGTCAACCAAGACTTAAAATTGGTTCTTGATAGTCGGTACACTTACACATAGAATTATCAATGTTCTTCCCATGTGAAAGATGTCAAGCTCTTAGAAGTAAAGATTCACAGGGCTGTATCGATAATGCACCCATTCTAAGAAGTTGGTTTTCCCTTAATATTAGCCGTTGCTGCTGGTGACTACCCTTTTTCTAATTCATTGCAATAAGACTGTACAAGCGATCTTTCAAAGCCCTTAGGTAAGACAAAGATTGATTTTACGATCCATTTTAGAACAGGCACGGCCCGCTTGTCACAGCAATATAAAAGTAGACGTTGCCCTTATTGGTAGCATTTTAACCTTCGAAGACTAACCAATACTAGAGGCCCGTTGCGCCAAAACAGCGATATTCTGAAGGAGCAAGCCTTCTTGTAGCTGTACTCCTGGTTTGAGTAGTGTTAATGTATGCCCTTGGAAAATATGAATATAGAGCGGGCCTACCTTAGGCCTTTCAAGCTTGGAGAAAGGAGTCTAAACACATTCATAGAGCTCGCACTTGTCTTGCTTGCTGGCAAAGCAGCGTGACTGCACGCGTTGACAAAAGTAGTCGGAAGTAACGTTGCTCTCAATTGCTCCATCACGGATTTCCAGGGTACGAAACACTTGGCGATCTGAATTCACGCAGCTCTTAGCCCGCCCTTCATGTAAGAAATGATCGTCTCTGAACCTGATCGCTCTAGTGGTCTCCCCAGGATCCATTCTCTTTGCTTTGAATGCTTAAAGAAGTGAAGTCTTAACGAATTGGAATCCATAGTAGTCGCTATCACTGGGGCTATGGAAGCCTGTTATACCTGGTCTCTAGAGCACGAGTAGTTTGAGCGACATGACGCGTTTTATCTCCTTACCTGCAGGCGGGGCTTTAAGTTAAACCGCCTGGTCAAGCCCCGACAAATGAGTCCTTTTTTCGAGTAGCGCAAATTGCCAGTCCTACTGATGCAGTAAGTCGTACGAAATTACTCAGGTCGACAGTCTCCTCGCGTAGACGTGGATTGGACTAATGTACTTATCACCAAGCATTTTTGCATGGAGAAGGCGCCACTTGCGAAATGCGATCTTCCACCATTTCAAAATTGAAGGCTAATTTATTTAATAAAGTATTAATTTGTCCAGCCAGATAATCGATAGTATGGCACATCTTTTGAGAAAACTTGTATTCTAGGAGTCACCATTATTTTATGGCTCCGGTTTAGCCGAAATCCAGCTTTTAAACATATAAACTCTAGATCTCGCTCAGATCCGGTTCCGACCGCGCTCAGAGCTCCCTCGACGACTGCACCTCGCACGCGACGCCTACGTACGAGCGCTGATCGCTGCCTCAACTGAACACCCGATCCCAGTCACCGACCCGATTTAGCAACGGTGGAACGCAACTCTACAGACGACAAAAACGGCCGCCGAACTAGCTGTTGGCTTCTCCCCTCAACGCAGCACCCGCAGATACATCGACGCCACGCTCGCAGCACTGTCCGAACAGCAACGTCAACTCCGACTCCATGTCCAAAACGACCACGCTGCGAACATCGCAGAACTTCGCCGCGAACGTAACGCCGTACTCCGCCAAACCCATCAACGCTGCCGCGAACTCGCCTGCCAAGCTCTCGACGCCAAGATCAGCCGCATCGAAGAACTTCACGACTCCGTACGCATGTACTCAGCCGTACGCGAGCTCTTCCCGCGACCACCAGGACAAGTCACCGTGCACGACAATGTAATGTAATGTATTACGTTATCGCGTTGCCAAGTTGTGCACGTGCTAGGCTCAGTCTGGCTAGTCCACGGCATAGAGTGGTGTCCGCATACGTCGGGTCTCGTTCGGCGGGCAGTGCATCCAGCACCGAGGTCGTGAGGGTCTTCCATTTCTTTCGGTCTTGTGCAAGGGTACGAAGCACTTCGAGGTCTTGTGCTGTCCGGAGTCGAAAGCCGGAGCCACGGGAAACAAGGACGTGGTCGAGTGTTGAGTAAAGCGTGGTGCGGGGACGTCCGCGCCGGTGGAGAAGAAGTAGGCACGCATCTGGAGGTTAGCTGGAACGTCGGGATTGCGGCGAAGTACATGGCCAAACAGGCGCCAGCGAGCTTGTGTCAGTCGTAGTCTCAGAGGCCGCTCATCACAGAGGTCGTAGAGTCTTGCATTCGAAATGTGTCGAGGGTAGCGGTAGCCAAGAGCGTAGCGAAGCTGGCGGCGATGGAAACTCTCGAGGCCGTGGAGCTCTGACTTGGTAAGAGCCCAGGTGGCGCAGTTGTACAGCAGAATTGGTAGAACGTAGGTGTTGTACAGTCGAATGCGGGTCTTGGGTGAGATGAGCGTGGGGCGGAGCCAGACGGACCAGAGGCGGTGAAGCGTGAGGGTGGCCAGGGACTTGCGTCGGGATAGATCTTCAATTTCGCCGAGGAGTGTTCCGGGCTTATTAGTGTGGCGCCAGATTTCTTCTCGGGCTCGGGCGTGTCGAGTGGCGCCTGACGGGTTGCAGTGGCGGCGGATTTCGGTGACTTCGGTCTTGGCTTCGTTCATGTGTAGACTCCAGCGACTGAGAATCGCTGGGGCCTGGTTCTGGATAAGCTGGACGACGGAAGGATCAGTGCAGATGAAGTCGGCGTCGTCGGCGCAGACGATCATCTGCTGCAGGAGGTTGTGTGGCACATCGAGTGCACCGGAGAGGTCGCGAAGAGCTGCTTCGAGGTAGATAGTAAACAGAATGGGTGAGAGTGAGTCGCCTTGGGGTGTGCCTACGTTACTTTCAGCAGATCGAGAGCTTGGTTGCTGGATCGGAGTGAAAGTGTCGTGTGGCTCAGGAGGAGTCGGATGAGTCGAACTTCGTCGTCTTGGAGGAATGTCTGGAGCACAGTGATGAGCTTGGATCTGTTGATGCTGTCGAATGCGCGGGATAAGTCGATACCTAACACATAAATTGTTTCATGGCGGTCGGTGGCTCGTGCGGTGAGCCATTTGTGGGCCCAGACGGCGTCTGCCGTGCTGCCATGAGCGCGGAAGCCGCTTTGGTGTGGCGAGAGAAAGTTGTCGACGTCGGATCGAATCCGGTTGAGGACGACAAGTGATACGGCTTTGCGGATGCTGTTGAGTAGGACGATCGGTTGGAGACTGAAGCATTCACCTTGGGGTTTGTTCGGCTTTGGGAGACACAGAAGAGTGCCTTCGCCGAGCTCGAGTGGCTGTCCAAGTGCGAAACTGTCGTTGATCAGAGCCGCGAGGGGTTCGGCAATTTGGTCGGCTCCGTACTTGAGTAGTTTTGCTGGAATATCGTCGAGTCCTGATGCACGTTCGTTTCTGAGTCGGCGGAAAGCGCGGGCGAGCTCGTCCCCAGTGATTGGGGAGCTCAGAGGTCGCGCTTCGCTGCTTGGGATAATTGGAGCGTGGGTTGGATCCGTTAGTTGTCCTTTGAAGTAGCTGCGGATGAGGTTGTTCGCGGTTGGTCGGTGTAGGATGTATTTGCCTGTGCTGTCGTGCACGTTTTCGGAAAACGTTGGGGTGACGCCCTCCTTCCAAGCGCGGGGGCTTAATGCTCGCGCGCTTCGGGCAGGTGCTCTCGGGCATCTGCAGGTCTCTAACGAGTCTCACCCTCGACGCGACGGTCTCCAGCATCAGGCCAAACCCCCTTCCACGCCCTTAATCGCGCCAACCGCATCCGGATTGGCTCGTTTGATGTGAATTCTCTAGGCTCGAAGCGCAAGAAGCACGAAACACTCCCCAAAGATTTGCGGCGCTACCGCGTCGATATCCTTGGCCTTCAAGAAACCAAGATCTACGATAGAGGTGAGCACCGCATCATTGACTTCCTTCTTCTAACCCTGCAAGCAAAAACCGAGTTACACGGCATCGGATTCGCAATCTCTCCGCGACTCCGACCATTCCTTCAACGCTACTGGTCTCACTCCGACCGTATCGGTATCTTAAAACTGCGACTACCCCACATCGGCATCGTCAACATCGTGAATGCGTACTCACCGCACAGCGGCTACCCCCTAGAAGCCGTCGACAGATTCTACGCTGACCTCAGCACCGCGCTCACCTCCCTCCCGCGCCGCGATCTAACCTTCCTTACAGGCGATTTCAACGCAAAGCTGGGCCGGCGCCACGACCTCGAACCCTTCCTTGGGAACCACGGCCGCGGTTATCGCAAGCGCAACGGTAGTGTCCTCGCCTCCTTTTGTCAGACTCACAACCTCTTTGTGACAAACACAAATTTCCGAAGCGAGCAAAGAACATCACAACGTGGACCCAGCGCAAAACGGACCACTTCATCTACAACCAGATTGACTACATCCTCTGCTCGCAGAACTGCCGTCGCCTGTGCGTGCACGCGCAGTCTTGGGGCGGCACTCTCACTTCATCAGACCACAAGCTCGTTACCGCGGACTTCACTCTAGAGGGCGCTGCTCAGATCCGGTTCCGACCGCGCTCAGAGCTTCCTCAACAACTGCACCTCGCCCGCGACGCCTTTGTCGATGACGAAGACGCCCGCGACGCCTACGTACGAGCGCTGATCGCTGCCTCAACTGAACACCCGATCCCAGTCACCGACCCGATTTAGCAACGGTGGAACGCAACCCTACAGACGACAAAAACGGCCGCCGAACTAGCTGTTGGCTACTCCCCTCAACGCAGCACCCGCAGATACATAGACGCCACGCTCACAGCACTGTCCGAACAGCAACGTCAACTCCGACTCCGTGTCCAAAACGACCACGCTGCGAACATCGCAGAATTTCGCCGCGAACGTGACGCCGTACTCCGCCAAATCCACCAACGCTGCCGCGAACTCGCCTTCCAAGCTCTCGACGCCAAGATCAGCCGCATCGAAGAACTACACGACTCCGTACGCATGTACTCAGCCGTACGCGAGCTCTTCCCGCGACCACCAGGACAAGTCACCGTGCACGACAGCACAGGCAAATACATCCTACACCGACCAACCGCGAAAAACCTCATCCGCGGCTACTTCAAAGGACAACTAACGGATCCAACCCACGCTCCAATCATCCCAAGCAGCGAAGCGCGACCTCTGAGCTCCCCAATCACTGGTGACGAGCTCGCCCGCGCTTTCCGCCGACTCAGCAACAAATTTGCATCAGGACCCGACGATATTCCAGCAGAACTACTCAAGTACGGAGCCGACCAGATTGCCGAACCCCTCGCGGCTCTGATCAACGACAGTTTCGCACTTGGACAGCCACTCGAGCTCGACGAAGGCACTCTTCTGTGTCTCCCGAAGCTGAACAAATCCCAAGGTGAATGCTTCAGTCTCTGACCGATCGTCCTACTCAACAGCATCCGCAAAGCCGTATCACTAGTCGTCCTCAACCGGATTCGATCCGACGTCGACAACTTTCTCTCGCCACACCGAAGCGGCTTCCGCGCTCATCGCAGCACGGTAGACGCCGTCTGGGCCCACAAATAGCTCACCGCACGAGCCACCGACCGCCGTGAAACAATTAATGTGTTAGGTATCGACTTATCCCGCGCATTCGACAGCATCAACAGATCCAAGCTCATCACTGTGCTCCAGACATTCCTCCAAGACGACGAAGTTCGACTCATCCGACTCCTCCTGAGCCGCACGACACTTTCACTCCGATCCAGCAACCAAGCTCTCGACCCGTTCGAAAGTAACGTAGGCACACCCCAAGGCGACTCACTCTCACCCGTTCTGTTTACTATCTACCTCGAAGCAGCTCTTCGCGACCTCTCCGGTGCACTCGATGTGCCACACAACTTCCTGCAGCAGATGATCGTCTGCGCAGACGACGCCGACTTCATCTGCACTGATCCTTCCGTCGTCCAGCTTATCCAGAACCAGGCCCCAGCGATCCTCAGTCGCTGGAGTCTACACATGAACGAAGCCAAGACCGAAGTCACCGAAATTCGCCGCCACTGCAACCCGTCAGGCGCCACTCGACACGCCCGAGCCCGAGAAAAAACCTGGCGCCACACTAAGAAGCTCGGAACACTCCTCGGCGATATTGAAGATCTATCCCGACGCAAGTCCCTGGCCACCCTCGCGCTCCACCGCCTCTGGTCCGTCTGGCTCCGCCCCACGCTCATCTCACCCAAGACCCGCATTCGACTGTACAACACCTACGTTCTACCAATTCTGCTGTACAACTGCGCCACCTGGGCTCTTACCAAGTCAGAGCTCCACGGCCTCGAGAATTTCCATCGCCGCCAGCTTCGCTACGCTCTTGGCTACCGCTACCCTCGACACATTTCGAATGCAAGACTCTACGACCTCTGTGATGAGCGGCCGCTGAGACTACGACTGACACAAGCTCGCTGGCGCCTGTTTGGCCATGTACTTCGCCGCAATCCCGACATTCCAGCTAACCTCCAGATGCGTGCCTACTTCTTCTCCACCGCAGCAAAATGGCGCGGACGTCCCCGCACGACGCTCCCCTCAACACTCGACCACGACCTTGTTTCCCGTGGCTCCGGCTTTCGACTCCGGACAGCACAAGACCTCGAAGTGCTTCGTACCCTTGCACAAGACCGAAAGAAATGGAAGACCCTCACGACCTCGGTGCTGGATGCACTGCCTGCCGAACGAGACCCGACGTACGCGGACACCACTCTATGCCGTGGACTAGCCAGACTGAGCCTAGCACGTGTATAACTTGGCAACGCGATAACGTAATCCATACAAACTCTAGATCTCACTCGAAAAGTCGATTTCTAGGAACAGTCTAGGCGACGAGCAAAATTTGAGCGTCATCATTGTGCAGCCTCTTCTTTTGGCTAATTTAGGAGATGCTTTTCCCTTTACTCCTGACCTCCTCTGCTCTCTCTTTGACTTGCAATCAGTTGAAAATATTTGCATGCCACCAATGCTAATGTATTGCTTCATAAGTACAATACTCACAAAATTCACATCTATTTTCGTGAGAATTGTACTTATTTACTAGATCATCGTCCCAATTTCTCAAGAATAATGTATACTATAAACAAGTAGTGACTGCGCACTGACATTCGCCCGAAAAAGTAGCACGACCAACTGTTGGCAAAAGATGATAAGATGGCGTTCTGGAGAATTTACGTAGCCTGCGTGGTGAGCGCTACTATATCATTGCATGATACCGGCGTTAAGCTGCACGATGAGTAGCGCCGGACAATTGGGTCAACTCCTGAGCTGCAGGTCGAATCCCTATAAACCCACAAGTCGGCAACCAACTTCTCGAAAAACCGCTTTAGCTCCTCGTCGCATCCTGTGCAGTCACAGCTTCCGCGCTTGGAGTCGCCTTGTTCGCCTTACTGAGCTCTGCCGCCACATACTCGTTTTCGGTAATCTGCCAGCGCTGCATCGAGTCTTTAAAAATGTATACACCAGTGACGGCACCCAGAATGACTGCAAGACTAAGATCCACGAGTGGGGTCGATCGACGCACGCGCGGACGCAGCGTCACGCCTTCCTTCCTCTTGCCGAACATCGCTCCTATTTTTGTCAATGTTGTGTTTGCCCCTCAACTCTCCGTTAAGTACGATAAAGCATTCATTCCTTTCTGTGTGTTCTGGAACGATCGAACAGAAATTCTCGACTATAAAATGTATGTTGAAAGGTCCTTGACGCCATAGCATTTTTTAGCCAAGGTGTATGGCCGCATGGCCGATAAAGAACGTGCCAACGTCATTTTCTTCATGGCTTCTCGAAGGCACTGTCCGAGGGATATAGAGACTTTCCTTGTAATTCTTATATTTAATTACCTGTAGCATAAAGTCCTTTTTTATCTCATCCACATGTGAATGTTTGCCAAACCGAATCCTGTAGGACCTAATTATCTCTACTTTTAAATCCCAGCATTTTGATCGAAATCATTGTGTTAATCGAATACGTCAGACTAGCGAGTGGTTCACAATGGCCTTCAATTGCCATTTTGCTTAAAACCGTTAAGTTCATACATATTCAAGGATGCTGCGTCTCGTTACCGCTCGTTCCACTGCTTCGGCCGCGACCAAGCGCATGTTTTCGGCTTCTGCTGGCTCGGAAGTCATTGGCATTGATCTTGGGACGACCAACTCGTGCGTGGCCGTAATGGAGGGAAAGACTGCGCGTGTCATTGAGAACTCGGAGGGTGCGCGCACGACGCCATCTGTTGTCGCCATTCTGGACAATGACGAGCGCCTTGTCGGCATGCCTGCCAAGCGCCAGGCTGTGACGAACCCTGAAAATACGTTTTACGCCGTCAAGCGGTTGATTGGCCGCAAGTTTGGAGACAAGGAGACCCAGGAAGTGGCCAAGGTCGTGTCGTATAAGATTGTGAAGGGAACCAATGGCAAAGATGCGTGGGTGGAAGCCAAAGGCAAGAAGTACTCGCCGTCGCAAATTGGCTCGATGGTGCTGACGAAGATGAAGGAGACGGCGGATGGTTTCTTGGGCAAGCCCATTACCCAAGCCGTGATCACGGTGCCAGCTTACTTTAACGACTCGCAGCGTCAAGCTACCAAGGATGCGGGCAAAATTGCTGGCTTGGACGTGCTACGCATCATCAACGAACCTACAGCCGCTGCTCTGGCCTATGGCATGGACAAAGCGGACGGCAAAGTCATTGCGGTCTTTGACCTTGGTGGCGGTACTTTTGACGTGTCGATTCTCGAGATTTCAGGAGGGGTGTTTGAAGTCAAGTCGACGAATGGCGACACGCTGCTGGGCGGGGAAGATTTTGATGAAGAATTGCTCCGTCACCTTGTGAGTGAGTTTAAGAAAGAGACGAGCATTGATTTGTCCGGCGACAACCTTGCTATGCAGCGGCTGCGCGAAGCTGCCGAGAAGGCGAAGCGCGAACTCGATGGGTTGGCGCAAACGGACATTAGTCTGCCATTCATCACTGCGGACGCGTCGGGTCCCAAGCACTTGAACATGAAAATTACGCGGGCTACGTTTGAGAAATTGGTTGGCAAATTGATCGAACGCACCATGGGTCCGTGCAAGAAGTGCGTGAAGGATGCCGGGTTGAACAAGAGCGAGATCAACGAGGTCATTTTGGTCGGCGGTATGTCCCGCATGCCCAAGGTCCAGGCGACGGTCGAGGACTTTTTCGGCAAGAAACCATCCAAGGGCGTGAATCCGGATGAAGTCGTGGCCATGGGTGCTGCGATTCAGGGTGGTGTCTTGCGTGGCGATGTCAAGGACATTTTGTTGCTCGATGTGACTCCTCTTTCTTTGGGTATTGAGACACTGGGTGGCGTGTTTACCAAGTTGATCCCACGAAACACGACAATTCCGACCAAAAAGTCGCAAGTGTTCTCGACGGCTGCGGACTCGCAGACGCAAGTGGGCATCAAGGTGCTACAGGGAGAACGTGAGATGGCTGCTGACAATAAACTCCTTGGCAACTTTGACCTCGTTGGCATCCCGCCGGCCCCACGTGGTGTGCCTCAGATTGAAGTGAGTTTTGACATTGACGCGAATGGAATTGTGAATGTTGGTGCGCGGGACAAGGCTACCGGCAAAGAGCAGAACATTGTCATTCAATCGAGTGGTGGGCTCTCTGAAGCGGAGATTGAGAAAATGGTGGCAGATGCAGAGGCCAATGCTGCCGCTGACCAGCAGCGCAAGGAATTGATTGAGGCCAAGAACGACGCCGACTCGACTCTTTACACGACAGAAAAAACACTTAAGGAGCACGAAGACAAGATTGATGCCGAGTTGCTTGAAAAGGTGAAGACTGCTCTTGCGGACTTGCGGACCAAGTCGGAGGGTGACAACACGGATGAGATTAAGGCTGCGCTTGAAGAAGTCCAGAGGATGTCGATGAAGATTGGGGAAGCCGTGTACAAGTCGCAGCAGAGTGAAAGTGCTTCGAGTGACGACACCAAGGATGATAATGTACACGACGCCGAGTTTAAGGATAAGAAGGACTAAGGACCGTTAGTAGAGTGCCAGCTAGCCTTAGACGACGGCTATACCGGACCAAGAGTGTCTTCGTTGCCCGTAGTATTTTTGATGCTATCCCTTCTCTCTTTTGTTTATTAGATGAAGACACGTAGGAAGTTGCAAACGAGTAATTTACCGAGTGAAACGAAAGGAATACGCCGTGATAAATCAATTGTCGTTATGAAAAGTGCCATTGCTAGACCTCGTTTCACCGTCTCTACACGCTCTCGCTCTTGTCTTTAGCTGACGATGCTTCGTTTGGTGTTGGCTCAAGGTTTCTCTCGCCACCTTCTTCGTTTGTCTGTTTCAAGACGCTAGTAAGATTTTCTTTCTCGTGTGTTGCAAGGCTTCACTTACCTGCTCCATGAGGTCTCCAATGGACTTTTCCAGCTCATCAATACGCGATCCCATCTCATCAAGTGCACGAGAACCACACCAGCACATCGCACAGCATTAAAGTTAAGGACACTAAGTACCCAATTCGCAGGTTACACTGCTAGGTTGCACAACATGCAGTGGCACTAATTTAGTGAAAAGGATATTTCTTCCGATGATGGCGTCCGACATCTGCGCAAAACGCGATTGCTGCATGGCAATAAGTGCATTACGTTGTAAGCAATCGCGACCCAATTGATCCATGCAGTCGACTACGTACCATCTGCTCCAGCAAACTCTGAACCTGTTGCAGCAGGCCAATGTTATGAGTAGTTAGTTAACACGCAACCCGGATATATGATACTCGTGGAGTACGCACAAAAACCGAGAGGTCCTGAGCGTCAGCAGGTGGGTCGCCAGTCGCAGAGCTGGCGTTGACATTCTTGGAAGCGTCTGAAGAGCTCTGTAGCGTTATCAGAAACATTCATATCGATAAAGTGCGTGAGAGCAACGTCAGATCAAGCGCACTCGACATGGAAGACGCACCATGTGCACACGCTGTTTTAAAGTGTAGGCGGTAAACCGGTATCTTATTTTGATGGTGGAATTTCTGCTTTTTCTACTCATTGTCGCCCACACTTAATATTCCTCTTACTGGACATGTCCTCTTTGTGATTATAAACTAGGGAATCGTTGACTGTCGGTACCCTTTTGTAAATGGCCGGTACCCCTTGATTTTAGCTAATGAAATTAGTTCATTCAATCAATGGGAGCAGTTTATCTTTGTTAATGAACACAGTGATTTTTCAACCAAGAAAAAGAGAAAGCAATATTCATCCGGTACCTATTTGTCAACTGCCGGTACTCCTTGCTTTTTAAGAAATTACTCCTACTCACCTCTTCTCAATATCGTTCTTTTCAACATCACTCTTCTCAATATCACTCTTCTCGCACTCTTCTTCTCGCAATGGGCTTAATATTTAAATGTTCGTGACGCCACTTTATTATTCAATGTCAGCACTAATTACCGCACTTGACAACCTTGCATCTTTCACGAAGGCTTGTAGCCAACCCTTTCGCTTGACCCCTTGCTTCGGAGAGCACTTCGTTCACATCCTTAGGTGCGTCTGAGTTGATATCAAGTGAGAACCTTGCGATCGGGGGAGCATCTCCAGGGCCGTGCAAAGCTGCCAACAAACTTTACCAAAAGGCTACCGGCACTTTAACGACTCCGTTGAATAATAAAGTGGCGTCACGAACGTTTAAACATTAAGTCCGAGTTTTAGCCAATCAGTAATTATTTGATTAGCCAATCACAAAAATGGGGGATGGATAAAATGAACTAATCTCATTGGCTAAAATGAAGGGGTACTGGTAGTTTACCTAAAGGGTACCGGCAATTTAACGATAAAATATGCTTTTGCACGCAATATTTGCTGTGTACACGATATCATCTTCTGGTGCTGGATACTTGATTAACGCATCAAGCCTTGTGCGCATGAATAAACTTAAAATCAATAAGTTTAATTAGATGTTTGTGTAAGATGAAGACATACGAAAGAAAGAGCCTCACAATTAAAGTTGAATGTCCTAGCGCTTTGGTGATCGCCATGACAAAAGCTGGCTGCCCCGAAAAGTGATTGGTCGATAATAAAAAAGTTCCATGAATCATAAATGCGATCTCTGGAATCAGCACCCTGACTTTGACTTTTACCTTCACAATAGCTACGTAAATCAAGTGAGGCTCAAGTTTGATTTTCTCACGATGCATTCTTGTACACAGTTCGGATGCTGTGCTTAAGTTCTCTTCATTTTGACAAAATTGCTTTGCGTGGTGAAGTTTCATTGAGACTAATGGTTTTACGTCGAAGAGGCAGCCTCCATCGTATCCGTAACCAAGTCGATCGACAAATACTTATGGGATTGACTATTCAGAATGGGAACATATCAAATAATTTACTTAAAATTGATCAAAGCGGTATTCTATCTCTGTTAAAGAAGTGCACTTCAAATAAAAAATTGGGATCTTAATTTCTACTGCCCACCCCAGCTGTAATATCTTTCGACTTGGTGTGGTCAATAGAGTCCATATCTGTCGCGATCTTGGAATATTTTTCAACGGCGGACGCGGTTTTCTTTCAGACCCATAAAGAAACTTTCTTGTGCTATCAACGCCATTTAATGCGTGCAAAATCTCAGTCAAAATCTCACATAATAGCTTAGACAAAGCCATGAGTTCACCTCGATTTTTATTTTGCGCGATTGCCAGCAAACTATTGAAAAAATCATCTATAATTTCTGCAGTACTTTCATCGTGGAACTGTGCGCATGCTCTTTGCAAGATATATTTTATAAACAACGATTCACAGGTACGAAAAACGATTTTTATGGCGTGCACTACTTGAGGTATCCGCCTAATTTAACCGGACAGCACGTATACCGAATCACCATAAAGTTTCTCTAACACAATAATACAATTTTAGGTATTGACTGTATCATGTTCGACTTATCATACATTGCTTCTTGGATAATCCAATCGCAAAGCATCAACGCGAAAAGTAACGCACACCTACCAGTGTGAGGATCTTGACTTGACTTGAGAATCTTGCAATGCCGCAGAAGATTTCGCAAGAGAATATGTTCTATATTTTTTAATGAAATGGTTAGTAGAGCTTCTCAAACTTTCGCCTCGAACCCTTGTCTTGCTTCGCAGCAGAAATTGATCCAGAGCAGTAAAGTGCGCTATTGTTTTGGCAACTTGGCTGTCATGTCCATTACGGACGCACACTGTACGGTACTCAGTCAGTATGATGAGGTAGCCGAGGCAGCATTTTCGAAAATTGGCTCGATAATCACAAACGGATCTGGCCGTCCTGCAGCCTTCTTTTCTGTCTGCTTGGAAATCATCATGGCCAAACCAACCTTTCATGTCAAGGCAAACAGGGATAGATAATACTGAAACCTCTCTTATTGAGCTCGATCCAATTGAAAGTCTTAGGTCGATACGCAAAGCCAGGCCTTTGCGATAGAGCCTGGCTTTTGATTAAAAAAAGCTTCAAATAGAATGGTGGCTCCTTGCGCTATCGGTCTATATGACGTTTTGAAACTGAGGTGTCGAAGGCGAGTGGTTAAGGTTTAGTTCCTACTTGATTATAAATTTAGTTTATACAGAATTGTAGGCAGAATGAAGCATGGAAATTATTGCATTAAATTTAAATTAATCTTTAAGCTGCAATTTTTTGCACTCGTTGATCCTCATTAGATTGGTGATAGCAAACGGCCGCTTCTGTACAATGACGGTATGATTTGTCTTTTACGAGCGCGATCACTGATGGGTCTGGTGTATTTGACATTATATTGGCATTATCGCATCCCCTTGCTTTGAAGCTTTTTGTGACACTGTTACTTAAGCGCGGCAGGCCTCAGACTATTTTCATACTGCAATTGTCGATTAAATTTGGAAGATATCGTATCTTCCCTCGCGTTCCATCTGTGCGAACAGCCGTGAAGATTTTTCATATGCTACACTTTATGAAGAAAGCAATCGGAAGATTGTTGAATCCCGATTGTTAAGGGTTTGCTGAGATGTGAAGGCCGCGACACACCGCATCGCAATGCATGTTTTGTAGTGCTGTCAGTCATTGCTGCCGACATTTTCTTAAAAACGAAGTTTAAAAGCCAATGGCTGGAACTGTTTTAAAGAAAACCAAAAAAATAATTTTATTCATCGCCAAAGCGAAGATACATAGCGCAGTAACTTATGACATTGAGGTCTTGGTAATAGTGCTTATTTCTTATTATATAAAAATTTACATCAGCAACTCTGACATCAATTACATCCTTCGGCCATCAATTTCAAAACATTTGCAATCTGATTGACTGCTACGCGTCTCAGCGCAAGTTTTAGAACTAAGTCGGAAAGTAGCAAACCTTCGTAGTTGGCTTTAAGGTTTGTCGACCACTTAACACGCATAGACTTATGGTCAGTACGTCAGTCCATGTGGTCACCCGCTTTTGCCTTACTACAAGCAAGGTCAATTACTAAGACAATGTTCCAAGAGTCTGTGGGGACACCGCATGAGGTGGGAGTCTGAGGGGTTTAAGATGTCCCTTATAATATCAATCTTGAGAGCACTGACATCGTTGTGTAAGGTCGAGGATCATTATTTTCAAGGAATATAAATGGCCCAATCCAACATAACTTCTTTATTATTTGAAAGTTCCGAGCTTACTCCTAGAATTTTTGTATCTAGCAATACTTTATCACCTTTAACAAACACATTTGAATTTTCTCTTCCGCGTTTGTCTAGAAAACTTATTGTTTGTCTTCGGTCGATTTAATTGCAAGCCTTGTGCTGCTGATAAGTCTTATCGGCTTTCGCGAAGTAAAATAACTGTTTCTGCGAGGTGACTAGTTTCACATTTATTACTTAAAAGGAAACATGTTTTCTGGTTCATCCTCTTCTGTAACTAGAAGCATTAGTAAGGATTGTGATATTCTTGCCCATCTACATGGAATACTGTAAAGCCCACTGATGCTAGGATTGCATTTCAAGTGGAAGCTCGACCAAAGAAAGCTTATCGGCCCACGAATGTGACACCCTAACACACAACCCTTCTGGTGTGGTCTTCAGCATGCACTTGAACTCTTTGCCTTAACATCGGGCCAAAGACAGTTAGCAGTTGACACGTCCAAACGGAATCCCATCAGTTGGACCAGCTTATGCAAGAACGTATCGAAGAGCCACGAACCTCTCCTGAAGTATTCGTGTTCGGCAATGAAATCCTAATTTATAAGTAGCCTTGCTGGCCACTTGACTCTAACGCTTTACCTGCGTTAGAGAACATTACGTAGGACTTTTACTAAAAAATTACTCTAAATGCTTGACAAATCTGCTCCCTTATGAGGCATATACCCTCGATGACGCATGTTAACTTATAATCTGGCATATACAAAAGCGCACCGGCAAGCACATTAAGCTTGCCAGGTTCATATATTTATATTTTGCAAAGAATAATAATTATTTCAAAATTTTTGAACATTATTATTGTTTTCAAATAAGCTTACAACCTGAATATCATACGGCATTCCGGCGAAAGTACGCTATGCATTGGTGTGTTGATTCGATCGCCCAATAGACACATTCGTGCCGCGCGTTCAGTCATTTTCAGATCAAAGTGAAGATTCATCGCTAGTACGAGTTGCTGACCTTGACATTGAAGAGTGAGGAGGATAAGTGTTTTTTCGGCGAGGCTTGACCTTTTAATGCACGCCCCAGGCTCGTATCACCAAGTTGAATTACCTAAACGGATCTCAATTTGGCACATTCATCCGTCGCGCATAGCGAGCGGAGGATATCCTTCACAGGGCGCCACACTTCATGCCTTTTTCTAATTGGATATCTTTACAGAAATCTAGCCAAAAATCTCAATGAGGAGCAAAAGCTCGAGATGCACCAACACCGAAACAACTATCGCTTAATTCTAAACCTTGGCCAACATAGTGCTCGATAAGCCGGCTGTGACAAAATCCTAGAACATTAAGGATGTGAACTCGACGTTCGCTTAGCGTGGGGTACGCGCAGTTTGAAGAATCGGGCTATCACATCCGAAAACCGTCACTTATGCAAAGTACCACGTTCAGTGACTCGTTCAGTGCCATCACTGCAAATTGTACTGGTCGTACTCGAGCTTTACAAATCGTCTGACAAAGTTGGATGCGAAAGTACAAATGGATGTACTCTGCTCGTATCGGTGGGACATATCTGTATTTGGAATCTTGCTGAGGTGAAAGTTCTTCACCAACTGCTACCGGGCTTTTGCCTCGCGATTTTGATCTGCGACATCATGGTCCCATCTTCACAGCTTCCGCAGTGGTCATCGAGATCTTATGTTAAATGTTTAATCTGAATCCACTACTAAAAGCGGCTGCAAAGCCCGGGCAATCTTGGAGATGGAGATGCGAGATCTCAAGTCTTATGAGCTTTTGAACCGAGCTCTGGTAATGTAGTTGTTACACATCATAGTGGCTTTCGCTTTCAGTTTATAGAAAGCAAAAGACAATGTTACAGCACCATGAGTGCAATGCGTGCCAATTATTATGGTTTTATTCGCGACCAGCAACAGCCCAAAATCCAGCAAAATGTAACGCCTTTGACCTTAATCCTCTTTGACAAGACATACAAAGAGTAGCTCACTTCATAGATAGGTATTTCAACCAAATTCTAAAACTTAAGTGCGTAAGGTATCGCTTTCCCCCAGCTTGTCGCCTGACTCGTGCCTCTTACAATAAAGATTGTGGCACTTTGCAACAAGAATCAAAATGTGGCCTGACTGATGGACTGACCTCCGGTTGTGCCTGCGCATGACCGATGTTAACGCTCCCTTGCCCACCTGGCTCGAGTAGGAATATGGCTCAGAAAGCAATTACTTTATTGGGCGTGTTTGCATTCAAGGCTTCATTTGACTATTTGAATGGATCATTAAAGCATGTTCATGCTAGAGACAGCTGTAACTACATTTGTAGCGAATTTTTTAAGAAGACGTTTAAATTTAAGCGTTGTCTGACTGTTTCCATACTGGAAGTTTTCCTATGGGTATCTTGACTTTCGCCCATTCTGTCTCGTACGTGCCTTGAGACACATAGCCTTTTGACAGTAAAGTCCTCAACTTTCTCACGCATTGCAAGAGGGCTGACTTCAATCAGTCATTCGGTCATTCTTATCCCGTCGTGCCTGAAAGCACAATATGGTGGCACTAACGAAGCGCAAAATTTACTGACTTATTTAGGAAAAACGGCGTTATACTTTCTAAGGCATGAGAAGTGCAAGCTCAGCATTGTGCAACATGCTACTTCAATTTTCTAAATAGTCGCGCACACTCTCTTTGACGACGCAATTCTTTCCTTTAGTATGCATAGAGTTAGCTGTGAAAATAATCGATCTTCTTCCAACAAGTTAAGAAAGCTCTATTGAAACATTCCGTACAAGATAGGTCTCGACTCGAGACAATTGAATCTGAAGATCAATGTCTCTGTTGACACTGTCCAGGAAAAGCAGCCGATGTGGCCTAGCCACCAAGAAGCTTATTTTCTTTAGTGGTCAGCAAAGAGCAATATACTTTCCGTCTGCTATGTTCTTCAGCAGGTCAAACACAAAATCCATGCTAGTGAAAACCAATCACTGGCAACCTTCTTAATGATGCGGCCGCATTCGGTGAGGAATCAACACATTGGCACACCTTGCATGTGATCACACATTCAGACCCAAATATGCAGCTTGAACCCCTAATAGCAGGTAATTACAGAGCCATGCGCTCTCTACAGACGTATGAGACCGCCGAGCGGTAAACTGGGGGTCACCAAATGAATAGAATACTTATATTCTCATTTTAACACGCAGTATGCTACCTTGTTTCCATCGAGATCAAGTGAAACTTCGCGCAGGTGATGTCTTCTCGAAGCCTTCAATAGCATAATTTCTCGGAGAGCTATGCATATAGCGTCTAGCGCACAATAGGCACTTATAAAATCTGCTACAAATAGAACTACAGCTATGGCACGCGACGCGAAAACGAATCTATCAAAGAGCGGCTTCCTTGACTACGCCGCAAAGAAGAAAAGCCACCTGGTCATTCTCTTCGAGAGGTTACACGATCATGTTTTGGTGCTCAGTGACGCCTTATGTCACCGACACTCGAATGCAATCACCCCATCTTGTTCACTAACGTCTGCTTCAAGCAATGTAGTACCGACAGCAATATCGGATATTTCATGGACGGCACTGAACGGTCGTTCTGGATTGCGCAAAATCTAACTTGATGCTTTTCTTGGCTTTGTCAAGCGCTTTCTAGCGATGGGCTTTCCAAGTAGGGGTCGGACCGAAGCGTAGCCACTTTGTGGAAGTAATATACTTTGTATTTGTATATTTCATTGAGTCATTCTAAGGTAAATGGAAGCTGCTAATTTACGGTGGCCTTGACCTTAATGTCCAAATCTCATTTTCAGAATGAAGCACCTCGGAACAGTATTTTTGCGCCAAATGCGCAATCGTCGGCATTTGCGTCAAAGTTATTCATCCACATGCCCTCGATCATTGCTTGCAAACAATGAGCACTGAGGAGTTTAGCTCTGCTATCCCGTATCTGCTTTAATTTGGACAAAGTGGTCATAAAAGTAATCTATGCATTCATCCTGTGTAGCTTCGGCAATCGTGTCACGAGACACTTTAACATCGCATGTGTGTTAAAGATTTTTTTTTGTTTGATCAACCGTTCATGCCGCTTTGAAAGTTAACCGCGGGTCACTCTTTCACATGAGAGGACAAAAATCAGTCGAGTGCACTGTACATTATGACCCGCCATATTCTTTTGTAGTGCACCCTTTCTAGGAATTTCGAGAGTAAGTCCAAATTTGGATCATGTAAGCGTGTATGATGCGGCAATCGGCATTTAATTGTCGGACACACAG
This sequence comes from Plasmopara viticola, assembly GCA_001695595.3. NCBI lineage: Eukaryota > Oomycota > Peronosporomycetes > Peronosporales > Peronosporaceae > Plasmopara > Plasmopara viticola. The sequence continues at coordinate 348,735 of MBPM02000059.1, forward strand.
TCGGCGTGAGAAGGCAAATTTACACATTCAAAGCTTATATTGCACAACATGGTGCATCGTTGTACGGCCACAGATACGTCCTTTCTATCGCTCTAGACATACACAGATGCAATAGAGCCCCAACGAAGTGTATAATTATTATGTGTGGGAGTATCGCAACGACATTGCGGCGAGTTCTATGACTGAGGCCATAGTCACTCCACGTAGAGTTTATGACGCACATCTCTACCAGGGAAGGCAGGTCTCACAAATTTGCATTCTAGTATGCCTTTACCTAATAATCATACAAACTTAATTATGCTCCAGGATTGCATATGTACTGTTTGTATTTGTGAATTCTTAGTGCCTTCCACTCCCGCTTGTAAAGTAGTATTGGAAAGATGTTGTCTCTTCAAGCCGCATGTCAACTAGTTCAGCTATATTGTCAGCTTCCCATGCCTCATCAAGCTCTGCCATAAACTTTTTACTCAGCTAAGACAGTGCATTTATGGAACAGCTTGGTTTTACGTCTAGCTTCTTAAATTTAAGTGTACTAGGATTCTTGGTATAGTTACCCCCGTTTCGAACGGTAGGATTACAGCATAAAATTCCACGTTGTAGCTCTTCAGCACTTGATTGAACTTCTTCGATCGCACAACGTCAAATGCAATCGCACGAAGCTTTGAAGTACTCTATGGTTTACTTTAGCTGTCCGTAAATCAAAACTTATTGTCATTCTCTCGACCACCTCAATAGAAATCGAGTGTACCAGAAATACCTCCGTTCGGAGCGCATCCGAGTGCGGCCCGTCTATGAAATCGGAAACTGCACCGCCCCTAAGAGGAAGAAGGCGGTCATTTCAGCCGAATTCACAACTTTTGGTCGACGATTATTAACCCCGGCAGCTTGTAAGGAAACGTTAATTTAACCAATATGCATAATTTTTTGGCAAGAAGAAATGCATTAGTTGCTGCTCCAGCTTATTCCGAATAGATAAAGCGCTTCAGCTGACATTTTTTGTAGTAATAAGCATTCGTCCTTGGGCGTCAGACCATATACTGCATTGCTGCTCGCTTTATGGCAAATACTGGCCTCGGATCAAATTATTTACGTCGCACAATTTTGTAATACTACCAAATATCGTGACACACGCTGGGTTCGTACAATCCGCCCCATTTCAGTGTCATAAGCACAAATTAGCCAATGTTAAAGAGTTTGCTGACCCTGTAAAAGATGGGTTACTTAGAGCAGCATTTTTAGGCAATTTGATACCTATGTCACAGCTGTTTGCATGATCAACACCTCTCTCGAGGACAACTGAGATGAGGAAGCTTCTGGGTACCCACATCTCGTCTCTAGTGGCCGCTTACAAACCACTTCAGGCCAATCTGTATCTTCACTTTAGCAAGTATATATAAAGACATCAACTTGTTAAAAAACAGCTAATGTGCTTAAATCGTATGACCACCAAACACTCTCGGAAAAGGTTGGGGTGACGCCCTCCTTCCAAGCGCGGGGGCTAAATGCTCGCGCGTTTCGGGCAGGTGCTCTCGGGCATCTGCAGGTCTCTAACGAGTCTCACCCTCGACTCAACGGTCTCCAGCATCTACCTAGTCAGAGCTAAACAAAATAATGGAAGACCCTCACGACCTCGGTGCTGGCTGCACTGCCCGCCGAACGAGACCCGACGTATGCGGACACCACTCTATGCCGTGGACTAGCCAGACTGAGCCTAGCACGTGCATAACTTGGCAACGCGATAACGTACTACATTACATTACATTACATTACCACCAAACACAGGAACCCCATTTAAGCTACAAAAGCATGTATAAGGGTCTTGTTATGGAAACTTTTGCTTGCTCAGCTCCATTATAATTGAATGGCGAATAACCGATGAAGTTGCTTATAAAGGGGGATTTGAAGTTTATATCCCCATTCTTGTCTGGCAAAACTCCTTTAAAGGCTCATGCCTTGTAAGGAACCACACTCACATGTTCTAGAACCATTCTAGAATGTTAGTGAGCGTAGATTCAAGCATCCTATATGTTTTCGATAATGAAACCTAACCCACATTCAAGGAGAGATGATATATATATTCATATTAGTTAATAGGAAAGCGACGTACTAGGAGGAGTGACTTACATGAGAAAAACAGTAGGAAGAAAGTGGATAGGTTACATATCAGTCTAAGAAATAATATCACTTCCTTAGTTCGCCACAAATCTTCAAGTCAACCTACAACCTGCAGTCCAACACCGCCGACCAACACCCAGATCCTCACAAGTGGAAGCACTTGTTGGTCGTGCTTTCGCGTCGTCAAGTTCCTCGTCCGGGTATAACTGTCCCTGGGGGTTTTGCTGTCCCTTTTCCGCCCCAACCGTGTGGAAGCGCTGTGGAATTGGTCGAGTGTGTTTTTCCAATATCTGCCGGTTATTCTGAGAGCCTACTTTTGCAGATAGAGTCACTCAGTTGGGTATTGAGGTTGGACCCGACTTGGCTGGTTGAAGCAGTTAATCCATTTCGAAAGGTTTAATTCGTGTGCGCACAAGCCGACCCACACTTCCTCACTCATTAATTTGAGTCGATAGCTTTGGGGAAAGGATAGGGCCAAATCAGTCGTGCACGTTCTATGGGCAAGAAGCGCCGTGCTGAATCGGAGATTCGCTTTGATTGTGAACAAGCTTTCGTCTTCGACTCTGGTGACCAAGCTTTAAAAGCGGCGCAAGATCTCATCCATTCTGTCAAAAAATTTCGTCGAATCGCTTCGCTTCTTTCCAAGCGTCTCACCAAAGAAAACGAAATTCTCCCCAATCAAGGCAAGTCTCTCCAAGAAGTCGACACGTTACTCCAAGAAGTCGAACGGATTTTAGTCAAATATTTACGCCACAATTTAAGAGATCTGGTTAAAGCTAAAAATTAAGTTTTTGCTTTTTTAAATACTTCATTCATCATGGCCGAACCATCTATGAACCAGATTATGCAGCATCTTATGCAAGTAATGAATAAACAACAAGAGATTATCGAGAAATTAAGTCAGAAACAATTGGAGAGTAAAGTTAAAGTTGAGGAATTGAAGCTGCCAACTTATAGTGGGAGAAGTGATGAGTCTGCTCGCTTTTATTGGGCAAACTTGGTAAATTATTTTTTGGCGCATGGAACGAAATGGATAGAGGTGTCTTTAGCGAAGCAAATTGTCGCAGTACTTGGAACAACTTTGCGTGGAGCAGCAGCTCAATGGTTTGTGCTTCATCAGCATGAATTTAACACGGTAGATGAATTTTTCGTTGCTTTGGATAAAGAGTTTGTACCGGCGGATTTCCAATATCGTTTACGTGACGAATTGCATCGATTAAGACAAGGGAATTGTAAAGATTTACCTGATTACGTTGCGAAATTTCGTCAACTTATTTCGCAAATATCTAACATGACGGAGATTGACCAAATAATATATTTTCAAAGAGGATTACGGCAAAGAACTAGAGAAGAAGTTCAGTATCGACGTTGCGAAACTTTATCAGCGGCAGTCACAGTCGCTCTCGATTTTGAACGCTCTCATTCAAATACTTCAAGTGGCTATGCAAGTCAAGCACCACGTATTCCGCGTCCTGGTCCACTACCAGTGACACAGCCGTCTAATGGACCTGAGGCTATGGAAATTGACCATGCTCATCCTTTCCAAAGGTCATCCCGATATCAGAATCGTGATCAAAATAATCGTCGTCCAAATAAGCCCAAGAGTTCATTCTGCAAGAAACTTGGTCATACTATTCAACAATGTTATAAGCGCAAGAACAGACAACAAGGCAACTACAATCAATTTAATCGAAATCATAATCGCGCAAATATCAACTACTTCGAAAATGAATCTGTTCAAGAAGAAACGATTGCGCAACATTCAGTGAAGCTACTGCGAACTATAGTGGAAAAGATTTAATCATCAAGCAAGGAAATCTTGATGAAGATGCTGTCAATATTATGCTTGATTCAGGCGCCACGTGTAATGTGGTCAATCCAGGACTTTTACAAAATTTCCATTTCGAAGAAGTAATTCAAGTTACTCGTTTCGACGGCAGTAACACTATTTCGAAGAAAGTCAAACAAGGGTTTGCATAAATATATTTTGATGAAAATATTTTTTCAGACGTTCCGTTCATGGAATGGCCAATGAATAGTAGTTCTCACGATGTTATTTTGGGCAAACCGTGGTTTACAGCTCATGAACCAATCATAAGCTGGCGAACGCACCAAGTCTCATTCAATACAAGCGATAATCAACCCGACCCTCCAATTGAACATGAAATTATTTCCGCGTCAGAGTTTTCAAAGAAATTAAAGAAGGCAGAATATGAAGAAGTTTATCGTATTAAAATTTGTCAAGCCTCTGTGGATGAAGAGCAAAAAGAGCCGAAATTTCAATCTTTGCTGGATTCATTCCAAGATGTTTTTCTCAAGAAATTGCCAGATGCTTTACCGCCACATCGTTCGGTAGAGTTTGAAATAACCATGAAACCAGGAGCTCAGCCAAGTAATCGACCACCTTTTCGTCAATCACAAGTGGAACAAGATGCATTACAGAAATTTGTTGACGAAAACCTATTACGCGGTTGGATTGAATTATCTGACTCGCCTTGGGTATCCGATATATTTGGTATACCAAAGAAGGATCCGAAAACAGGAACAAGTGTTTCACGTTCCGAATGGATTCGATCTGGTAACGCAAACATATTGTTGCGATGGGCTATTGATTTTCGGTATGTCAACTCTTAAACCGTTGTTCCAAAGATTCCCTTGCCGCGCATTAACGAACTATTTGATATGATGCAAGGATACTGTTATTTTACTGTGATTGATTTGGCGCAAGGTTATCATCAAATGCGCATTCATCCAAACAGCAAGAAGTATACCGCATTTCGTACAAGTAATGAAACCTATCAATGGTGTGTTGCACCAATGGGTCTTGCAGGAATGCCAGGAGTTTGGTCACGACTCATGCGAGTTCTATTTGGAAAATTTCTATTTGTTGTCGTATACTTGGATGATTTTTGTGTGTTTTTACACACTTATGCTGAACACTTAGTTCATTTGAAAACTGTGTTTCAAATATTGCGAAAAGAAAAGCTTTATACTCATATCGGCAGGTGTAAATTTGCACTCGAAGAAGTCAGCTTTTTGGGTCATACGGTATCACGGAAAGGATTGTCTGTTGATAGTTCCAAAACAGAAGCAATTGCTTAATGGCCAGTGCCATCTTCAGTTAAAGAACTTCAAAGTTTTCTCGGCTTAGCTGGTTTTTATCGCCGCTTTATTCATCAATTTGCTCAAATTGTTTTGCCATTAAGCAAGCGTGTGAAGAAGGACATACAGTGGACTTGGGAGAAAGACCAAGATCGTGCTTTTGCTAGTCTAAAGTCTGCTTTGCAGTCTGCACCAGTACTCACCTTACCTAATCTTTCACGCCCTTTTGTACTCACTACAGATGCGTCATTTTGTGCATTGGTGGTGTACTTTCACAATTTGTAAATGGTTATGATCATCCTGTTGCTTTCTTTTCTAAGAAGCTTGGTGTTCATGAAATTAATCGGCCGGCACATGAAAAGGAATTATTTGCAATATAAGCTGGTCTCGACCAATGGCGTCATTATCTTCACGGTCATCAATTTGAAATATTCACGGATATTAGCGCATGCTTGTGGCTGCTTCATCATCCTAAAGTGTCCCCTAAATTGGCAAGATATTTGACAGCATTTTCCCAGTATACTTTTACGATTCATCACATCAATGGTGCTCTTAATGTCGTCGCTGATGCTTTGTCGCTTCGACCAGACGAATGTGCTCCTTCAACTGTCGAATTTCATGAATGTGATGCTAGAAGCTCGAGGTTCTCGTTTGCGTGTTATACCATCTGGGCCAACTCTGCTCCGGGAGGGGCCTGAGTCACTTCAAGTTGCTGCAGTAATGATTCCATCTTATATCGAGTTGTCGCCAGATGTCCGCAAAATGTTCCATCAAGGTTATGCCAATGATCCTGAGTTTTAAGATTCATGGACGAAGTCTGATACTGACACATTGTTTTTCAAACATGACGAATCATTGTTTCTACGTACTTTCAACAAAGTTGCAAGACTTTGGGTGCCGAACAACGATCGTTTGCGAACTCAATTCATTTCGCAATATCATGACTCTGCTATAGCTACTCATCCTGGCAATCGCAGAACTTTCTTGCGAGTTGCACAGTGGTATTATTGGAAGACATTACAAAATGATATCAAGAAATATGTCAAGACGTGTGAAACTTGTACACGCTGGAAACATGACAATCAACGAAAAAATGGATTACTTATGCCAATCCTAATACCTGAGCAATGCTGGCATGTTGTGTCAATGGATGTCATGACTGATATACCTGTTTCAAATGGTTTTGATGTCATTTCAACTGCTGTCGTCAAATTGTCAAAACGTACCAAGTACGCTGCAGTGCATGCGGATGATGATGCATCTGCAACAGCCAAAGCATTCTTTGAAGCTGTAGTTCGACACCATGGATTACCTGAAGTTATCATCAGTGACAGAGATAGCAAGTTCACTTCATCATTGTGGAAGTCTCTGATGACAATCATGGGTGTTCGACTTAGTATGACAACAGCACATCGTGCTTAAGCCGATGGACAAACGGAACGACAAAACTTAGTCGTTGAAGATGCACTTAGATGTATGGTGTCTTATCACGGAACAGATTGGACAAATTACTTAGGCACCATCGAATATGCTCATTCAACACTTGTCAGTGCAGCTACTGGATATTCTCCATTTGAGATTGACACCGGAAGAAAAGAACGTTCTCCTTGGCAAAAAGGAATAAGTGGTAACGATTCGAAAGTGAAAATTGATATTTAGGCTAAAGAGTTCGTGGAAAAAAGACAAAAGATAATTGAACAAGCACGAACGAATCTACTAAAAGCTCAAGCCACTTAAAAGCAATATCATGATCAGAAACGTAGAGTACATCAAGTTGAAATTCAAGTTGGAGATCTAGTTATGCTATATACTCGAAGAATCTCTAAGAGATGCTGCCAAAGATATGGAAAATAAACGAGCGAAATTTGCAGCAAGAAAAGTTGGACCATATGAAATCATCAAGATGATAAATTCCAATGTGGCAAAACTCAAGTTGCCACCAAGCATGAAGACAATCAATCCGACCTTCAATGTCGATGTATTGTCGAAGTACGAGCCGACGCCAGACAAGTTCCTTAGTCGTCCTATCCCCAAAGCGTCGAAGTTTGTGGACAATGACTCAGCTGATCAGCTTCAAATCATTCAACGTGTTTTGAAAAAGAGACAATTTAATCGCCAACCCGAATGGCTTGTCCAGTGGCATGGTGAAACAGAAGAAGAAGCTTGCTGGGAAAAAGAAACAGATATTCGACACGTAGCTCATTGGAACGATCTCGTTGCCGACTTCAAACAGCGACAACGAGAGATCAAATCGGGGAGGATGTAAGGAACCACACTCACATGTTTTAGAACCATTCTAGAATGTCAGTGAGCGTAGGTTACAAACATCCTATGATAGGATACATATCAGTCTAAGAAATAATATCAATTTTTTAGTTCGCCACAAATCTTCAAGTCAACCGATAGCAAGTATACTGGCGTTGTTTTAGATTTTGAGCTGACTTAAAGTTACTTTTTCCCGCCGTAAAGTCGCAGTCAAAAACTAGGTTGACTTGACAGACTTCTATTCTTGTTCTTTTAGTATCCGATTTAGGAGAACAACTGGAGCTCATGCTAGAGTGGACACTGGGCCGTCAAGATCGACCGATGCAATGCATTCGATACATTTGAAGGGCTGATGTTAAATAAGAGAGAGATACGACATGTCAGCAGAAGTGACAGTACGCAAGTATTTGCCCTTGGAAGCAGAAGTCTTAAGATAAGGGATCGGTTTTTAAGACCAAATTGGCATAAGAATTAAAACGTGTCGTGAAAGCGACTAAAGTTGTAATAATCGCAATTGTGGCCATTACTTCTTGCGGGGGATTCAGCTTACATTTCAAACGCTCAATCAAAGCCTCTTTTTTTGCTATGAAGTTTTCATGAATAGCAATTTAGACAAGACGACGTACTATCTGTGACCAGAATGTGACAAAAGTAGTAATGCAACCACCAGTTAAAGAATATTAGCATTATTGGCATATTGCCGTTATCACTAGATTACCATTATGAGCACCATCGGATTGCGAAGGGGTGAGGTCACTACACACTTAGTCTTCGTGAAGCTGCACCTTGAGCAATTCTTTCTTCATGGCGTGAAATCGAAGTAACATCCTGGAACAACAACACCATTAACTTGAATAAAGTAGCCGAGAGTCCCACCCCTTTTTCTCATAAACGCACCAATAGATAGTAAAAGTTAGCGCGCTGATCCACCAATTGCGCTCAGAGCGCCAGCGTGAAGCTTTTTTCTGCAGATCCGCAGAGTAGTGGGCCTCAATATGCGGGTCGCTCGCAAGTGAATAGCGCTTCTGCAGGTCATAAGTTTGTGCCCCAAGCACCACGAAGGAGACGAACGTAATGACAGAAAAGATACTCAGTGTGCCGATGCGAATGTTAAAAATCAGATCGCCAAGCATGACAATGCCACGGTTCAACATGCGCCCAGGGAAAGGGATGGTCATCAAAAGCAACCTGTTTATACATGTAAGTACCACGTTCAATCTTGACGAATTCGCCTCGATTTGGGGCACAACAAACACGTACAGGACCACCGCGGGTGGCAGCAAGACATAGGTGAAGGACGACCACATGGATGTCATTGTCAACGCGATAGAGGCGCGATGATAAAGTCGACGAGTTGGTGATGCTGCTGGAGAAACGTTTAATGGTCAAAAATCCTGGCAATACTCGTTTAGTATGCAATAGGGGAGTGAGTTTGCGGTAGGTATGCAAAAGCAAAGGGAATCAGATACTTTCGCACTCGTGACATAGTCCATCAGGTCAAAGTGTATGGGACGAGGCCTTCTTCGCCTGCCATGGAAGCCACAACTATAAAAGGAAGAGCCTCATGGATGTCAATGGTGCAGATCCAGCACGAGACTTGCTACGTGTAGAGCGTCTCTCGTACGTCGGCTCCACTCACTCGAGCCATGACGAGGAGGACAAACGTTGTGACACCACTCAATTCCGCAAAGTCGAAAAGGAGGAAGAAGGAGGACCGCCACTTCGAGCCGGTGACGTTCCCAATTTGTACCATTGGCGTCACATTGGGTTACTGGTGCAGTATGCAGCTGTGGGCTTGCTATACGGTGGACTCCCGCGCACTGTGTACCCATTTTTGAACAATTATCTGCACTTGAACGGCTACCAAACGCTTTCGGCCCGCGTGCTACTTTCGCTACCATGGTCGTTCAAAGTCATTATTGGCATTGTGTCGGATTGTTTTCCAATCTTTCATTCTCGGCGTCGTGCGTACATGATTCTGGGGTGGCTTATCTGCTCGAGCATGCTGCTGATCCTCGTCTTTGTGAAACAAGAGCCTCCTTACTATATCGACTCATCACTGCGAGGAAAAGACCTGTCAACGATATCTCCAACTGAATTTCAAGGTCGAGTGAATTTACATGCCCCAAATTCAGGATCTCTTTATATTGTGCTTATGATGTTGGCTAGTTTGGGATACATGATTGCCGACGTCGCATCGGATGGACTTGTGGTGGAGTTTGCGCAACGTGAACCTGAAAGCATACGCGGGAGCATCCAATCAACTGTCTACCTTGTGCGCAGCGTTACGATGATCCTCGCAGCATTGCTTGTTGGATTTGGTCTGAATGGCGAGGACTATGGAGGATCGTTTACGTGGTCACTTTCAATGAGCCAATTGATGCTCATCTTCTCCTTGCTTAGTCTCACGGCAATTCCTGCCGCCCTATGGTTCGTTCAAGAACCGGTCCTTGGTGACCGTGTACCGCAATTTAATGAGTACATGCACACTCTGTGGCTTTCGGTTCAAAATTCGGCTATGGTACAAATTCTAGCCTACCGATTTTTTAGCGGTATCTTTGACGGCTTTGCAGTGACGGCAGGTGACCCAATCCAGCGATACTGGGCTCGTGTACACCCACTGAATGAGAGCTTATTTTCCGTGCTTGGACTTGTTGTATTCAGTGCAGCACTCTATGTAACAAAAAGCATTGGTCTGGGGTGGAATTGGCGTCGCGTGATTGCCTTGACCACCGTGTCAGTGATTGTTTTGGACGCTTTTGTGGGAATGCTCACGATTTGGGGCGTCGTGCGGAGCCAGTGGTTTTGGCTAGGCACACCGATCTTGGAGGAGCTTCCTCAAGCCATAAACTTTCTTGTGTCGACATTTATAGTGGTGGAGCTGGCCGAGCTTGGGAATGAAGCTGCTGTCTATGGTCTAATGACGACGGTGAGTAACCTTTCCAGTCCATTCGCCTCGTGCATTTCAAAGAACGTTAATGCGCTCTTTGACGTGGGCGTGGCTGATATCATTCTTGACACCCAACATGTACGTTGGCAAGTTACGTGGACTTTTGTGATTGCGTACATCATGAAGTTGTTGTCGCTTGCGTGGCTACCCTTGCTCCCTCGGCAGAAGCGTGAGACCCAAGCTCTTAAACGTCGTTCACGACAGTGCTTGTGGGGTGGCGTTGCCACCGTTGCTATCTTCGTCTTCGCCCTTGCATGGTCGATTACTACGAATTTGCTTTCAATCTTCCCCACAACTGCGTGCCTCGTACTTGCCGGCGGCCCCGGATGCAAGTAGCACCTCCAATTCGACCATGATGTGGGTTTGTCGTATGACTTCTTTCTTGCTTAGCACCCCTCCGATTCTCCACTGCAAAGCGTTTTTATAAAAGTTGAAAGTCACTTTAGACTTAAAGCTACCACTTTAAATTCGATTGCTCATTACGGCGACACAATCCGATGCCTTAACCATCATAGTTTACTGTGAATACTACTTACTTACTTCACACACGCTTGGTACTTGTCACGGTAAAAAAAATGCTAGCGGTATTTATGCTTTGAAGTAGTAAAAGACCTTAAACAAGTCGTCAGACCTAACTATAAACTGCACTTAGCGATCACGTTCTATATTGCTTCAAATATACAATAAACTATGTGACCAATCAGTGGTCGCTTTATAGACACCGTTAAAAACAACCTAGAATGCTGCGTATCCTGCCCACCCTTGCTGTTCGTGCTACACAAAAGTCGACGCTGCAGCGTCCGAGCGCACTGCAGCGGCAATGTCGTTGCTCAGTTTTCTCCACACGTACCTTTACGTCTACACGCTCTCGTCTCTACTCTGAAAAGGTGACACACTATTCATTGTAAACCTGTCGACTTAAAGCATTAATTGGATACTGCTTCCATGCAACTCTAGTCCGCACCGCACACCACTGCAGAAGGGCAAAAGGCTTCAGATGCGCTTGTGCTTACACCATACGAGAAAATGACAGCTACGGCCACTGGTGGGTTTTGGCTTGGCCTCGTCGGTCTGGGTGCCGTCGGTGTTTACTTTGTCGTTCGTGAGCTGCTGCCCAAGTACGGGAATGTTTTCTTTGTATAAGAATGGACAAATTGCTCACAATTGATTCTGGTATCGTGCAGCCGAATGAGCCCCAACGGCCTCTTTAGTGAATCACTTGATTTTCTATCGGAAAATACGGACGTAAGTGCTGCAAAGGATTGTTCAACGTTGTATCGTACGTAATTGCTGACATGTACTTAGGTGACGTCGCGTCTTGGGTTGCCAATCCACGGCTACGGCCACGATCATGGCGGTCATCGCGAAGGTCGCCGTAATCGGATTGAGCACGTTAACCTCACCGCCAAAGACGGCACACCACGTCTTCGCATTAAGTATAACATCAAGGGTCCGTCAGGCCACGCTTACGTGTTTGCAGAAGTGAAAAAGGACATGAAGAAGAACGAGTATGTTTACTTAATTGTTCAAATTACCAAGACCGGCGAATTGCTCAAGATTATTGACAATCGGCAGATTCTTGAGGCTGAGACTAAAGAAGAGCAAGATGCGTTGCGTCAGTTGCTTGGCAATTAGGCAGCTACAAATAGGTCCAGAGTTTTTTCTTGCTACTATACATGCAACTTGAATTGAAAAGTTGTACCCTTTTCATGGGGTGAAATGGGTTCCCTATGCCTGGCTTTATACACCAAAGTTCGCTTATCTTTACCAAAGTTACAGAAAGGTGCTTAAAATTGGTTCATATATCTCCGTTGCTGATGTAGATAAGTTTAACGTCTCTGGTTGCTACTCGTCGTAAAGGAATGCGTTCTGGGCTTGGTCTTTGCGGAACATGTCATTGCGTTTGTGCACTGTCTTCGTCTTAAGGCCAGCACGACGCTTGACAGCAGAACCCGGCTCAACCTTGGCGTTTGCATTCGTTTTAATCTCGAAAACGTCGCGCAGCACCTCATTCTTCACGAGGTGTGTCTGAAAGCCAGACTGTAGATTACGACGTAATACGTGCACTTGAAAATAGCGACTCCAGGTCGAGACTGAGAGTGTTTCACCTCCAACTTGCAACTCTGTAAACGGTCCTTTTCCGGTTTCCAATGTCTCCAGCACGTCCTTCAATACCGAGCGCTGAGTCTTTCGGGTTTTCTTGCCGACACTTTTTCCCGACTCGCGCATGTACGCCTCAATGCGTGTATCGAGACCACAAATGATGCTTCCTGCTGGTTCATGCGAGTAGGTCCAGCTGCCCGCAATCATGTACTTAAACTGCACAATAAGTGCCAAAGCCTCACACGCGGCCATTCGAAAAGAAGCTCGCAGTCCGTTACGAGCGAAATGAGCCAATGTTGCTACGTGGCCATGGACATTGGACTGCGCATTGTAGACTTTGCCGACCAAAACTGACGGATGAAAGCTACTTGCGAGGAACGCCCAGCACTTTATCACTGCAACTGTAAGCGTCTCTGAAAACTCATTTCCATGATATCCATCGGCCTCGGCCCCATTCGCAGCAGTCAAAAACGCACCCAGCACCTCGAGCAACTCCCACTTGGACTCGTCGTCTGGACAACACACAAAGCAAGCGACGCTAAGAGCATACACTGCCTCGACACGCATTGCATCATTGTGACTGTCCGCAAAGATCGTTTGCACAGGCAAGAGCATGGCATTGTAAAACGTCTGCTCATTGCCGCCCAGCGTAATCGCCACAAGACTCAGCACTTGAAGTGCCAAAGTACACGACTCTTTTGCTCGCCGTTTCAAACACCCCAGCGTGTGCGACGCAAGTGTCACCTTCATCGTCTGTACCCGATCGCTCAAGACATCGGCTCGGAGCAGCTCCGAAATCTTCTCAAGCGCCGCGACCTTGATGGTATCTCTCTTCTCCGTGAGCTGCTCGATGGCGCCTTCTAGATCGTCGTCTGGATTCTCCGTCTCATTAAACTTCTTCCGCTGCTTTCCACGTCCCTTGCGCTCATTTTCTTCTTCCGATCTCGTCCCTTCTTGTTGCTGCTCCCATTGTAACGCATCTTCAAGCTCCGACTCCATCGACGAGTCGCCGCAGTCCGAAACAATGCTGTAATCAATGGAACTGTCCGCTTCTTTTCCGTCACTGTCGGTAACCATTGCGTCACGTAGCAATCTCTTGCCAATCTCGGATAATCGTCGACGCAAATGGGGATGGAGGTGCTTGGCGCGCGTCCCTTTCCCAGGGCGCACCATGGTTGCCGTTGGTTAGATATCTAATTAAAGTAGAAGCAACATTGATTTGAAAGAATCAGATTAGGTAGGTAGGTACATTCTAACAGTCAATTAAGACTTGTGGCAAGTGATATTTGCCGAAATGTAATCCTTTACAATAGTTTTGGGTTGAGACGGTTTGCAGCATAGCTGTGCGTGTGCCTCTATTCTGAGAATAAAATAGACGCACAGCTCTGCTGCAAACCTTGGTGGCTTGCTTCACGTAAAAGAAATGGTCTGGTCGATTGCCTGCACTTTGGAAAGTGCACACTGTCAAGCGACGGCTAAGTTTATCATTCGTAATACAGCTGGTGAACAAGTCCTGATAAGCATTTGGGCAAGCTTGGTGTGTTTGGGATTTTACGTGATCCTTGGCCTTAGTCCAATGCTACAACCCCTTGGACGAAGCATACCAAACGATCCATGCCCAAACTTCAACTTTCTTCCTTGCTCAAGTCCACAAGACAAGACGTTCCTTGCGACAACACACAGACACCGTCTGCACGCTACTAACTCGCAATCTCTGTCAGTCTTTGCCTCCTGCCAACTCAGCTTTTTCCAACTTTGGTTCGACTTGCTATGTTTAGCCTCTCACAGCTCGGTCTACGCTACCCACTTGCGTTCTGCACTCTATGTCTACGCCTTTTGCCCTGAGTTTACATAGACGCACGCTTCTTCTTCTAGAATTTAATTTTTGTTTCTTGATATTTAAGAGCATATTGCATATTGATCAAGAGGACGTCAAAGCCAACTCTCAAGGAATTTCCGGGCTATAGTAGTACCTTGGACTTAATTGACAGCGCGCTCTTGGCTGCTATAAACGCTGCTCGCAACCTAGGCTAAATTCTGAACGAGTACAAAAGCTTCCAAAATGCCTTGACTAAGGCCAAAAGTAGCGAATCTATTTTCCAATGTAAGAAAATTTACATTGTTATCATCCATCGGCCGCTTAAAACTTCTTACTTCTAAGAAGCTCAGCGTCGATTTATATATGTTCCACGCGACTCGACCGTATTACAGTGTCAAAAAGCTGGTCAATCTTTCACAGACTATGATGCCGCCTTATAAGAGTGCTTTTGAAAATTGATCAGGATGTGCCTCCAGCCAAAACTTATTTCAAGAAATGAAGAGCTTGAGCTTTCTACTCTTTCGGTTGACACTGCCACATAGAATTTGCGGGGCCCAAACGTTATTAGGACACTTTGATTTTGTCGAGTAAAAAAGATTTTGTTGCTCAGCTTAGAGCTATGAAATTTACAAACTCGGTTTTGTATGCAACCCAGCAGCTGGAGACTCATCTCTTTAAGTTTTCAATAGACGTGCAACTTATAGCAAAAGACTCTTGGTAAGTTATCAAGCACACGGCATATGAGAAGAGCCCGAAATCGGATCACTTGTCAGCGAAAATATAACGAAATTCGCCTGAGTAGGCACTGGTGTTTAAGCTGATATATGCTTCGCAACGATGGCTTGGACGCATGACCAATTTTTAACGTAGCGCTTACCTGATTTTCTTACACAAGAAAGGCAATTGTACAAATTGCAAACACTACCGTCTAGTAAAATTTACCTGCGCTTCAAAAGACAACTAGGTTGAGCTCGCTTCGGTCGAGATATCCGCCACACATTACGACGGCTATCGGACCTTCAGAATTGCTGACTTTTTTGTGGTTCATGGGACCCTGTTGGTGCCATTTCCCTAATTTTGAGAAAAACCATGATAATGACAACTAACAAGCTTTAAAACTTATCCTTCAGCAGGAGATCTGAAGGATAATTCTGTCGCAATTTTCACTCTTCTGTGAAGCAGCAATGCAGGCATGCTTAACAATTTCCATTTCCAGATATTTAGTAAGGAAGCAGGTAATCGCCAAAAGGGCCCACTATCACCAGATTTCTTCGTCTCATTTATATAGCTGTTACTGTGCTATCTTCGCTTCGTTAGCTAAGCTTCTATTTTAATCAATATTCACGACATCAGTTATTGAATTGTCAGCTTTGCTGACGATGTTTTTGGACTTGTCAGTGGCCTCCGTTTTTTTACGCTCGGATCCCAGAATTTTGCACTACAGCTGGCTCATGGATAAAACACTTGTAATCTCACCTCGTCCCTGGACGCTGATTAGCTTAATTTGATTTATACATTACGCATTATTAGGCTTGACTTCAGAACAGCGAAGAGCACACCAAGCTTTTGAACGTTTTAACGAGGCGCATTATAGATCAAGCTTACAGCTAAACCAAGTGCTTCTCCTATTTTATAGCTCTGTGTGGCCGGACTCTAAATTGCTCACTCCTCACAATTTGCAAAGAAAATGATGATGCAATTCATACTGTGGTATTTCTTAAGCATGCAATTGGTGACAAGGGAAAGCAAAATCATGTCGATCTATTGATGAAGAATCTTCTTCATAAATCGTCATCGTCAACCGCGTTTGGCTTCGTAAAATACCTAGTAAGCGGCATCCGCGCCCTTCACTACAGGAGATTTAAATCTTCATCTGGTTTTAAATAAGTCGAGCTCATCTAAAAGAAAAAAGGTGTCAGCCTATTTGGCGCAGTAGATTTGCAATTAGTGTACCATTATAATGTTTCAATTCAGCACAAGCTGTCTTTGGATTTGTTTTTCGAGGTAAAGATGCTGGCCTGGATTTTTTGTGTGCACTTCTCCAAATTTATACAACTATACCCGCTGGAAAGAAGCTTGCCACTATTGGCAATAAGAACTTTTAATTTAAAGGGCCAAAACTTTGACTGAACTCAATCTCATTCACCTGGTCTTAACTGAACTGAATTGACTGATACCGAACAAAAGTTCTCTCCACTTTACTTTTGGGCAAAAAAATCTGGCCATACGTTATCGTAAAGCCTGTCAGTATATGACTTGCTACGGCTTCTCAAAAGTCTTATTTTTTTGCGATTCATGGCTGAATGAATGACACCATATCGGACTTCTCTCGTCAATTAATTTACTCGCTTACTTGATTTGGCGAATGCGACATTATCTTTGCGACTGAAGATTTAATTTGCCGCCTTTCAAATGCAAATTCACCTGCCCAACTTCTGTTGCAGTCAAAGTGCTCGCTGAGCGTCGACTCGGACTTTTTCGCCTTGCTTATTGATTGCACAACGACAGTTTTAAAGTTCATTCTTCTCGTCTTTTCAGATAATCGTCTTATTATGGCTTGACTTTTGTTACAATTTTGGCATACCCGATGAATAGCATGCGTTTACGGTTGCTTTCTACCCAAAACACCGAAGCGTTCGTAAAAGTCGCTATGCGACAGAGCATTTGGCGACTTTCTCCTCCCCCACTTTGTTTCAGCGTTATTATCTATTCATACTTCTCAATGTAGTATTTACGGACATTGTGGCTTAGTTGTAACAAGCTGCGCCTTAATTTTATTTCATGTGCTCTCAAAGACAGTGCTTAACAATTCTTCGCCTTCAGCTGCAAGGACCACTCAATGTTCTTGCGCACTTTTATGTCACCGTTACAATACGTGGTATGATGCTTATGAAATTGCCACATTGTTAAAGATCCGATAAACTTGTTCGCTGACGTCTAAGTTCTTTTCGGCTTTCTCTTACTAGCTCATAGTAATTCTCGGGCACTTTGCAATTGGTTTTGTCAGTTGTTTTTTCTTTATTGGAAAAGCAATACCAGTACTTCACGCGAATGTGAAGCTATATAAAAACTTAGCTTGTTCTTTGCGCGGCCGTGAAGTTAGCATTTGAATGGAGCGATTGCTTTCACAATACATTTGGGGTCGATCGCCTTTGCGGTACATGTCCAATGACGGCTGTTTCACTAATTTATCAGCTTTCGTGCTTTTAAGTCATATCAACTCCTCCTGCTAGAGCCGGAGCTCCAAGATTGTCCGAACACACGTCTTTCTTATAAGTTATCAAGCACGAAGAATGTGAGGAGGTATTTTCTCTTGGAAAATTGACTGACTATTTCTTGCAATAAGTGGAGCGCCGGTCAGTGTAGACGGCTTCCTACTCCACAAGATAGTCACTGCTTTTTTTCAATTTTAAAACGTGACTCACGCCCCTAAAAATATGATGATAGCTCGAGTAAGACTAACCCTGTGACTGGTGCAGCATCCTCCCCGCACATTAACGCAACAGCGTGAATTAATTTTTAACTTCTACCTCAAGTCAAAGGTTTGACTTACACGTTCTTCACAAAGCTTTCACGTTTTGTTTTCACTGATGACTCCGACACTTCAATTAATACGCTTGCAAAAGAATTAAGTGATCATTTGTCGAAACTAAAAGTACCATAATAGGTATCCAAATCAAATGGTCCATGCGCGTAATTTATGTTTATTATACATAATACCAAGATGTACTTTTTTCTTTTTCAACCCGTTACAGTAAACTTCCTACGATATTATTGTATTGTATTACGTTATCGCGTTGCCAAGTTATGCACGTGCTAGGCTCTATGGCTAGTCCACGGCATAGAGTGGTGTCCGCATACGTCGGGTCTCGTTCGGCGGGCAGTGCAGCCAGCACCGAGGCCGTGAGGGTCTTCCATTATTTTGTGTAGTTCTGACTTGGTAAGAGCCCAGGTGACGCTCTGGTGCTGGAGACTGTCGCGTCGAGGGTGAGACTCGTTAGAGACCTGCAGATGCTTGAGAGCACCTGCCCGAAGCGCGCGAGCATTTTGCCCCCGCGCTTGGAAGGAGGGCGTCACCCCAACCTTTTCCGAAAACTTCCTACAAGTACCGCTGTAAACGTAAAGTTTTAACGAGGCACCAAATGTAACAAAAATGATTCAGTAGTATGCATCCTTTTAGCATGAATAAGCTGGAGTATATACATTCCAAGCAGTACGTTAATAATCACCAATAACAGTAGACATATCTCACCGTGATCATATCTTTAAACAAAATAACAATGAGTTGTTTAGTGTTCTTTTTGAAGATAATGTCACAGGAAGCTTAAAGGTTTACCGACTGCAAAAGTGCTGCATTCAAATATGCTTGCATCACGTCTATATGCGAGATATCTGAATAATTAACCACCTAGTGTCTAGCACGCTGAACTCTTCCTCTAAGTCCGTATTCCAGAGCCGCTCACTAAGGGCAGAAAATAATACCCCAGACTTAACAACGCTCAAATACAGTTCTTCTTCACTGATTGCGTGCTTTTCATACTTTACTTTAATGCAAACTTCTCTGCCCAGTGCACAGTCAAGCTTCTTTGCTTTTGCAGTGTATAGAGTACCGCGGCCCAAACGCGTGAAGTAAAGTTAGACTTAGGCCGTTAGCTCCTAAAGCTCGCGTAGCTCGATAAATCGAGTGGTAGCTGGAATTGTCACACCGCCGTCTGTGACGACATTGAAGAGATAGGTGATTCCACGTCCGCCACCATCTCGATAGCTATTCTCATGCCGCTAATGCTTTTTTGGCGTGAGTTGTGGCCTTTGTTGCTCCGATAAAGATGGTCAACGTCTTTGAGCTGTGGCTGCATGGAACGGTGGCGCCGTGCATTGTGAGAATAATTTTCGGCACCAAATTCAAATATCGTTTAAATTATATTATAATATTGCAGAAAGAGTGATTTTGCGTACTTCCCCTCTTTAACTTATTGCCTTTATTTCATCAGACGATTCGTCTCTTCTCTCTTTGCCAATTTTGTTTTAGAAAATAAATCTGCCCATGATTTCGTTGACATGGAAGATGAAAGTTTGACGAGTAATCAGCACAACATGTGGCAAGAAGTGCAAAAGCAGACAAATGTGCCAATTGAGTGATATCACATATAATAGAATGCAGAAGACGACGACTGGTCAGTTAAACAAGTTTTTATGACGAAGTTTTTGAGTATCGAAAAGAAATTATCAAATCACTTTGAGAAGATTATGCCCCACTGACGACGAAATTTTCAACACAATCCTTTCTAAAAAGTTGCGCTTGGAGCTCAATTCACGATTCCATTTTGCTTTTCCGCGTGGTGGACGGCGTCCGAGCAATGTCATTTATAGAAAGTAAACACCTTTTTGCTTCGGTTATTCCATCGAAAATAGATAAGTGATTAATATAGCACAACAATCAAGCTTATCTCGCGCCGCTCGTCATGGCAACGCCATCTCGCGACGGTGGCTTTAGCGATCCAAGCTTCATTTCGGTCGGTGACCCGTACGATCAAACGAAAAGCAAGGAACGAGGTCTCGGAGGTGATTGCAAGCCCTTCCTTACGTGTCCGTCGAAAAAGGGTCAACTAGCTGCAACTTTTGGTCCGGGGTACCCAAATTTTGATCCTTTAAGTGGAGAGTACGCAGAACAGTACAAGCTTGAAGCCCGTCGTCGACTGGAAAACACAAAGAAGTTTGTCAAGCCTACTGGCTTTAGCTACTCGACCCCGGCTCAGCGTCACACTGGGTCGGGTGATTACTATGGCGCGTTTAGCAAATTTGAGCGCACTGAAGCGGAGATGAAACGAGCAATCGAGGCGAATGCTGCGCCGCGGCCTGACCCTAAAGCAAGACAATTTGAAAAGAAAAATGTGGTTACAAAGCCTGGGAATCGGGGTACGTTCGGGTACGCTGGTACGTTGATCGGTGGCAATTTCTCGGCAATGGCCGCCGATTATGGATCGGAGCGGAGGGTGACGCTGCTTCAGAATGCACAGCACAAGGCCGCAATTGGGGACCGCAAGCCCTTCAAGTCTACTACCGAAGGCGTGGATTTCTTCGACAGTCACGAACATGTCGCAGCCTCGCGTGTCTTGGGCTGGGATGCTCAGTGTCAGGCCAAAGCGCAAGGTGCGCAAGAGAGAATGAACCCAAAGGACCGTGCAGCAGCGTGCGCTCCCACGTACAAACCGTGGAAGCCGAATCAAGCAAGCAAACGAGGTCAAGAGGGGTCGTTTGCAAAGTTTCCAGAGACCTTGTCGGAGCCATACGATGAAGCCCTTGTGAACCGGGCGATGCTACCGAATCGTCGCAATCCTGTGAAGATTGCGACCAAGGATCTACCCGACTCGTTACGCGAGCGCAAGGTGTTCAAACCGAGCAGTGGCCCCAAAACCAAGCTCACTCGAGGAACGTGTCTGCTTGGCATTTCAAAGCACCACGTCTAATTGCCAACATATTCTAATTCTAATTAAAAGGTCAAGTGTACCCTTTGTAACCTCTTGTCCTGTGGTGCTTTTCTTCAAGGTGTTGCCTTGGCCGCCAACGCAACGGAGCACAATCGTGCTACTAATCCATGGATTTGCAGTAAACTTGCCACTCCGTCAGCAATGCACATGTGGGTGGCGCCAATGAGCTTGATAAAGTCCAGCTTGAGTTTCTCGTCGTCCATGGGCAACGCCTTGCACACGCGAAAGACCGTGCCAATAATGTCCAAGGACGAGTAGCCACTCTTCCATAAGGCAATGGCCTGTTGCTCTGCTCCATCCAGCTCTCCATTGACACAATGAGTCAAGATGTCGCGGACTACCGCCGGATGGGGCTGGTCGCACACTTTAAACACATTCTCGTCGCTCACAAAGTTAAAGCCACTTGCCGTGGCCTGCAAATTGTTGAGCGCATTGCGCATGTCTCCTTCGGCAGTAAAGATGAGCGCAGCCAGTCCTTCTTCCTTGTAGCCAACGTTCTCTTGCTCACAGACGGTCAAGAGGCGACGCAAGAGCATCTCGTCTGACAGCCGCGTAAAGCGTAAAATCGCGCACCGACTCTGGATGGGCTCAATAATCTTGGTCGAGTTGTTGCAAGCCAATGCAAAGCGCGTGGTGGCTGAAAAGATCTCCATCGTGCGACGCAAAGCCTGCTGGGCCGCAGCAGTCATCGAGTCGGCTTCGTCGAGAATGACGAGCTTGTGGCGGCCGGGAGGAAGCGTCACCTTCTGCTGCGCAAACATCTTGATCTTCGTCCGCACCGTGTCGATACCACGATCGTCCGATGCGTTCAGTTCGAGCACTGCTTGCTTGACGCTCGGACCGAGCAACTCGCGCGCGAGACACAAAATGCTCGTCGTCTTGCCAGTGCCGGGAGGACCAGAGAGGATTAAATTCGTCATGTTACCGGCCCGTGCCATGGCTTGGAGACTGGCCATAGTGTCACGGTTGCCCACGACGTCCGAGAGAAGGCGCGGGCGGTACTTTTCGACCCACGGCGCCTCAAAGTCGGCCGCCATGATACGGGGTGGGAATGAGTCTGGGACGATTAATGTTCAATATTTTCGAAAAGATATCTGGCCAATCAAGCGGCTTCTGATTGATTTATCATGACGCTGGTTGGATAAATATTTGAAAAGCTGCTAAAATGAATACTAACGTATATGCTTTCTGAATTTTGTAAAATGTCGCTTTGACTTGAGGGCACGAGTTCGTTAATTTTGACTGTGTCTGCTCCTAGTCACTCTTCCTGGAAAGGGTAAGAAAGATTTTCTGCGAGTGTGCTAGATCCACATGGCGGATCTTTGAGGGCTAAGTGTCCGAGTTCACTATACCCCCTGGGACGCTGGCACAAGCTCGTCACTTCGCCGTCTCCGTTTTTTCGTACTTCGATAATGCGGATGAACTTGCGAAGCCACCCATCGTCAACAATGCCTAAATCAGCTTCATTTATGCGTACAATTATGTTTTCATTCGTAGCTACTTTTAATACAAAGCGTTAAGTCAGTATGTTGCGCTTGTACGCACCGGCATGGTACACACCTAGCTCAAGCACTTAATAGTACACGTCTCACAATCGCCATAAGATCGACACCGTCTTCATCGTAGAGATTCTTGTGGAGAGTCTTGATGTCTACCTCACAATATTGCCGAGCTTATGAATGCGTTCTTGAGCGGAGCCTCGACGTTGTACTGCGTTTTGTAGATGATTCGTCTAGATCTCGGGAAGTCGTGCACCCTCTTGCTGGTGCCCGGAGATCTCAAGCCAAATTTGGACCGCGTAAGGGAAGCACGCACTGTCTTTTTTTCAACGATTGACCAAAGACCCTTGCCCTCCTGCTTGGTACCTCAGCTCAAGATTTGGAACAAGTACGCTTTAAGTACCTATCAATTGATCTCGTAACAGCCATATTGAGTCCGAGTCATCGGCCCATGTCTTGCGATATACAAACCCATACGCTACGGGCCTTGCGCAGCCGATGCAGTCATTTGTTTTGGTCTTTACCGACATGGTGATCGCCGGGTAGGTGCATCGCCTCAAATTGCTTTGCATTTTGTTTTCGGAAGGTGTACTCCCACACAGTGGACACTGGCTGCGGAATTTCTACTGCACGCAACGCAAAAGGTTGTTTGGCAGTCGAATTCGGTTAGACAACTTACTAAATGCCGTCGTTATCATTGTTGTAGCTGTCTTTGTTTAAATCGCTAATGTTGTTTTGCTCAGTGCCACTAATTACGTTGTCGTCATTGGGCGTTGCCGCATCAATTCCTTAGCTCTCTGATAGAAGTTCTGACAAATCCGTCGGCGTAAATTTCACAGTGGTCTCACGCTGCCAGTGTTCGTGGACGGTGATCTGCTATTTCCAGATGCCTCTTTTACGCCATCTCTTTCCTCAAGCCGACGTTTATTTAGTTCCACATCAGAGCTCAACCCCCCGCTCTCTTTTGGGTGTAGCACAGTTCGCAAAGGAAAGACCGGCGACAAGCTGGCAAGTACAGATTTATTCAAGAGGAGAGCTGAAATCTCTTTTTGTAGCAAATTTAAGCTCCTTGGGATGGTGGTTTGAATTTCTTAAGCTGGAGCTCGCCAATAAAATTGGGTTATTCGAACTCGTGGTGGACAAATATCAGCGAGAACCCGTTCACAACCGCATATCATGCTATTTTGATAGGCCGATAGTCGAAGTATTTCGCTTAGACAGTTCGCGGAGACTGACAATACCAGGGTGGAAATTGGTATATTTGCCGAAAGATGGCAGGGACTTTATCGCATACACTACCTTCGCCAGCGTATCTTCGCTCTCGTATAAGCGTCTATTAAGAATACAATGTGCGCCGCAAACGTTTTGAAAGCCATTTGGAGTACAAAAAGCGAGGTCGTTGTATAATTTTTATCGATTAGGCACCGATTGCGATATGTCCAGATGAAGCAGAGAATTACGCCTCGAAGTGGACGTCAAACGTCGTGTTCTACGTCCTCACATTCTTCCCACCTGTCACGCCCTTGCCTCTCGTTGCCAAAGCAATGTTATTCTACGTTGGCTGCACCCAAAAGAAGGGCGACACCAATTGCGTCCACTGACCCTAAAGCTGCACTGCGAGACTGCACTCGATAAACAAGTGTTTCTCGGCTTCAATCGCGCCACACTTGTCGCGCAAAGAGTACTGAATGTAGAGATATACAGATTCGAGAAGCCAGAACTGATTGCACACCAATTACATCCATATCGCGGGACAGATCTAGTCTGCTAATGGGACGTAAGAAGTCGCGCAAATGCTTACCTTGCTTCTTAAGCGATTTGATCTGCTCTTTTTTTGCATTTTGAGAGTGCACAGTCATTAGCTAAGGCTTCATCGGCAGTTCTGGCTTGCACAAAATGCGGAGCAACTCTGATCTGGGAATCGCATTTATCAAGCACATTTTGTGTCGCTCCGACCGCGATAATATTCGTCTCGCAGCACGTAAAGTCTGCAACACAAGCTCGCGTTCACTTAGAGACTTGAGGGTATTAATTCGACGATCACTTTGAGCTTGCAATGCGAAGAAAGTTAAAGGTAAATAGTACTTATGCTGTAAGTCATATATATCTCCGATAAGCCACATTCTCCCGTTGTTACTATGAGATGAGCTATCAAGCATTTCATTGAAGTGTTCAAGCGATCACGCGAAGGATTGAGTGGTCTGTCAGTGGCATTAACTACTTTCTAAAAGCATCAGGAATGAGAGCCGAAAGAGCGAAACGTTCGGAAAGCTTCACGTAACGGCGAGCTTGCTAAGTCGTCCGCAGTGTCGCTTAAAGAAACTCTGAGCTGGATGCTTCACTCGCTCGGAACGAGAGTTCTTTTTTGACAACACTGCTCAGCCTACTTTAAATTGATTAAACTCGACCGCTTACGAGAAAGGACAAAAAAATGCGGCTCGTCTTTGCCAAGAGACTATTAACGGCTGCACAGAAGTAGGTGGTGTCACCCATAAGCTTTTCAAATAATTTTGGCGGCCAGAATGGGTATCAGCACTACTGGTTGGTTCTAAGGCTTCATATCTATCGTTGCATATCTCAAAAAGATGGATGATGGTCAATTAATGATTGAAAATGCTCGAAGCTAATAAGAAGTCGAAGTCAGTAGCCTCGCATGAGTGCGAGAATTGCGGCCAGTCAAACACGGTGTCGGAGCATCTTCTCCCTTCTGCTTATAGGAACTACGCTTGAATATTCTTTCTCGAGGATTTTACGCTTCTTATGCGATAAATGTCGCTTTAATGAGATGTAATTGGGGCTGTTTTACTGGCCAACTTGCTTTCCTGACTTCCACTCCGGACGAAATCGTAGCTTTTAAGCTACACCATACCTAACTATGGTGTAGTGGGAGGCCTTGTAGTGATGTAAGGCTTAATATCGCGGCTAAGTCCAAAATACTTCCGAACGAAAAGATGAAGTCATAAAAGGCTCCATGCCGTCCAAATATTCAACATTTACGCGAGAGAGACCTACGACTTTCTCGCGTACCTCGCGTACCGACAAAGCAAAAGTGGAGAATTCTTCGCAGTCGAGATAATCTCCGCTATAGCCTAATCATCCACAAAGTAGTTCTAGCGACACTTTAAAACATTTGTCGCATCATTGGTATAATGAGGATTGGGACAGATCTAAGTCTTATACCAGTGATGAAAACATTCAGCAAAAGTTTAAACTATTGCTAGTATAGACACGACGAATTGGCGGTGTAATTAGAATGAAGTTAGCACGTAAACGTTATGTGTTTTTATAGCTTTAGTTACTATATTTTGATTGTATCAAGCCTCTCACCAATCTGCAAATTCTGTAGCACGGCTCAAAGTCAAGGACTGGCGTATCTTGTTGACCTACTACTTGAAATGCGGTCAATATTTTTGCCATAATATTTTAGAAATGATTTCCAGCTGCAGCGTGATCCGGTCGTGAGCACTCAATTCGGGCGTCCACTTGCTGCTGCCATTCTACAATGAGAACAGCAAGACGTGAATCGATATCTTGACTCTTTTTGAGCAATTTGAGACCAAAGAAAGTGCTGCATCGTCGAACAAAAAGGTTAAACGCACAACACATAAAACGATGTACGTAACGAAAAAGTCTGTATTTATCTGTTACGAGCTCTTTGTAATCAAACGCTGTCAGATTATAATTCAGGACACTATTGTCACATTGACTGTCGTACCAGGCCGTGGTGTGTAGCTGATAATTTTGCCAGCTTTAATCTTTGTCACTACTTCAAAGTAGGCACACGCTTCATGCAGTAATTCTAGATGATGTGCTGAGATCCAATACTTCCTCTTCTCATACGTGGTGCCACGGTTTTGACGTGCATCTACCAAGCATTTATAATCAAAGCTATTGCACGACTATAATACGAGCATGACTGTTACAAGCTTTATTTGCAAAGGTAACAGCTGCATCGTATTACACTTCAATAGCAAAAGACAATGTTTACACGCGGCGCTTATGCTCCTTTCTACGAACGTAAGACTAATAAAAATTAACAAATTCTGAGTAGGGACTAATTACAAGGGTAGCTTGAGAAATTACAGACCTTGCTTGTACTTCAGAGCATCGGTTTACCGAAAAACTGTTCTGAAATTGCAGCGTTTTATAACTTCAAAAACCCTCCCAAATTATTGACTTTCATTGCACCTTCAATTCTGTCCTTTCCCAAAAAACTAGCAAGGCAAATGAGATTAGCTGCGCCATACCAGAACTTGCAAGTTTTAAAGACGAAGCGCTGCCTATCGACTTTTTGCCCCACGGAGTAACTTCAGTGCTGCAAGACGACGCCAGTGCTTTATTTGTTACTTCATAATTGGAATGGTCTTCAGGCTGTACATTTATATGGGAGATTGCAGTAACTGCGCTCCCACTCTGCGATTTATATTCTAAACATTTGCCCCACTATTTTTTGCTTATTTTACAAAGCTGAAAGCCTGTAAGTCACAAGGCTAAAGTGAGTTCCAACGTTATAGAGCATTTCAGCTTTAGTTGACCAACGCTTTTGGCGAAGTTTGATATTCGACACCATTAAATTCGCTTTGCAAAGGGCTGAATGAGATTGCTAGAACTTTTGCTCTTGGAGAGCTACATCAGTCAATTAATGCTTGCATTGCTATCGACTTTTAATCAATGCGCATTGTTATATCCTTTCAGCCTATCAAAATAAGACATGCTAGAAATGTCTAATCAAAGTAGAGAGACTCAATTTATATCTAATACAATTCTACGAAACTTGACCTTGCAAAGCCCTGCGTCTTGCCATCGTCAAGGGTACTGACAAATTGTCTATGTCATACTGCTAATAGAAATAATATGTTTCGATCGGAATCATTCTCAGCCAGAGCACCTTTTTTGGCGCTAATTTGCTTTCCGTCTTTGTGCTGTCTGTGAACAGTGTCTTAGCTCTCCAAACAATACAGGGCGTGGTGAGAAGTCAGTAAGGTAGTTACAAGCTCACCAGACAGGAATTGGCATGCGTCTTTAACGGAAATGATGTCTATTACGGCCACAAGCTGGTTTAAGAGCGTGACACCAGCACGTCATTTTGAAGATTTGTCGAGAGAAAGGCACCTAACAGATTCCAGTGCTCTGTAACTTTTATACGAGCTTACATGACATATTAGAGATAGCTACTCTATATCCCGGAAGCTTCTAACTATCTTTAAAAGCGCTACTTTCTTTATTTACTAAGTCTGCCATTCGGAGCCTTGTTCACGCTAATTTCCTACAATTGGGAAGTAAAAAAAGGGAACGAAACCCTTAGCTGCAAGCCATAGATATTTTCCGTACCCCGAGGATTATAAACCACGAACTCGACTTAGAAAGGGACGGCCTGCTATAGACTGCGCTAAAGCATCCTTTACGTCCTTTTATCTTTCATGGTACTTTGACGAGCAGTTCTTCGGCGGACGAATTTGCTTAAAAAACAATGTATTGACTCCAGAATGTCTCTTTTAATTATGTTGATAAAGCAAGCTATGCTAAGCAATTCTTCTCTCAGTTCTAGGCTAACGTTAACAACGCATCTCATTGCATATCAGCTTCTTTCTGAGAGTACGATGTCTTCATGGCAGATCGCCCAACGCAAAATGAGAGGCTGAAGAAATAAACGTTTGATGTTATCGTCAAAACGCTGAAAAGGATGCACCGTCAGTTTTATTAAGACAAGCTCTTCAAAGCGATTATATCCGGGGCTGCGTAACAATTAGGTTTCAGGCACCACTTATTGTCCTCAAGAAAAACAAGAATAGTGCTTGGCAGCCTCAAAGAAGACGTACCTACAAATTCTTTGATATTTGCAACTTTTGTCTATCTCATCTCACCAGTATCGCATTACGGTCGCTTGCGTGTTTTTTTTGATGTGTACTAGTCACAGCTGAGGAGCTTATAAAAATGGCTATGAAACTTACATATAGATATACAATATTGCTTGCTCGCGATCGACTCAATCTTACATGTTGGAGCGGCGCTTGCTGCTGCACAGACATTAAATATTATTATTACATTACCTCTTGAACATTAGCTGCTACAGAATTCGCTATTGAATCAGCTATAACTTCTTTTCCAAATTATACGGAGAGACTCGATGAGGTTGAGATTGTGAAGCTTGTTGTAGTGCTAATGTATCGGCACGAGTTGAGAAGTTATGCCGTTTGTTTGTTTGACATCTGCATTACACGCAGCGGCTGTAGGAACCAACATGGCTCGATCCACTACGAGACGTCATAGCTTTGAAGACAGAAACGGTTTGCGAAGTGCATTTCAACCATGTTGTGTCCACGTCCATGGGACTTTGTTAGAGTTGAAAAAATATCTACACACAAGTGGGACATACAAAAGTATAGCCTACAGAAGTGATAGCAACAAAACCTGAAGCTTTGGAAGCCTGTGAAATTAGAGAAAGCCTCAATCATTTGGCAGAAATTTACTTTTTATATAGCACTTTTGTAGCTGCGTATGGATGGTTAAAGTTTTGTTTGAAAACTTAGTGTAGTGGTTGATTGGGTCAAATAATTCAAGTGAGTGTCAGCTCAACTTCCGCCATGGCTCAAGCTAGCTTGCTGATCAACATGCCTGGTGTTTATGGCTCACGAAAAAAAATTCCCTCGAAAATACGTCCTTATCCTCGCAGTGACCCTTCCTTTTGCATGTCATTAACGTATTCAAAGCTAGAGCGATTGGCACAGGAAGCTTCCAAACTTCATTACACCTTTTGATTCCGCACTTCTGCAATTTTGCAATTCTGCAATTCTGACCCGAAGCCGTCTTCGTCCGAGCTCCAAGCGCTTTGAATGCACTGTTATAGTAACCCGTACAATAGTTTAGAGGCTGATACTCTTTTCAAGCCACATGAAAAGAGTCAGATACTTCGACACAAATAATCACAACAGCATGCCGCTTTAGTGACAAAGTGTGAGATGCACTTGCTTATCTGGGCGCTAATTCAATCGGTAAAGCGCAAGCTTTGTATACGGGAGGTACAGCCCAGTGTCCACTTGCTACATCAGCGAAGCTCTAACGAACACCTGCCAGCTTTCCCGCCTCCGAAAGCTTTGGCATTCTATCAGCTTGAGACGATTTATGTAGATTTCTTCATCTACGATTTGGATCTTTGAGTTGAATCCTGAATGATCGCTTGGGTGTAATATGCATTCTTAATTTTATTAATTCAATACCCCCTCAAAACTATCGAGCTATTGAAATCCGTCGAAAATCCCCAAAGCGGCGATGACTAGTGCGGTGCAGAATGTCCTACGGCCTGGTAGTCGCGCCTTTGTCCTCGTGCTCAATGTCGTGCTCGCATTGCTCTTCCTCGTGATGCTCGCAGTGGTGTACACGGAGTTGGAAGACTCGCTCCATGTGTTTGTCCTGCTCTTCCTCGTCTTGGGCCTCACAGTCTCCATCAACTGGTTCCTGATGGAAGCGAAAAAGCTCCAGGGACCTCAAAACGAACCGCTACAGCCCACAGTTACGACGACGACACGAGCGAAAACGGACTAATAGAGAGACTGGCATGCAAAGGGGTTAACTTAATAAACGGTCGTTGTTGCTTTGTTATTCCATTGCATTGTCGGACGAGCAGCCAAAGACTCGTTTGCAACTGTGTTTCGCAATCGTCCGACCGTACGGGACGTAGGAGAGCGTGTACCAAACGAGGGCTAGGAACTGGACGAGCAACGAGATCGAGACCAGCACCAGACGATGGTGCACGCGATGCACAAAGCACAAGAAGAGCGTCCCAAAGAGCAAGCTGACGTACACGAGAGCGGACGCGCGCCGTTTCGAGTGGAACATGGTCTGCACTTGTTTCGACGGACCGACAAAGAAGGTCGTGCAGCCAATGGAAAGCAGGTTGCCAAGGGTATACGCAATCGCAAAGGGCGCGGGGTTGCCGTGCAGTAATTTCGCGAGGCGAAAAGTCGACCCGAGCGAGAGGATAAAGCCCATGAGAAAGCACGTGACGCAGCCGATCAGACGCTCGTGATACGATAGACTAGGACAGAAAGCAGTGGACGGAGGAGCGCCTTCGGTCGGCTCGCCACTCTCGGGGTCCAGGAGCTTCTGTCGCTGCCAGCGAAGGATTTCCATTTTGGGACTCACAGGGTGGGAACTCGCCATTTAACCCAAGATCGTAATCGACTCAGATCTGATTTCACCCAGATCGTACTTACCACAGCTAGGCGTCCCCGTTGCCATCCACCACCATGGCGCGGCCAGTCTTCCAGGAGGCGCACTTTGCGAGCTTTGACGACTACACTCCCACGTCCCAGGACGCGGCATCGCTTCCTCACTTTGTCATTGCCAGCCCGTCCGTGCCGCTCAAGACCTTTGCGCGCGGTACGCCTCGCCTCGTCCCCCCCCTCTGGTCATTTCTAACGCGTGGTGACCTGTCCATCTCTTATTTCAGTACCCGCCGCCGAGTGCCATGGCGCGGGAACTTTTTACTTTCAAAACGAACATTTACGCGGTCGGTTTCTCTGCTGGCGCGTGGTGCAAAACGTGGTTTTACTGCGCGAGTTTAGTTTCCACACGTCGTTAAAGCACAATGGCATTTGCGTGGAAGTCTTTGCTCCTGTCCTTCCTACAAGCGTCTTTGCCGTCGAGAGCTGGGAAGATGACGCCGTGACGCTCCACCTCGTGACGCACGCCGGGACCGTCCATCGCTTTCGCTTTTCCGTGCCGCAAGATCGCACGTCGAGCGTTTTCGTCCATGCCACGCCCCAAGTCTTTTCGGCAGCCACTTTGGCTTCCACGAGTCATTGTGACGTGGTCCAGACGTTAAAATCCGAGGAAGTCGTGACGGCGGCACTCTGGATCAACGAATACAACGTTGTCCTTGGGACCGACGCGGGACGGTTGCTAGGAGTGAACTTCGGCCTGCCCCGGGACGTGCACACCATGCACGACTTTGTCTTTACCGACGCATCGCTCATGACTTGGCTGTGGCAAGGCATTGTGCAGAAAACAAGGGCCACGTTGCTGGCCCCCGAGAAAGAGACGCAGCACGAGGCCATTCTTGCGCTCGCGTGGTTTCCACTGGAAACCGACCACGACGACGACGATGAAGTGGACGTTTGCGTCGTGACCCTGTCGGCGGATTGTGTGCTGAAAGCATGGAGTTTCGGGTCGCAAGCGTGTCTGGGACGACAAGACTTGAACAAGAGCATCCTGTCGACCGCCGCCTTTGATCGGAACGGACAAACGCACGCACACGAAGACGGCGCGTCGAGGAGTGGCGTCTACGCCACGCGTGCCAAAGTCGTCGCGTTGTCTCCGACGGACTCGGCGAACTGTCGGTTGATGGTGCATTTCGACACGACCCTTGCGTGTGCGTCCGAAATTTACTTGCTTCGAGGCGACCTTCCATCGACTGTGGCCTTGGGCACGGGCGACGAGTTGGCGCTGGACGTTGCACGCATCTTTACCGTGCACGGCGCTGCCAGTCCAGCCCCGCGTGGCTTGAAACTCGTGGATTTCGTCGTCACGCCATCGTATCTCTTCTCGTCGTGGCGGGCTTTGCATGGGGACGCCACCTTTGTGCATCCGAACCCGATGGCCAGTACCGGTCCGAAACGCATCGTGGGGCAAGCACTCGATACTTTGGATGTGCAAATGCAAGAGTACGAGCAGGGAGACAACGAGTGGACGGTTGCAAGCTTCCCGGAAGAGGACGTGACGAGGCTCGATGCGTTTTTCATGGACCGTCTCTTCGTCCCTGGTCGCTTTTCGCGACAGAATTTACTGCATGCCATTAAAGCAAGTCGATGCCAGGATGAAGAGCTTTCGTGGCCGATTGGGTTTTGCGATGCCAAGTACAAGGAACGGCTCGTCCAGCTCGTTGCAACGCAATGCCACAAGGTGATGGAGAAGCAAAAGGTGGCCCATTATGTGGCACGGCGTGAAATCTGGCAAGAATTGCTGGCGTCGTGTATGCAACACTGGCGCTGGGAAAACGTACCCATCGGGTTTGTACCTGCGACCACCACTCTTCTTCCAGGTACCCCCTTGATGGTACGACGAAATGGAGTGTCGTTGGTCTTTCCCGCTGCTCCGTTGATTACGGCCACCTTTTCCGCGCAAGTCGAGGCCCTTGACGCAAGTGACGAGTGTGTCGTTGACATCCATCGCGACGTGTTGCCAATCTTTGACGCGTTTCCGAGTCAACCGTTGCAGACCTTTATGCATCGTAAAGTTGCGGATGTGGCCTCCGAGTGGCAAGTGGACTCCTCTGTGGCACTGGCACGCCATTGTATACGTCTTGGGTTGAACCCCAATCGGGGTACAGATGACGGTACGCTTGCTCCAGACGTGGTACTGACACGTGCCGTTTTCCGTCTGAGTATTCTTTTGGGCAGTACGGCAACTTTTCATACTCAAGTGTTGCACAAGTTAGTGACCCAATTGTTCCCATTCCAGTTGCTGCAAAAGCACCATCCATTGTCTCTGCACACCCAAGTGAACGCAGATGACGACAGGGCCAGTGATCAAGACGATCGCAACGACTTGGACGCGTCGTCTACGTACACGGATCGCGCTTCTTTTGCAGGATTCGAAATGTGTCGGGCATTTGCGCAAGTGGCAACTCGGACAATCGAGGCAATGGGTCTTCAATCGCTTCGGGTCGTGCTGTTGCTTGCCTATTTAGTGGACACGCGCCCACCGTTCGTGACGGGGACGACTCTGAGTACCATCGAGCGTGTGTTTTTGCCTCAATCAATCCTGATTTATCAACGATGGCGACTCGGTCAGCGCGTCGCGAGACAAGGAGTGGAGCCGCCATGCACGGACAAGGTGGTCCACTCGGCAACGTTGATGCCGTCGCTGCTTGCGACGTTTCTATTCGACAATAATCGGACCCTCACTCGCTCGGCCGACGTGAAGCGCGCGCTCTCCGTCTTGCAACTGGCCACTAATGTGCAAAGTGACGAAGCTTACGAGGTCTTGGCAACGTTTGCAAAGGAGATTGTGCGTTTGATTGCGCAACCTACGCGTGCTTTGGTGCACTTTTTGCACAAACGGCACCACTTTTCATTGTTGCGGGCCATGTTTTCGTGCAATCTAAGTGATTTGAGTGTGCCTGGTCCTACCAAAGGACATCAACCTACGCAAATGCATACTCTAACCCGATCGATTGGCGAATGTTTGGCATTAGAAGGGCAAGTGGCGGCAACACACACGCAGGACGCACGCCACGCGCGATGGTGTTTCCAGCAAGCCATTCGTTGCTTTGGCATTTGCCTTTGCCACTTTTTCAACGAGCGGACGCCGCGGCAATTGTTTGCGGAGAAAGCTCTGGATCAATTCATCTACGACGTCGTGGGTCATTTAAAAGAGACCATGCCGCGCGGGTTTTACGACCAATTGCTGGGTTTTTTATGGACGGTCGTCACCCAGGCGTTGGGTCATTTCACCCCCGACGACGGCGACATGAACGTGCGCATGCACTCGTTTCTGTGGGTCAATGTGTTTAAGTACGCCGTCGACGAGCACGCGTTTCGCGACGCCCACTTGGCGTTGATGCACTTGGTCGAGCTGTCGAGCGCGTCCGAGTCGGTCGGGGCGCAAGTGGAAGGCCAAGCAAGTGAATGTGTGAATTGCCTCGTCCACGCCTTGTATCGCCATGGCCACTTGGACTTGATTGGCGAGTTGCAATGGGGGCCGTTGGAGGCGCACGTGGAAAAGTATATCTTGTGGCAAGCCGCCCATGCCACGGTGATCAAGACGAACGGGCTCGACCCGCTTGCCATGGGGTACTACCACTTGCTCTTTACGTTTTACGTGCGCAAGCAACAACCGGCCAACGCGGCCGCTGCACTCTACGCCCTTGCTTTGCGCTTGCGTCTCGGGGTTTCCACGTCCAAAGAGGCTCTCGAGGCCCAGCGCAATGCGCTGAATGCCGCGTGCACTTCTTTGCGCGCGCTTCCCGCGGCAAATCAGTGGGTTGTTCGCAAATTGCATACCGAAGAGTTGCTCGTGGCAACAAGTTCCGGCAACAAAGCCACGCGCTTGAGCAATGTGGTGACGCTTGAGGATATGTGTCGGGAAGTGGCAATCTTGGATGGCAAATTGCTTTTATTGGCCCTGGGCCACTCGGAAAGTCTCCTCTTAAGTACGATGGATGGCGATGAAGTGATTGCGTTGCTGATTGACGCAGTGTACAGTAGTTGCCACACGAGGGCGAAAAGAACCGAGGCAGAACGTCGACGCGCTGGTGTGGTTTCGGTGGAAGTGGCGACGGACATTGCCACTAGAGGCTCGAAAGCGACTCTGTGTGGCCTCACCAAGTCGTTGGCTCGCTATTGCGTTGCCACTGAACTCGCACGTGTGGCACGGGATTTGTTGTGGGAGTTGCTGGAAATGGTGCTTTTGCGTGTTGCATCCTTGCAACAATACGAAATTGCAGCGGAGACCATGCTCGACTTTTGGCAACAGAAAGGTCGGAAACTGGTGTTGCCATTGTGGCTACGTAAACATTTGTCGAATCCGACGGTTGGAAACCCTGCAAAGTTGTTGAGGCTTTACTTGAAGCACGGGTTGCTCAATGAAGGTCTCCAACTCGTGGACAGGCTTGTGATCGAAAGCATTGACAAGATCAAGGTGGGGATTGAGACTGAACCTCAGGGATCTGGCCACAAGTTGCCAGCCCTTCCATGGATTCCTTACAATCTCGTAGATTCTTTGCTGGACTCGACAGCCGCGGTGCTGAATGATGGGGCACGTGGCGACGTTTCGAATGTTGCCATTGCAAAGTTGCGTGAACAGGAGCAAAGTCTTCGGCAACATTTGATGCACTATCTGAAACTCGTGAATGCCTTGCAACAGGCCCACGAAGCGGCACATGTTGGCAATTGGTAGCCAAGGGTGTTTGCGTAGTTGCAGTTTCGGTTTGATACGTAATCTAAATTGAAGTGAGATGCCTTTGTCGAGTCAAAGTTGCTTGGAATGAGATGTTGATGTTTTGATTGGTGATACACAACTGGAGTTGCAACAATCTTTAAAGCCGAAAAATACCAATTGTTGTGACGCAGTTTCCCAGCTGGCACATTTGATAAAGTCTGCGTAAATGGTGGTAATCAACGTCACCAAGCGCACTATGTCCATCCTTGCCTCTCTTTCTCCTTGTCCTGTTGAATTAAACGCACACGTTCGACACAATTCTTTTCATAAAATTGTGGCAAATATTTGTTGCGTTTTCGGAAAGTTGGCACACTTTTTTTTTTTACACACTCTCTTTTTTTATGTTGCGGAAGTAAATACCCTGACATTCTATCACCTGTGCAAACCAATTTGTGTATCACATTCCACAGCTGCCGTCGATCGGTTGGCTCGAAAGTGGCACAGGGAAATGAAAGAGACTGGCACGTTGAGTCAGCTCGTGGCGCATCTAAGCGAGGGTGTGGCGTGGTACGACGTTGAGCCCAAACTCAAGCCCAAGATCAAGCACAAGCATGGGAGTGAACCGTTAAAGGCAACCGACGAATTGGTGGTAACTCTGAAGCAACATGCGCAAGAGTTGCTGCAAACCGAAGTGG
Organism: Plasmopara viticola; assembly: GCA_001695595.3. Taxonomy (NCBI): domain Eukaryota; phylum Oomycota; class Peronosporomycetes; order Peronosporales; family Peronosporaceae; genus Plasmopara; species Plasmopara viticola. The sequence continues at coordinate 384,650 of MBPM02000059.1, forward strand.
CACGATTCGAGACGCAAAAGAGTGGCAAATTGTCAAGTGATGACAAATATCTGGCCACTATGATAAAATCGGGGACACTGTCCGACCGAGTGGCTGCGCTCACTCTCACAGTGCAAGCGTCGCCTTTGCACGCACTCTTGCGTCTGGGTCAGCTCATCACCATGGCCAATAAGAAAGCGCGACGAGAGAGTCTCATGGCAATTGACTCGCTCAAGGATCTTTTTCTGAATAATTTGTTGCCAAACGAGGCAAAACTTCGTTTTTTTCACCAACATCCGTTGCATGACGCCCAATCGTCGAGTGGCCACTTGGTCCTTTGGTTGTTTGAGCATTGCCTCAAAAACGCGTACCGTCAACTCACGGAGGTCTTGGCCTCTGGGATGGACGACGCCGTTGATAGTCACAAACGGGCGTGTCTTCGTGCCGCCAATGCGTTACTTAAGGCCAAACCCGAACAAGAAGCGTTACTTTTGGCCATGGTAGTGAATAAATTGGGCGACCCCGACCGTAAATTTGCTGCCTATGTGCATTGCATGTTGCAAGAAGTATTACGTGAACATCCGGCCATGAAACGCGTGGTCGTGGATGAAGTGGAACGGTTGTTGACGCGGCCAAAAGTATCCGATCGAGCCACGTACCACGCCATTTTGTTTCTCAATCAACTTTACCTGGAACATAGTGGCGAGGATGCAAATCTTGCCAGTCACTTGATCGCTGTCTATTTTGGATTATTTTCGAAAAAAGTGCAAAGGCAAAAGGAACAGAAAGCACCCGAAAAGACGCCCAAAAAATTCGCTGGACCCATTTTAACCGAAGCGATGGACCGTAAATTACTCAGTGCGTTGCTCGTTGGGGTCAACCGTGCCTTTCCGTATGCCAACCCCACCACGGTTAATTTCAAAAAGGAAATTCAGGCCTTGTTCCAAGTGGTACATCGTGCCCCTCATAGTACCAGTGTCCAAGCCCTCATGTTGCTCTTTCAAGTCATGAACAGTACCAATTCAGTCTCCGATCGGTTCTACTCGGCGTTGTATGGCAAACTCTTGGATCCCAAAGTGCACGAAACATCAAAGCACACGCTTTTTCTCAATTTAATCTATCGCGCCATGAAAGCCGACGTGTCGCCAGCACGGGGTGGAGCCTTTATGAAACGATTGTTGCAAGTTGCCAGTGGCATGCCACCCGCGTTTGCGTGTGCCGTGCTGTTTTTGCTGTCCGAGTTGCTCAAGGTCAAGCCACACTTGCGGACGTTGGTGGAGCAACCCGAGAGTGGTACCGCAAGTGGTACTTTACGAGATGAAGAGCAGTTTAACGATGTCGAGTCGCTTGAAGAAGTGGCGGGACAGAACGCGTCGGATGAGGAAAATGCGACGAGTGAAGCGACTCCAGTTGAGGAAGAGAACGATCGAGTCGTGGAGACAGAGACGTCGGCAAAAGTGTTGGCGAAACTGTTTGGGACCGACCAGCCGTCGAGTGGTGCCAACGTGGTACAATCGAGTACCCGGATGGAACACAATGGGTACGATCCTTCAAAGCGGAACCCGTTATTTGCCGGTGCATCATTGGCGTGTGCGTGGGAGTTGCACCTCTTTTCCCACCACTACCACCCCTCTGTCCAAAGTTTTACGCGTCAACTCGTCGACAAGACGGCTACTGGCATTCAATACGCGGGCGATCCCTTGGTCGATTTCACCTTGCATGCTTTTTTTGAAAAGTTTGTGAACAAAAAGCCACGTCACAAAGGGGAGGGAACGAAGGGGTGGCAGCGTGCCAAAGCCAAGAATTGGACGTTCGTGCCTTTGAATACCGAAGCAGTGTTGCAAGCGAAGGAGGAGGAAGTCGAGGCCAGTGATCATTTCTTTTACAAGTTCTATAAAGAGCGTGCTACACGGGCAACTCGTCCAGTCAAGGCCAAGACGAAACGCTTGGCCGACGCGAGTTTCGATGATATTTGTGACGATGGAGACGACGAGGAGATGGAGGGATTTGCGCAGGAATTAGCGGAAGGCATGATGAAGGAGGGCGATTATGATGACGAAGATCCAGATATGACGGGGTGGAGTGACAGTGATAAAGAGGAGGACGAGGACGACGAGGGATGGCTTGCGAATCAAGACGACGAGGAACGAGGAGAGACTCGAGAGGATCAAGGTGATGGTGTCGGAGTCAAGGCAGATGAGGAGGATCGTGTGCTTCAAGAAGAGCTGCGTGAAGTAGACGAGAGGAGGAAGCGACAGGGTCCACCGAAAGCTCGAGCGAAACGAAAGGGAGTGTTTGCTAGCGCTGACGACTATGACACGATTGTGAAGGAGGCCACGAGGAAGCAGACGACAGAATTGACAAGGAAAACGAAGAAGGGGCGGCGGGCATAGGGAGTCGCAAAGCGTACAATCCTAGTTTTTCTAAAGGACAAGATTGGGAGAATAGAACACAGCACGTATTGGTATATATCAATGTCAGATTCTTGAAAGCACCGTTCATGCATTTCGTGTACCAACGACGTACCACCAACGTACCAAGATCGTACCATCGACGTACCAAGATCGTACCATCGACGTACCAACATCGTATCAAAGACGTACCATCGACGTGCCATTGTTGTGTACCACAACCACTACCACGTCTCCTTGTTGTTTTCACCTTTTCAATGCAATGTCGTATGTTTGTTCCGCAATACTGCGTTCTTCATCCGTATTAATGACCAAGACTTTGGTCGTTGCCTTGTCGGCCTGAATCTCGACGGGCCCCGAGCCCATGGTCGATGCAGCATTCTTGGCATCGTCGAGAACGATCCCGAGAAAAGCTAAATCCCGGCACACGTGTTCACGAATCAGTGCCGAATTTTCACCAATACCGGCAGTGAAAACGACAGCATCGAGGTGGCCGCCGAGTTCCAAAGCGTAGGCACCAAGGTACTTGCGAACCCGGTGAACAAACACATCCATTGCCAAAAGTGCCGGTGGATCGGTACCAGTGGTACGTACACGGTCTTGAATGGCACGCAGATCGCTATCGCCACAGAGGCCAAAGAGGCCGCTCTTCTTATTAAGCATCCGATCGACCTCCTCAATTGTCATGTTGAGTTGTTTGCATAAAAAGGCAGGAAGAGCCGGATCAATGTCCCCACAGCGTGTACCCATAACAAGTCCTTCAAGCGGGGTCATGCCCATACTCGTGTCGATGGAGCGCCCATTTTGAATGGCAGCAATACTGGACCCATTGCCCAAATGGCAAGTGATGAGATTGCATTGGGCCATGGGTTTGCCCACTAAAGTAGCCGCTTGGTGTGCCACAAAGTGGTGACTGGTCCCGTGAAACCCATAGCGACGGACCCCAAAGTCCTTGTAGAGAAAAGACGGGAGGCCGTACATGAAAGCTTTGGGTGCCATCGTGGCATGAAACGCCGTGTCAAAGACGACGACTTGGGGACACGGACCAAAGACGTCTGTGGCCACTTGGATGCCCATTAAATTACCCGGATTGTGCAGTGGCGCCAAATGACTATGGCTCTGAATCGCGTCAATTACAGAGCGATCCACGAGTGATGCTTGATGGAAGGTTTCACCCCCATGCACGACGCGATGCCCGACAGCTTTGATGCTGTCGAGCCTTGAGCCAAAAAAGTGGCTCACCGCAGTCTCAAGCGCCACTTGATGGGTGTCAAGAGGCCCTTCAAGGCATTCTTGCTTGCCTGTGCTTAAAGTCTTGTGCGTAATGCGTCCGTGGGGGTTCCGAAGCGTGGCCAGCTCGACAAGGCCCGTGAAAAGCGCGGCACCCACGCCATTGGACTCGAGAGCAAAGAGCGAGTATTTCAACGAAGAACTGCCCGCATTGATCACAAGAAGCGTGCCAGGGGAGACGGCACTCGAGAACGTGCGTGTGCCTAGTCTAGTACGTGGCAGGCGAAAACACGCCATGACAGAGTGGAATACTAGGATTGAACGAGTCACCCATCTTGTTTAGGTAAACATCCTGGATTTGTCAAAGGTTGGTGTCTAATTTGGGTACTTCCGGTCCTTAAACGTCACTAAAGCAGGTCATCAAAGATGGAAGCACTTGGACCGGGAACCTCATTTGCCTTGAATGTTGAGCTCAAGCCTTTCGGATTTTGGTGCGGCGTCACCGAATTCGCCTCGGGATCGGGCTCGCGGCCTTCAAAGGAAAAAACTTCGGCTTGTTTGAGTTGACGGACCAGCGAAAGCATTTCACGTGTCCGGCGCATTTGGTGACGGGGTGTCGTATGCTGGGACGTGAACGTAGACCCGTCATCCGCCGTGTCGATTGACGTGAACGAGGCCGAATCCCACATTTCATGCGCACTCAAAGTCGCGTCCTCGGTGACCAACGTCGTCTCATTCATGGACAAAGATGGCACTTTGGTATCGGACGAGTGACTGCGCAGTGACACGCGTGAAGAACCGAGAACAGCTCGAGCACGAGCTCGACTTTTTCCACTTACTATTGAATGGAAACTGCAGTCACTTTGAATGCTTGAACGATCTTGAGATTCATTTCTTGTCGGAACGCCATCATCGGAATGACAGGATTTACATTGGTGACGTGATCTCGAGAGTGGCATCTCTTGAAATTTACGATCGAGTAATTTTTCCAAAGCTTGACAGCGTCTTCGAAGTTTTTCAACTTCTACTTGAGCTTCTAATTCAACTTGAACACTCTTCGTCTCCACGGACGAAAAATCAGTCTGTGTCTCGATGGTAAACACACTTGGAAATTCTGCATGTTTCATCTTGTCCACTTCATCCGCTTGCAGTGCAAGCTGACGTTTGTGTTCTAGTGTCATTGCACACATGGCTTCTTCATGCTCTTTCCTTAGACCCTCTAGCTTTTCAGGAAGAGTGTGGCGTATCATTTGTTGTTCCACATCACTTCGTACGCGTACTTCAAGATCGTGCATTTCCTTTTCCTTTAATGCCTTGAGGTTCTCAATCGTCTCCAGTAAAGAGTCTCTATCCTTGGCAAACCCGATTTCCATTTCGTGCTTGTTCTTTTCAAGTTGGCAAATTGTGCCTTGAAGAACGCGCACCTCTCTCTCATGCAGCTCCTTCGTCCGCTCTTGCTGCTTCTTCAAAGCTTGACACTGCCGTTCCAATGCAATTGCCCCCTCTTTTGCCTGCGCAATCACTTCATGCGTATCTCGATGCTGACTCACGACTACTTTTCGTTCCGTTTGCACGACTTCTAGCTGTCTTTTCAATTGCATCAACTCCTCCTCGTAGCGTTTGCAGATATGGTGGTGCTACAATTGCACACAAATCAGCTACGTCATCACTATTGGTAGCTGGACCCACCGCACCTGGTCCTTTGCTGCTGCGAGCTGCACGTCCACCACTTCTCGCTCCAATTTCTGCTTATGCTCGGCTTCTGCTACCCTTTCTTTCCCCTGTGCAAGCTCCTTCTTTGCCTTACGCAACTCCTCTTCCAATTGCACTTCCTTCTTTCGATACCTCCCTCGCACCACTTTGACTTCGGCAAGCGACTCGTTCACTACACACTGTAGGCGCTCTTGATGGTACCCTTGTACTTGTTGGATCGCACCCTCATAATTCGTCCTGCGTCGCCGTTCGTGCTCGTCAACTGCTGCAGCGACGGTCGCAATGGCCTTTTCCAAGGCTACAAATTGGGCTGCAACACTTGCTGCAACCGCATCTTTCAACTTGTGACTCACATGCCACGATGCCACTGTCGGAGGCTTCGTGTCGTTATTCAGTGCCTCAAATGGCGTCTCCTCCCCCACTTCTATGCCTTGACTAGGACGTCGGAGCGTTGCTAAATGCACCATTGCCGACGGACAGGGTTGCAATGCCTCGTGCGCATATCTCCTTGCGAACGCCTCGACTTCTCGGGTCAAAAGCGTAAGCCACTGAGTCACGCCATCGTCCTTCTCGGTTTGCACACTAGTGTCTACCCTTTCCTGCTCTACGGCCCATGACCTGCGCCCGGTCGATACGTGAGGACGCTCTGTCTCCCGTGCTGCCGTCCGTCCATTCGCTTCCCTTGTCTGGTGCCATTGAGCCTGGAAATCATCCAGTTGCTTCCTCACCACGTGCAACTCGGCAGTCATCTCACTCTGTTGGACCAAGAGCTCGTGCTCCAGCGTCTGAGGAGCGACGGACGCTTGTCGCTTGGTCTCTGGTGCTCGAGGAGAGACACGAGGGACGGAGTCGGCGCTTGAAGTTGCTTCTCGTCTGCGTTGTGTATACACAGAGTGAAGGTCGTTTAAAGAGCGCGGTGTTGCATCGAGAAACCCGCCGCGGGCCCGTTGTATACGGTATACACGCTGGTGCGCAGTGCTCGCCACACTGCTTGCAGTGTCTAGACTCACATCGGCCTCCACGTCACTCCAAGTGTCGACAATGCTACTACTGGCTGCTTCGCTGTACTCTTCCCAATTCGGCAATACCCAAGGTGCGCCGCGAGCGCTGTCAGTGTCGCTCCCGAGCGGTGCCATTGTGGACAGAGTTGAGCTGAATACGACATTTCATTGGTTAAAAAAGGAAGCGGCCTGATTCTTAGAGTATCGTACCGGTTTACTTGTGAACTAACATCTTCGTTAACCCTTTTTTCTTAAAAAAAAAACACTCTCTAACATTTAATGATCGCACAATACAACGTACGTATTGATGCGTCCTAAAGTAGTACTTCATTGATTGCGTTACAGGTCAAAGTGCACATTGCACAGGATAGTGAACGGTCGTTGACCGGTATATTCTACACTTTGGTGCACGCCTCCTTTCCACAAGGCGCTGTGACCCCGTAACACCTGGTAGCACTAGTAGTCGAGTCATCGGCCACGTCGGTAGATTGACAACATGAGCTCTTGCAAAGGCTTCGGGGCAGATAAAATTTTCTTTCACCATCTTTCGGACAAGAACTTTGCACTGCTCGAAATACGTGCTGGCTTCTATGGAACCGAAGAAATCGGCTGCATTTGCAATTCTTACTGCTTCAAAGCAGCTCCGGCTTTCAAGGCGCTCAAGATCTATGAGCGAAGTCGATGTTATGGAGCATATGCAACGTAGACAGACATCACTTCAATTAAGGCATTCTTGTTCAAGGGTGATCAAGTGCACGTGTCATTCGCAATCTCATACCCGTGATGCCGGGCACAAAGCTGGACATTCAAATGTGACCAAAGTGTTTATGGTCTGGAAATTATGACGATAGTTGAGAGGAAGATATAACGAGAAGCTTGCGTGCTGTAAGAAATAAGTGGTTTGATGGACTTCAATGCTAGGGCACTAGGTAAAGTGTATAGGGTTTGAATGGCCCAAATGGGGCCATCAGTACTTAACGCTTTTGATTGCAGGCAGCGATGGTAGAAGAATCAGTCAAGATTGCCCTTTACAAGCATGAGCGCGCACCCTCTCGGCTTATTAAATATTGTCTGTAGACGCGCTGACTCAAATTCAGCCTCTATTGCCTTGAGCACTGGCAAGCAACCGCTTTGACTGCTATAAGCCAAGACACGTGATCTGAACCAGTCCCAGAAAAATGGATTTTTAAGTAGAAGTTTTGACTAATTGCCTAAAAAGTTATGTTAAAAGTGGACCGGACACCCTTTTTGAGATGAACAAGACTTCATTTAAGGTGTGCGGCTGATAGACACTATGGGAGCTTGACTGACTAATAGAACGGCTTTGGCGTGGTTGCAAAAATTACCGTAGGGCAAAATTTGGTCCCCGACATGAGGAAGTCTGACATGATCCCGGGCATGCCATGTCTACGAGAGCACGAGGTCTAGATCGACTGACGTAGCAAAACCATAAGTTCTATCCACCCGCTTCTGCGCAAGAGGGCTCTCATGAATTATGTTTTTGTGTACATTGTGCTGATGACTTCTTTAAAAGAAGTCTTAGCAATTACACGCCCGAAAAAAAATAGGAAAGGTTTCAGATGTTATCATACATCTCCAAAGGTAAATGTGACGACGTAATATAAATCTACTTCAAGCTCTGCTGGGATCACTGACTGCTGAATATGATTACGATAACATGCTTTCTCAGAATGGAAGCTTTTCGCCACCAACTGCGGATGACAAAATTTTGCGAGATGCAAACACATGTCCGTTAGGACCGTTGGCACAAGAGCACCATCGATAGCGAATGTTATAGCTTCACGCTCAAATGGTCGATAATTATTACCCGATAAAAAGATGGGCTTATTGTACCTCTTTGGTGATAGTAAGCCTAGTGGCATGCTTTGAAATAGTAAATGATTCCAAAGGATCATTCAATGCCTCGGCAACGTTCATCGTCCAGTTACACAATTGTTTAGACCAATACGGGCTGTTACCTCTGGATGCAACTGTCCATAGCCGTTCTGAGGGGGATTAGTTGGATTTGGAAGCCACATATTGCTAGGTTATTAAGTATGAGAGCCAAAAAATTATGACAACATGCTTTTCGGCGGAGATAAACAAAGTCTATTGCTGCACGGTTTGAGCAGACTTCGACAAATGAAGCTGTCTCGATTTGCCCCGCGCCACCTTTTTGTGCGATTTGAGGAAATCATTGAGCTGGTGCTGAGAGAGCTGGCAATCGGATGCAGAAATAAAGCCTTTGATAGGCTCCACTTTTGGCTTTACTGGAGGAGACAAGGCCGTTAAGCGTTGTTTGTGATACTATTAACACAGATGTCGATTGCGCGTTGTTGTAATTCGATGGAGACGGACACTAGTGAGTTATCATGTTCCTAATTAGACAACCTAGGGCTACTTGTCAAAATAAAAGCCGCTCATGGCAAACAATGACTGTTGGAGTACAACGCTTTTTTAAAGTTTTTTAAGCACCTGCGATACCACCTGGTAGCTCTTTGCAGTTCAAAACTAGAGCCTAAAATTACGGTATTCACTATACTTTATCGGGAAGCAGCTTTGGCATCTCTACAGTGAGCTTACAGCATTCCACATCAATCGATTTTTTCAAAAAATATATACAATAGACATCTTATCGAGACCAAAGTCTTTTTTTTTGGTCCTGGAACTTCAAACACATAAGCTCACAGACAGTTTGGACACCTACCTTGCAAAGCCTCTTTACCGCTTTCAAAAAGGTGCTGTAAGGAACTTCACAAATACATCCTTTTTGTCTACTAAGGCTAGAAAAACCAAACTCAGGTTCCTATTACGCCTTTAATTTGCTTCGGCGACGCTTTTCTAGGGCTCAAATGTTGATTGGCCGACACATTACAGAGCATGAAAAAGGTGTGGCTCCGATACATCACCGGATGCTTCGGTAAATGCAACTTTGAATATCGTCGGCTTGGGTAGATTGACGATTTCTTCCGAGTCTTCGTGATTATTTTTGTCAGTCTCGTTTGAAGATAACGACTGAATGGTCTAAAACAAGTACAGTAAGAAGTAGTCAGAACGCTGACGATAAAGATGGAACAATACTTGCAATAATCTATTAGAACTTATCAAGTTTGGTCATCTTTATTTTAATGGAAGGTTCAATGGAAATTGCAGGTTCGCGACATACTTTAGATATCACATACATCATTAATTAACGTGGAACAATGCAAACGACCAGAAAATCGAACATTCTTGATATTAAAGCAACTATTTTTTCTCCACTTCCTAAAATGACTTTTCCGCATACTTTTAAGTAAATCACGTTTCCGCGGCGTAAATGTAAAAAACAAGCCCCGCAGCTCCTGTCGAGATAACACACAAAATAGTCAGCTTTCTCGAATTCTTCTACGAAGACACTCAATTTCGAATGGACAAGTCATATGACTCACACATCAAGCGACCGAAGATCCGGATAGATCTTCAATATTTTGACTTGATTTTTGGCTTATTGATGGGGCGTACACGCAGCACTAATCCACACGATATTTTGTAATCCTATCCGCCGGGGTCATTAACGCTCTCAAGCTACGCGTCCCAGAAGCATAAAGTGGCATCACTCACCACCCTCTCTGTGTATTCGTCGAGTATGCGAAAAGAAAAAATTGGTTAAAAGTATGTCCAACGTTGTTGTAGGTACTGATAGAGGGCTCTCGTGCTACGTGATTGCCGCGTAAATTTTGAGCTACCAGGCATTTGTCGTGGTCTCGTCCTGATCGTGAAGCGCAACTGCCTGATCCGTACGAAGTGCCCTTGAGATAAGTAAGAAAGACGCCAAAGAACTCATACGTCTCTTCTTAATACCAGGTTTTGTTTTAACTAACACGGTTATCTGATCTTGCGTAAAGTAATCAGCAAGGCAAGACTTGTGATTGCTTATGCCCACGAAAGTCAAAAGGTTTTTAGACAAGCGACACTGCAAGCCTGTTTTATTAATGGGATAAAGTATGTGGATTAGCACCTTCACCACAAGCACAATTCCGAGCTTCAAATCGCTTCTGAGGTCGACTTTGCAGGCTACTTTGGGGCAAATCTGGCTCTTAAAGGATTTTAAGAGTCGTTGTACTAATTCATTTATGTTACTGCTAGATTCCACACGTAGACTGGCCGCCGTGCGTCAAAGGTCCGACCGGTGTATCCGCGCATGCACTGCACATTTCGATATCCACATCAGATTTTGCTGGCTCGGTCTGCTTTTTGATCTGTTAATAATTTGTGAGCAGATAGAACCTAGAACTAAGTATCTTACAGCGTTCTTCCGCAAGCAGCCCTGGAATAAGCGTTCCCAGCCCAAAACGATTGCCTTAGAGACTCCTTTGTGCTTAAAGACGGGTAAAGGAGTAGCGTTGCTGTTTTGACATCACCGACTGGGGGCAGCACGGCCATTAAGTGACTTGTTTTGCTTAACCGGTCGGAGAATTCCACAATGATCGACCTACCTACAAGTCTCAAAGATGAATTACTCTTAAACGCTCGAAGGTTCCGGCAAGCTTATTAAATGGTGCGGCATTAGCAAAAAGGCTAGCTCGCTGACACAATTCATATGTGTAAACTTGTGTGCAACTTTTTATGTGCAGCTCGGACATCACGTTTTCACACGACCTAAACCAGGGTTTCTCAAAGCCTCTTTGCCAAAAGCTAGAACATCCATAAATAAGTTGAGTAGTGGCCATGCCACCTTTAGTCATTTACACTGTATCCGCAAAAGTACTTAACAAGATCAAGCCACTTTTATTTAATTCTGGATTCACGAAATCGTTTAATCTATAATGATCTTGACCATGAAAGAGACCATTAATAGGCCAATTTTCAATCAGGCACCACAAAAGAAAATTCAATTTGAGTCGACGATGCATTTATTCACATTGGCGTAAAGCCTTTCCGTGTGCATGCTCTATAGCACTGCTTCTTCGCAGACAACGCTATCTTTGATATATATATGTCTATGCATGCGTCTTGTGGAGTTTGAGCAGTTGCATCATGCGGCCGCAAGATTCTATAGGGAACAATAAGCCACTCCCAGAGGAGCCTGCTCAAAGCGCTGACCGCGGTAAATGGTGTGTCACTGTCTTACATTACGAAATTGTAATACTTGTTGACAAAATCAAGTGCACTTCGCGTGTACTGTCTTGCAACACATCCTCTTTACGACTCGAGAAATGGTGGTCACAAGAAAAATTATAAGCTTCCACGATGCCCTACTTACTATTAAGCTTTCTAACACAGACTTTCAGCATAAAATGGGGAAACTTAATTGAGGGGGTAACTTAATTAAGGGGATATAAATCGGTGATGAGTTTCGCACATAAAATAGGCCAAATAATGTCAATTTCATGATTGCGCACCTTTAGCAGGTGAAAGCGTGCCTCGCGAAATCCCACTCTAGTATTTCTTTGGTAAGCAACAACATGATTTTGGTGAATTTTTAAAGTTTGCGCGTCTTTTAAGACCACTTAATTTGTTACTCTTGGCATATTGATCTTGCGGTCTGGCCGGTGACAAAATTGATTATCGCATTGAATACACAAATCTCTATCGAATAAGGCAGCTGCTACAGTAATGGTAGCACCAAAAGCTGGTTGATGATCTTGTCACCAGCAATAACTGGTCTGAGTGTGCGAAAATTAGCTTGCTCGTTCATCAAGCCTCTGCAATGTCGAGTCACTACTTTTAGATAAAGTTTCTTACACTTACTGTTTCGGAAATCCGCTGTACTAAGCCAAAAACTTGTTGTGCGGTCGATGTCAGCATTGCGCGACTGTAATTTCAACTGTTAGGTCTGAAGTTGAATATAGTTTCTTTAATCCGAATTAACTACTGAGTTTTACAATCGCTTTCGAGGCAGTGGCTTAGCCAGAATATCTAAATCCATATCGTAGATACTACTGTTCACAGGATTCTTCTCTTTTTGCTTTACACTTCTCTCGCGTGCAACCCCTTATTATTTTAATGTTGTGTGCAATTCTTGCAAAATCCTGTATATACTTAATGCACTTCATCATCGCACCGCCATATTAAAATATTTGTAGCATGAGATTTTTGAATGAAGTACTCACTTCCTCGTATTATTAGCCCTTATTTTGAATTATAATTGCTCGAGCTAAAAAAAATCGAAAACAGTCAGTTAGATGTTAAGTTGACATCATCTTTCCTCCTAAAAAAACAAGTTTATTGAAGATATAAAACGTTACTCGGTATAGTAATTTGCAATGTCGCAACAAGAAATAGTTTATAACACTTTGTATTATTACATCCCAAAGTCTGTGTAAGGCTTAGATGACACAAGCTCAACAAATGTAATCGAGAAGGCCTCACTCTGCCCAAGGGCCCATACGAGCTAAAATGAGACGTAACGGTCGTCACCGGCAGGCTTGCCGGTGACGGCCATTGCGTCATGTAATTGCATTAATTCTAAAACACATATGCATTGGCACCACCCATAGAAAGAGGCGATAACATTATTTGAGACCAGAAGCAGGGTCCAGATGTTCCATAAACACTACAAGGCATAAGGCCTTATTGGGCGAAATTAGTCCAGGGTGTGTTAAAGTCTTGATGGAGTATGAAGGATGATACTCCATCAAGACTTTAACACACCCTGGACTAATTTCGCCCAATACGTGGCTGAGGACCACCACTTAGACGGCAACACGACATAAATTTGAGGGCTCTTCGCCTAATACTACTCTCCACTCGATCTAAGCAATTAACGCTTATCCTTCGCCTCCCCGCTCGACGCCCAAGCCCCGTCTGATAACCGACTTTCAAAAAAGCTTTCTCCGCGACTGTGTTAAAAGGTACCACTTGTTGATCAAGTTTGGGAGCTCAAAACAAGGGTGCGTGCTGTTTCATAGAGAGAAGCAAGTGTATAGGTACGAGCCTCACAGTGGGAAGTACTAAATTACAAAGAGTTTTTCAACACGAATCCAACGTGAAGCGGTTGGTAGGTGTGGCTGCACACTAGTGTGGTACAAATATCTGACATCTTTCGGTTGGTCTGTGTCTAGTGGTTTGGCGTTTTGGTGAAACCTCGTCTCGCTACTGAGAATACGGCGAAAACATCCAGATAAATTATTTACTTGGCTATGCTTGATCTACACTCATTACTACTGAGCCGTTTTCTTCGGCTCTGGGTTATAGTAAAACAAAGGACTCGTGAGCCCACAAACCCGTTTATAATCACCACTAATCTTCTAATGAGCCGTGACAGAGAACTTAACAAGCTTCAAAACAATTTGTGGCTAAAAATCGTGAAACAGCAGAAGCTTGTCCAGCTCATTCAAAACAGGATCCCGTATTTAGAGGACTCAGGTATCAAATTAGTGCACGATATCACTGAAATCCTGAAGCGCCATATTCAGCAAGCCTTTTAGCTTTTGGAGGCTCATTGAACCACTCTTTCTCTTTATACGAGAAGCGTGGACTATAAAACACAATTAAGCATCTTTCCTATCTATTGTTGAAATTTTATTTAGGTCTGCTGAATTTTACAAAAAGCGCTGAGAAGTCCAGCAAGTAAGGTAAAAAAAGAGACCGTACGGCCGGGCGACCATCTCTAGACCCAAGACCTCGTCAACAGAGCAGGATAAGCTCTCTCGACGACGCTAAAATATTACGGCGAACATCGCACTCATATTTACAATGCCAACTCCGCAAAATGCGGCAAGTTCCAATAGCCAAGCAAATTCAACCGCTGATGCTATTGTAACTCCTTCTGCAGCAACAGGACAAGACACACTGTCCATGCACAACTACTGTTGTATCTCATTCAACAACAACAACGATATTAAATCTATATGCAAGCTCAAATGCAAGCCCAGATGCGACAGGGAAACGAGCGCTTCAAATCTCTCGTCGCACCACGAGACGAGCAGAACAAGAAGAATTCTCATGTCTTTTACGAAAGTCTGCCGAAGATATTGAATTATGGAATTTGCACCGGAACCGGACTGCACCAATAAGCACGCCTCTATGGCAATAGATTCATCAGACTTTGTGACGCTTGTCTCATGTAGATTAGAACTAAATTGGTACCGTGACTTTGCAACCGACTGCAAGTGCATAGAAGTGCATAAGAGATAAGCACTTTTCAAACTCAAATGTGCACACTCCCTAAGCGTAAGGATTTCAAGTGTAATCTTCGAGTATGATCTTCGAGAGCGGATATTCTACCGGAAATAAAGCGAGATTGCTCACGAGCACATCGTTTCCTTAAGAAAAAAAGGAAAAGAAATGTACACTTTTTAAAGTTGATGTTTTAAATTGAACTGAAAAGCAAAGAATTCAAAAGCGTTTTTTTTACCGAAATATTTTAAGGGAAAACTCCGCAAGGAAAATCAAGGGATAAGGTCTAAATACTCTCCAAAAGGCCACTGAAGTTGCTTCCAGCTTCGAGTATTTCGATTACTCGGGTAATCCAAATCGTGTCGTGCCCCACGAAATCGGGCTATCGTGCGAACACTCACGAGCTCAGAAATCACAGTGTTTTCTAAACTAATGGACAAGAACGGCGACGGGTCTAAATCGGCAACATATAATAAGGAAGCAAACTGTAACATTAGAGGTGCACTTTATGCCATCCTTGAAGCAGAAGTTCAAGCTTCTAAAGACGTTGGTCAGGATAGACCCGTCATCATCTTGATCGGAAAGGGATGAAGTTTCAACGGCGTATCCAAAGACTTATGTGAAGCGACTTGAGCTAGATGTGATCAAGGGTGAGATGATGCAAGACGACCCTTTATTACAATCAGGTGTTCATCGCTATCGACTATACCGTGCACATAAATTTGCACATACCTGGGTTTACTTTGTGCGTTCAAATCCATGCCTATACTTTAGAATAAGTATTTTATTGTCGGCAGTGACGTGGCTTCGTGAGCAGAATCTAGATAGAACCTGAACTACAGGACACTTGACTCCTCGCATTAATGTGGAGTGTCATGCGGCAACACAACTAGATTCGAAAAATCAATGTCAATCCATGTGGCCTGCTAGACAACATACTGAATCTGCGAAAGGATCTTGAAGTCATTTGTTTTCGTGCATGGACCTATTTGGGATTGCTAATAATTTAAAATGCGCGGTTTTGACTCCGGGTGGTCTCTTTGAATATCTAGTCACTTGCATTGGACGAAGCGGGGCCCAAGTACATCAAAACGACTTTTGCAGAAGACTCAATGGATATTATGAGAATCGACTTTGATGCCATCAACAAGATCACGAAGTGAAAACACGTTACGACTTTGGGATGTGTACCTAATTTGTGTCAAAAACCGCAACACATCAATTTGTTAAAGCGCCAGTTGTGCGTGGATGATATCCTATGCTTCCGCATCGCTGTATCGCTACGCGATCAGGTGTTGGCGACTTCGCCATCGAGTTGATTATTGGATCCAGCTCCGACGAGATCTTTTCTCCCTTGAGCTAAAGCACAACCTCGGGAATGCCGTCACCCGTCCATTCCGCCTTACGCAGTGCAGTCAGCATTAACTCGACGAAGTTCACCCTAAGTGTAAAATTTTTCGCCATTTCGTTGAGCTTTTCGAGGAGAAAGGCATTGGTTTTAAACCCGTTCCGAGAACCAGTTTTTCGAAAGCGTCTGCGACCTCCCTTTCGCTACTTATCATTCCAAAAATATTTTCTTGATAGATAAAGTGATCCACTTTACCTTCCCAAAATGTCTTGTACGGCCACAAGCCGCAAATTGACAGTATTTGAGCCAATAACCTCCACTACTTTATCATACACAAAGGACACTCTCGAATTCACGGTAGAGCGCTAACGCATATACACTTTCAAAGCATTCGTGTCGACATGATCCACACCGCCGATCAGTCGTTGCAGCAAGAGACTTCCAAAGCGAAGTCGCAAAGTACGCGTAGTTGGGTCTTTTATAGCCTGTGCAATAGTTGCTCCAAGTCCGCCGTTGTCGCGGGCATTAAACTCTATATACATTGCTGAGAAGATCAATCATTTGAATTTGTCTCCATAATTTACTGTGACTGCTTTTTATTAATCCTTGGAGTGCTCACTCTTGAAAAATGTTTGTACGTCCGCGTCTTTGACTTTGAAAGTTTTAAAGAGATGCGTCACCTCTTTCACACGATCGGTGGCATGTTCCACGATTTTGGCTGGTACAAACGCCTTTTTCGATAGTGTGTGTGCGACTTTTTACATTGTTGATACAGATGTGCCCACAATTAAGCGACGTGCAGGCCATCGCCACCGCAAATTATTCAGAAACACCGTGTCTGGGCTATAGGTTTAATATTCATTGCACTAGAGGCTTTTGCCGCCGCCTTGGCAGTACAATGCGCTAACGAGCGACGACTGCTAGCGTCATGATACACCGTAGACGTGTCAAGATCATGAGCATTGTCGACTTCAAAGTAGGCAAGGAAGTTAAAGTATGAAGGAATGTCGACTAAGCACAGATTGTTCTATTATCTTGGCACAAGGATCGTAGACTCCACGACTTGACAATAAATCTGGTCTCGAATCCTTCTGGGGTATCGGGATCTCTAAATAAACGGGTAACGCGCTCAGCAAATTACAACTGAATTCTATTCGTCTGGCGGGGACACAACGGCATAGCATATAAGTATGTGGCTCATGAGACGCCATCTGCTGTTTTCATGTTTTTTCTATTAATTACTTTTGTATGTTCAGGCTCGTTGATGCATAGCTTCAACGTTTCAGTGTCGTGAAAAACCATAAGATGATTATGTACATCAAGCCACGACATTATAAATCGAAAATTGATGTAATTAAAATCCACCGATGCCAAACCTCGCAAAGCAGGGTCGCACCGTCTTTTTGGAGACTTGTCATATGAGCCACTTATTCTTGCTCTTAGTTATCTGATCATTGAATCACGAGGATCTGGTCGCTATCTTTCGTGATGATAAACATGTGACAACTCTGATAGTCCTTCATTGTAAATGGTATAAACTTGATGCTTTTTTTGTGTATAAGTTGAGCGTCGTACTCTTCACTTTTTCCATGCCGTGTTGTTCTGATCCCCCTTCCACCAATAATATCCTCATCTGTTGATTACTTACCGATAACTCGAATGCAGGTGTGGAAAATGACGCTACAATAGTCAAGAGGTATGGCTTTTTCGAGTGCTTCTTGGGCGAATACGAGATGTGTATTTTTATAATTGTTTCAAATGCTGTTGGTAAAACCACACCGAGTTCCAAAGTTTCTTTTTTCGGAAACGATTTGTCAGATAAAAAGCTGTGCGCCTCAAAATTAACACATGTTCAATTAAGGTGTTGAGATTGGGGCTTCCGATGATTCGTGAGAGACCCATCACCTAATGGAGATCGCTGCTTTCTCGCCGTAACGACTGGCTTGCTACTCGATCGTCCATCGTTAAAAAAAGTCGTTGACCAGAAATCAATTACCGTGGGTGATGAACACCATAGATTGTTTTCGCGTCGTATTCACAAAAACAGACGGATGTCTCTCTGAATTCCTATTTCACAAGTATTTTTCGACAAATTTTGGTCTTGATTAGTGATTGGCACCCACCGCTAGTACATAAATTTTTGCTCTTTTAACAATGTTGTCGAAAATTGTCGTAGTAACGGGCTATTCCAATTACGTATATGCAAGAATCGAGCGAAACATGGTGGTGCGCGGTAATTAAGCTCTTTGCGCAAAACACTAATTAGTGATACTGTGGAAAATAATGGATGCGAGCAAGTAAATAGTCCTTTAAAGACTTGTGAGGCGGCTTATTGGTACACCATGGTGACGTAGAGAACTATGTATAATCATCTAAAGTTATTTTGGAAGTGGATCTTTTAGCAGGAAAGCTACAATTTCTTAAAATTTTAGCTTTAATTTAAACTCGTAAAATTGATACGTCCTTGTGCGTAGTTGTCAGCGATATCTCTCATCTTTGATTTTCCCTGATGAGTTCGAAGTCGACAAGGATCATGATCTTATCGCGTCTACAATGCATCTAAACGCTGACAATGGTCGCCCTTCTAGCCCTTTGTAAGACTGCCAAGGTGGCAACGACGCATTGTAACGATGCAGCCAATAGCAGAGTATAATGACATTTATACCGGCAGCAAAAAGTAGACAGTATATATTTATCCCAGGTTTGTTCTCTTATTAAAGCCAAGGTGTCATTACAAATTATATACATACAGTTGAGCTTGATTTAGGATCTATTGGTAGGTTTTTGATCGTGAGAAATTCGACCCAAAGACTTCATATTCAGTATCGATTGTCTGAAAGTATGCGTTTCTCTCTTCGTATCATTAGAAAAGCAGCAAAAGAAATACAACAGCTTTAAATTTTGGGATCTACCTGCTTTAGTAAACGTTCACAAGCCAGCCAATAAGGTCTGCTGTGTACTGATATACTGCGACCTTTGACTCTTTAAGCCGTACTTTTAAAATGGCATCTTGACTTCCAACGATTATGGAACACCTGGATCTGGCTTCTTGGTTCGAGACTATGTGGCTACAGATTTTTACGAATGGTACAGATACTTATGCACAGCCAATACATCAACCAGGGAAACTTTAAAGAGATTTTAATTGATCAAGCTCATAATTTTTTTTTTAGAAAGCGTGTATGGCAATGAGTATTTAATTCGTAGACGTTAAGACGTAGCTAATAATAGTTGTTAAAGTCATAAACGAGTACTCAAAGTAAAAAAAATCAAAGTGAAATCTTACTTTATAGTTATCAGAATGATAAACCAGCTGCCAAACGTATTCTAAAATGTGCCCTCGCTTATTCGACAGCTTTTCTTGAGAACGAATGATGGAGAAAGTAGCAACGATAAAAAATGAAAGGCGCTAAGATATTATAGCAAGAGGCAGGCATAAATAAAGTATGTGTAGACGATATCGGAAGCTATAACACTTATTTGAAGAGAAATATACGAAAGTATCAAAAATAAATTTGGAGATGCTGTCGAGCAGCAAAAATGCAAAGTTTAAATTATGGATCGTCGCAACGGAAAAGTACCACGTCAATAAGCGCCACTTGATGAAAATAGAGTCGTTCGACTTTATGACGCTTGTCTCAGGTAATCCGTACTAAATAGGTACCGTGCCTTATTAGCCGACTGCCAGCGCATGAACGTGCACAAAACATGGGCAATGTTTAAGCTCATCTGCGCACACATTTAGGGCCTGAGCATTTCGAGTATGATCCTTAAATGCGAGTGTTTCACCTGAAACAAAGGAATTCTACCACGAATACGTCTCTAGCTTCAAGGACTCGATGTCCCAAACTGTAGTGGAGTTCAGTGAGCGATTCTTTTCCCAAATTGAATTAGGGGAAGAGACCGCAAAAAAGATAAGGAGGTAATCCCGTGTACTCTTCAGGAGGCCATTGAAAGTTCCACTTACTTCGAGCTTGCTCATTATTTGGGACCAAAACGTAAATCGGCTATGCCGTTCAAGACGGTATCGGCTATCATGTGAGCGAGTCAGATCAAAGCCTTTTGAGAAAAGGAGAAACAAGAACGACGACAAAACTAAGATGGCAACATTTAAAAGTTGTAACGTTGTTGGCCACGTATCGCTGTAATATACCGCTTTTGAACGTAAGGAAGCTAATCGCTATGTTACAGGTGCACTATATGCTCACAGCGGTAGCTCAAGCTTTTGAAGCCGTTGGTCCAAAGAGATCCGTCACCGTCTTCATTGACAATGGATGTAGCCTTAAAGGTGTATTCGAAGACTCGGTGATGTAATTTGAGCTCAATGTGACCATGGAAAAGATGATGCAAGTCGACCTTGGCTACAGCTAGGTTATTTACCTCCCTGACGTATCCTGCTGGAAAATTTGCAGATACCTAGTTTTCATATAACATCGGAAACGTTTTGAATTATGCTTTTTATAAATATAAGGATATGATCATCACTATAATGTGCGAAATCCAGTTATCAACTCTACCATAGAATGTTTAACATTTTGCATCAATACGGAACACCACGAGTAACTTCTGTGAAATTGAAGAGTCAATGTTCGGACAGGTAAATCAATGGCCAACGAAAGGCTCGCATAACTTCGTAATTTTTATATTACTCTCGGTGACAAGGCCACCATGGCCATCAAAGACTGATGCAGCTCACTAATTTCTGAGAATGTTGCGTCACGACAAAAATATTGATACTTTTTTTGTTGTGAACCCACATGATTTAGAGATGGCCATGCGCTTTTACAGTCAAGGATAGAAATCGCTGAAAGTTAATCTGGCGCATCAATCGCTTCGCAAGTACGTAGACACAAGTTTACGTACAGAGCTTTTCGCAAGACACGTCCAGCACGGGCAAAAATTGAGCGCGAAATTTTGCTCAAGTCGGTTACCAAGCCCAAATGACGCCAGAGTCCGAACAGCACAAGATAATTCAAATAAAGACCAATGTAATGGTTTAATTAAGCATTAGTTGATCAAGTACATCTACCTTTCGGCACCAACGTTCTGTCTCAAGTAGCCTGTAGGTTGGCGCATTGCGTAAGACTATCGTCTATCAATCTAGCGATTTCTCTGCCGGCAAATCCGACCAATGTATTTAAAACACCTTTGACGCCATGTCCGGAGCCATTTGTTTTCATGAATGGACCTACTTCGAGCTACTTTCAGGCTGACAAGCGTGAATATGATTTCCCATTTACCCCTCTTTCTACTGCGGATGAGCTATTTGGGTTTTCAGTCACTCGCATGGGAATCACCGGAAGCTCGGAAACGTTGCATCGACTTTATCTGATCGTCATTTCAAGTTTAAGGTTTGCGATGAATGTCTGCTTTGATAAGATCTGAATATTCAGCAAAGGAAAGATGTCGCATGCCACTTGACGGCTCAAGACTGTGTACTCAAACAATGTAAAGAATAGCACCGGTACATGAAGTTGTCAAAGTGCCAATTCAGCATGTAGAGATCCCATGCCTTAAAGACTTTGTCAAGTGAAAAAGCGTTCGAATGGGCTCCAACGAGGTCAATATTATTGCAGAATGACCTGTGCCCAAAACAAAGAAACGATTGGAGTGTTTCTTAACACTACCGTCTATGTCACTACGTCCTGGAGAAGCGATCAAACTCTCGGACAATTGATTGCGCTGCTCCACCAAACCCAAGAATCGCTCGACACTTCCACCGGTTCTTAGCCTTGCGTAAACCATTTTCCATCCTAATGGACGTCTTGCGAAAGCCATTTGGCATCCTAATGGACTTTTGCTATAAAGGAAAAGAGAACGAGTGCATAATTTGGATGCCACTAGCTCTCTTTTAGGCCAGCCTATCTGAACTTCTCTGTCCGTGAGAAATAGTTATTTTTAAACATGCATGCGCTGAACGCATGGCGTGTATATCTTTTCAACCAACCATTTGCGGTCCAAACGGATAATAAAAACTTTGAGATAGTTCCTACGTAAGAGACTTCGAACCGCAGAGAAGCTCGACAGTTGTATGAGCTTGTTGAGCACGCGATATGAAATTTTAGAGATAAGCTGCCAGAAATAGCTTGCAAGAGCTACCGGAAGCGGCTTAAAGTCGCAAGATCGTGACGACAATCAGAACAAGCAAGATAACAAATGCTCAGTCTACAAAGACAAAGTATTTCTGGAATAGAGACCCAGACTGGGTCACCAACAATTAAAAAAAAGAAGAGTATGTGCCGAAAAATCTAATTGAGAATAACGTTTTCTATTATGAAACAGGTGAAGATGAGACCCTACGACTGCATAGTCCCCACAATGAAGATCAAAATGCGCGTTACCTGTGCAAACCACGTGTCTCTATCAACCGGCCGCCCAGGATATTACAAAACCCAGATGACCGTATGTCAAAACGGACACCGGCCGAGAATAACGAAGTTCACCCAGCACTATATCAACACTTGTGTGATGTGTCAGCATAACAACGCTAGGTAGACTAAACAAGCTGGGTCACTTCAGTCTCTGGATGTTAAACGGGGTGGATGGGTCGACAATCGAATGGGCGTCATCGCTTTTACCAAGAGCGGCTATGGTGAATGGTAATCGCTTAGCAAAAAGGACAAAGTGCATCGCTACACAGACAATGAGCGATACTGCAAACTTTGCAAAGGCCCTCGTGACGAACTATAGGAAGGAACACGGCATACCAAAGACCAATGTGTCCAACCGAGACACCAAGTTCTCATTTAGCTTATGGCAGGCAGATATGTCTGCTGTAGGAATACAACACAATTTGGCTTAAGCTTCCAGTCCACAAAAAATGAAAAAACGCGTCAAGTTCCCGATGTATTGTCGTCATCGATGACTTTTTGCAAATGGTTAAGATAATTTATCTTAGACGCGTACACTGTGCAATTCAGATGTCATCGTTACGAGCGGCTTTAAATGTGATTGTGTATGCCCAATAATGTGGCATTAAATCCAAAATTTCACAAGCTGAAAAAAAACAGCACACAATTTTTTTTCGTCACGATGCATTAATCAAGGTCACACAGGCACGGATAAGCGAAACAAAGAGTGCTCGAAGTACATTTACGACAAACATAGACCGATCCAAGACTTTGAGGCTGGCGATATGGTGCTTTTAGACGGCAAGAATCTTTGTCGCAAAGGCGTTGCTCGGTCAGTAAATTTCGCGCCAAAATATATCGCTCATTCTTGATCGTGAAAAAAGTTGCGTGAGATTCCGATGAGTTGGGATAGTCGAAGGGATTAAAACTACATCCAGTGTTCCACACTTCACTGCTGAATTCCGTATCGCGAGACAATGAGTGTCGTCAAACGTGAATAAGATTATGTCGATCGATGGCTCCATAAAATAGCTCGTTCAAGCCGTCATTGGACATCGTTAGTACACGGAAATCTGCAATACAAAAGTTGGTTGCTTGATGAATACAGCATGAAGCCACTTAGGAGCCCGCGGAAAATCAACACAAGTTTTCGGACTCATTAACTTCCTTTGAAAATCAAAATAAATTAAACTTCATCATTTAGAATCGACTTCTTCTTTAGGAGGGGCTGTGTGACGTAACCGTCGTCACCGGCAGGTTTAAATGACGGCCATATCGCCATATAATTACAATATTCTCAATTTACTTATGTACTAGTTTTATTTGTAGGTACCTGTAGTTACATGATTCCAGATCAAGAAGCTAAATCCAGATCTCATATAATCACTGGGAGTCAATAAAGTTGATTTGTTGAAAATGATCTAGGATGTGTAAACGGACAGATGGAGTATAGAGGAATGACACTGTCAAAGAAGGTAGCATTAGATAGCAGAGAGACACCAAATAGGCTGTAGCAAGACAGTCTCATAATAGTTTACACAGAGTTTCGCAGCGGTGGTTCTGACTTCTTTCTCGCAAAAAAATGTCGAGTAGATTATTATTAGAAGCCAAAAGAAGTCAAAAATAATTACCAGTCATTACAAACTGTCACACAAAACACCAGAAGCAACACTTAAGTCGAGCAGTACCAGCATGGTGAAAATTGCAACACTTGAACAGTTGCACGCTAAACGTTAATATGGATCATCATTCTGAGGATGTCATATATTCCAAAATTATCGTCTTGTCATTCGAGCGTTGCTTAGAATGCGGATTTCGAGTGAGTCACCATGAGTGACTACAATAGTGA
This sequence comes from Plasmopara viticola, assembly GCA_001695595.3. Classification (NCBI taxonomy): domain Eukaryota; phylum Oomycota; class Peronosporomycetes; order Peronosporales; family Peronosporaceae; genus Plasmopara; species Plasmopara viticola. Next base: position 408,631 of record MBPM02000059.1, read on the forward strand.
CTCATCATGAGCTCTATTTTGATGTCAGTTCATTTTAGTCTGTGAAACGATCTATTTTATATAAGTCACCTGAGCCCCCAAAGTATTAGATGTATTCTTACTTAAAAAAGGTATGGGTTTAAAACATTTATCATCTAATAAATACTTTCGTTAATAAGAGGCAGTGACTTTTCATCTTTGGTCAATAAAGTCGGAAATTGTCAGTGAAGTTAGGGGATTTTGTAATGCCCACGGAGTCCATATTTTATGTGAATACCTTTTTTTGCTGCTATTAGGTTCTGTCTTTGACATGTCTTCACCGGTAAACATGGCTGAAATCAAAACAAAGTGATCATCACACAGGGCCGAGAGAAGTGCGACCTCAAACTCCGAGGCCTTATTCACGTTTAGACTTGAAAGACACAATTGTCACGTGGGCACCAGGATATGGAACTGGGTAATGCTTGTTTTGACAAACTTGCAGCGCTATTATTAAACGAAGTAAAGAAAGCATCGGCCGAAGAAAGTTTTCTTGTTTATCCGCTTTCCCATTCGTTTACAGCCATCCTTGTAAGACGCCCTCTAAAATTTTCAATGTGGGGTATTCTCTTAAACACAGTCGCGAAGGAAGCTTCTTGAAGGTCAGTTGTTGACTTAGGCTTGAGCGGTGAGCGGGGCGAATTCGGCGAATAAGAGCCATAGGATCCAAAATTGGGCAGACAAAGATAGGTGATAATCAATTAAACTCATAATGTATGCCAACCCGAACCCAAAAAATGGGTGTAGAATGATTTGGTGGACAGGCTAACACCTGACTGACCGATGAAATCTCCATAGTTTGCGAAACTTGGTCGCATCAAATACAAATAGGTTAGATGAGTTTACATATGCTGTCTGAACGCCTTCTCCGTCCATCGCTAGCACGGCAAACTAGCTCAGCAGTGACTACATCTGCTCCGCGATCGTTGTGGCAGCATGTTTACAATCTAGATGCGACACACTGCCTCGATGCGCTGGTATACGAGGCTGACCTGCAGATTGAGCTGGACGTAACTACAGAGGATGAAGAAAAAGTCTTGTCAGACGAGTGCTCACGCATCCTTAAGCGCCGCCGGTTTAAGGAGGACCACTGGGACAATGTTATCGTAAACTTTAAGGAAATGGAACGTTCGCGCTGGTCAAGCGAGTGAATTTCAGTAATTTTATTACTTTAAAGGCTGATACATTTAGAATATATTTTTTGTGCTTCCACTCTTTATTGATACAGTGCAGCACAATCTTGAGTCTTTTTTAAGAACCCAATGTAAACAAACTGTCGCGCAGGACAGTAAGGTTGATGCGCTACCGCAGGAATTAATTTGTTTTTTTAATATTGAATATCTTTTTCGCTTTAAACTGTGATACCGGTACAACAACCGGGACTGCGTCTGTTAAAGCTCGAAAGCAGTGAGCTGAGAAATTATCGGTTGCTCCTATAATCTTTTCAACAAGATAATCTAGCTATAACACTGAAAACACTTACTACTCGTACACATTTCTTTACGCTTCCTGAACTATAATACACGCGAATTGTATGTGACCTTTTGTTCTCTGACTGTTTGCACAATCAAAATTTATACCGACGCTGTAGCTCGAGTGTTCAGGGGAGTACCTAAATCGATGCCTACAAGATCCAAATCAAGGCAGCCAAAGAAAGGTCACTAAAGCGAGCGAGCCATCATACTCAAAAGTGTGACTGCCCTACAATCCAGCACCCATGTGGGTGTGTATAAGCTGGGTGGGCTGGACGCCCAGCCGACCGAAAGAAAACCATAGTGTTATGTGGGGCACAAATACGGTCCCAAAATGGGCTACCACCACCCCGCACAAGAGACAGCATTGTTATAGCGTGTGGGTTCCGGTACCACCAAGTTGAACTTTAAGGACTCAAAACACAAGCAAAAACCTTATAATTGAAGAGCTTTAGAATTGCCATTTATTGCGTCTTCTTACGAAATGCACTGCTTCTTAACCTTCCTGCACGCTTCCTTAGCTATAATGCTGCTGTTACTTTGAGTGAAATTTTATGTTCACTGATACATCCTCGGGGGTAGATCGTGTAGTGTCTTCTTGTTCGATCCTGAGGTCGTTGAATGCTTAATTCTTATTAAATTTTGGTTTGCTTAGTCTGTTGAAGGTGTTTGATATGCTAAATGCCCTTATGTGAGATAATTGAGTGGACTATGAACAAATAGGAGGAATAAATCGACGCTCCTACAGCTGCTTCAGCTCCGCAGAAAATGGTGGTAAATGGCGTCATCGATAGCTTGATCAAAAGGAAGTCAAAGCTACATTGCCTTCTACTATGCGCATGCCGCAAGATTGGGATTCAAAGTCTGCGAAGCCTCGTTCGACGTTAAAGAGAGTTTGTATCACAGTCGCGAAAAAAGATTGTTGAAGGTTGGAGCTTTAGGGCGAGCGGGGCAAAGTTGATGAAGGTGGAGAAGTGTTTGTTGCTTGAAAAAAAATTAATATTTGACACTGAATGGGAAGACTTTACGACTCATCTTCTTGCTTCAGCCTTAGTGGTGTCTCTTAGCCATCTACTGCTACCATCCCTAAAGGCAAACAGTTCTTCTTCACTCCGTATGGCCATGCTAGATTATCTTCAGCCAATAGAATATCTTGACTCTTATTTTCATGATACATTTGCAATTTTCTTTTGGTCTGAAACTGTATTATCGCCTATGCTCTGATTAATACTAAGCTTGTACATTGGGGATATTTGATTATGCTGCGTATAGGCCGTTACCGGCAAATCTGCCGGCGAAGACGGTTACATCCTAGAGTTATGTCTAGTCGTAGAACTTAGCCTTAGTGTCAGCGTTAAGATACGGTAAAGTCTTTAATGTCGGGCAACCAACTGAGATACACAATAAACGATGTAGCGACCTGGGCTTCACGAGCCCGATTTCACTTTCTGCCCACCCTTTGATATTGATGCCGCTGGAAAGAATATTGCATATTGAAAAGATGGGGTAAGCGTATCGCCTTATTCGCATTGAAAAGCAAATACAATTGAAGGAATTGACCTACATTTTCTGCATTAGTCTATCATTGGTGCTGCGGATTCGTCGCTAATAAATTTACACGAAAAGAACCCAAGCAATACACTTTTACTTCTGGATCCAATTTTCATAGTCAATTCGGCAATTACGACTTTCGATTCGCGCCGTTTTCGTACCACTTCCCGTAGCCCCCCTCGTCTCAAGGTAATGATCAAATTATTCCAGCTTGTAAAATGGATAATGAGAGAAAAGCGGTAAGATATGTTGTAGTACCGTCGGTGGTTCTGAGCTACCGCTTATCTCATTCTTATAAGTAGCAGTCTGATTTTTCTACTATCGGAAAAATATGCTGAAATACTGAACAGAGCACCGCAATGTGGTTTAAAAGCAGAATTGCACAGAATGGCCACACACTTTGTTATTCGTGGGCCAGGCGCCAAGCCCTATCAACCACCCTTAGATATCTATTAATTGAACTGCGAGGGTTGCCGCAGCAGCTATTGACTATCCTTCGCGAAAGAAACTGGTGGCAATATGTAAGTCAAATTTGTAATCGCAAATGATCAGAACCATACTAATTTGGCTGTTCAGTCTAGCACCGTACTCCCCAACTTACTAAATTCAGTTTTGGTCTGGCAGATGGACAACAGAAACTTAGTTTTTGAATATGTTGCATCGACATATCGTTGTATATTTTAACTCAGCCACAAGCGTTAGCCGACGCAATCTAGTCCGTAATAAGATTAAAGACATCTACAGAAAAGCGGCGAATCCGTCAGGAGATGGAACCAACGGGGTCTTCAATCCTAACACCTAAACCAAAGATCTGTATAGAAGCATTAATTGCGAAAAGCACAAGATCGTTTCCAGTAGGATGTAAAATATATGCCTTTTTATTGACAAAATGAGTCTCATGAAAAAATTGCCAGAGAAGGCTTCGGCGCGATTACAAAAAGAAGCGATCGCAAAGAAGATGATTGGAAAAATTTATGTGCACCGCTGATAAAACCTAAAGAATTTACTACCGTGGCGCAGTATTTTTGAGGTGGGCCCAGCAATGCAGACGACAAATATGGCTCAAGCGTAGCAATTGTTGTGAAGGTCGGAACGCCATTTGTCGATGCAAAGAAGGGAAGAGCAGAAATACTGTAGCCCAATCATTTACAATGGCCTAATTGAGATCTAAAATTAAAGATGTTTGCAAGTACAGTGCCAACAAAAAGCAAATGGTGCTGGCTGTTCACAACTAGGAAAGCGCAGCAAAAGCACTTTTTGAAACTACTAAACAAGGTAGCAATATTGTTAGAGAGCTCCAAGGCACCTAATTTTCAGCAGGAATCGCTACAATCTAAAATCAATCTAAAAGGTAAAAGTAGGCGATTTATAATGACATAAAAGCGGATAGTCAAGCAGTTTTAGGATGTTGTCAAAGGACGTTGTAGTAAAAGGTCATAAAAAAATTGCGTACGTGCGAGAAATGAGCATCACATGGTAGAGCGCGAAAATAAGGCTTTCTACACGTAAAATTGGTTAGTGGTAGAGTGTGTATGCGAGTTAATGTTTTGTAGCGACTTAACAATTCAACCGATCTCCCTAAAGGGTTCGATAACTATAAAACCGTAAAAAATCAGCACGTTTCCTTTTGCCACGCCTGTGTGCCTAGCTTAAATCCGCGATATCTACTCTTTCGCAAATTAATTCTAGGTCGACAAAGCTTTAAGTATTTACGTGCTTTGTAACGCTGACGGTGATCACTCATTAAACCCTCTCTACCAAGGTGGTGGCAAGTTGTTTTGGCGCTGCGGAGACCCAAACGCATGACCTGGACATGCTGCCGTTTACGTATCAGATCCATCCACGGCAGATGGGATGGCCTGCAAGTCCCTAGACAATGGTCGCGACTGATCAAGCTTAACGGACTCCGCACATACATCAGCAGTAGAGTGGCTTTTGCAACGAAGGTTATTTCACCACACCTTCAGACGGGAGAAAACTGTGACTGATCCTTTGTAGACAAAGGGGTACATGCAAACTTTTTGTAAGAGTCTGCAATTCATGAAGTGATAATAAGAAGATTCGGAGACAACTCTGAAAGTGAATATTCTTAAATGTGTAACGAGGACAAGGTACGCGCCAACGGCGAATTCAAAGCAAAAATCGCGCAAGTTGAGAAAGACCTAGACACGCATGTTCTGAGTGTCCGTTTTGAGAACTTGCTGCTTCAAAAGTAAGTCGATAGCGTGAAAAGAAACGATATTTTAAAATGATTACGTGTGTTGTGTATTCTTTCAAGGTTTGAAGTAAGATTTGGCGGTAAAACCTTACTACGCAAGTCGTTAACTTTGAAAAGGATACTGATAAATATGCAAAAACGCTTTTTGAACATTAAGATGATTATTATTATTGATAAGTGGTGAAAGGATGATGGGAAGTTGAATTCGATCTTGTTTGTGACGAGGTTGTACTACCCCCGCAATGAACTGTGCACATAAATTCGCAGATACCTGGTTTTCCCTTTAGCATCAGAACGTTTCAAGTCATGCCTATTTGTGTGAATAGGGATGTCATCATCGGCCTGATGTGGCTCCGTGAGCAAAACAAAGATACTGATTAAACTACAGGGCGCATGACCCCTCGCATTAACACGAAAAACCACGAGGCAATTTAACTTAATCCGCAAAACCATTATCCGGCGAGGGATGCTGGATAACGCTAGGCTCGCATTGATTCTAGCCGCAATATTCTTAACTGCTATCGGCAACAATGCCACCATGGCCGTCAAGAAATGGCGCAGCTAATTTCTTCTCACTAGCTCCTGAGAATGTCGCGTCACGACAAAGGATTGAAACAGTTTTATCGTTAACCCGCAATTTTCCAAAAAGGATGAGCGCTTCAACATCACGAATGGAAATCATCTGAGGACAATCCAGCGCATGAAACGCTACAGAAGTATGCGGACACAGTATTTCGCGCCCACAGTACGAAAAAATTTGCCCACGAAATTTTGCCCAGCCCTAGTACCAAGCAGATATCTTTATTAAAATGGCGTCAGAGTCTTGAACAGCGCAGATCAATCCGAGAATGGAGTAAAGAGAGGGTACAAGCAGGCATTGTTCGACCAAGGACGTCTGCCAACGCTTTGTGTCGAGACGCCTGTAGGTAAGCGCATTATACATGATTATTGTCAGCTTCATCTCGGGACGTCTTTCCCGGCGATACCGATGCTGCGTAAGGAAGACACCTTTGATGCCATGTCCATAAATCAATAGTTTTCGTGCATGGACCTATTTTAATAATTTATCTGATTAAGTTGCGTGAATCGAAGTTCCCAATTACCGCTTTTTCGACCCTAAGTGGTATATTTGAGTACCTAATCCCTCCCATGGGACTAAGCGAAAGCCCGTGTACGTCTAACCGGCTTTTGCAGAAGATCTATCGAGATTTGAGGGATGCAATAAAAATACTCAACCGTCATCTACGTGCTAACACAAAGTGAAGATGTCGCGGACCACGTAACGACTTTAGACCGTGTACGTAAACGTATGGAGAGCAGCAACTTTGCACCAAGTTGTCAAAATGACAGTTCTGCGTGGATGAGATTCCAAGTCTAGAAAACTTTGCCGGATAAATAGCGTACGAATGGACCCCGACAAGATTAAGATCATCGCGAAATGGCCTGTTCTCAAGACAAAGAAGCAAATAGAGTGCTTCTTAGGCACAACTGTCTATATCTCAAGGTTCTGCAAAGCTTTGCGCAATTTAAAGAACCACCCCACGAAAGTTTCAACAAAATATCTCCTCGAGAAGCGATCGAGCTCTCGGACAATCAACTGCGCTGCTTCACTGAACTCAAGCGTCGCTTGTCTTGACGCTTGCACCTTTTTTAAGTCTTTCGAGCTTTGAAGGTAAACGAATGAACGCTTCGTATTTTGCGGTCGGAGGAGTCTTGTTACGAAAGGAGGGAAAGCAAGAGCATTCGATTGCTTTTATTGGTCTGAAGATGAAGCCAGCCGAGTCGAAATAATCTGTTCTTGAGCAAGAGTTACTTGTGATTATGCATGCGAAAAGACTATGGCGTGTGTGGCTTCTCGATCAACAATTCACGGTCGAAACGCATTGCAAAAGTCATGAGATGATCCAGACTAAGAAGACTACAAATCGCAGAGCTGCTCGATGGCGCAATGGGCTTGCTAAATTTTAGCTTTTGTTTAAGTGGATTCCCTGTGAAACTAACACCTTGGCTGATGCATTGTCACGCAATTCGAATTTCGAATGTAAAGCTGCCTAAGTTAGCTTGTAAGAGCTTCTGGAAGCGGCTAAGAGCCAAGAGATTGCGGCGACAATCAGGACAAACACGGTCCCAGTTGCTCAATCTTCAAATACTATGTATGCGTGGAATGGAGACCTACACTATATCATCTAGAAGCTAAGAAAAAAGATGGTGTGCCAAAGTACTCATTACAGGATATTTTTTGTATAACAAACTGGCCAAGCTGAGACGCCACCATTACATATTCCAGACGACGAAGATTTGATAAGTCGCGTCATCTTTAGGAATCTGAATTGGCAGGCCACCGAGGGTTTTACAAGACGCATCCGGCCGAGCGTCAAAAGTTCTACTGGCAAGAAATGACGCAGTTCATCCAGCACTATGTCTAACATGCAAAGTGTGTCAGCGCAGTAAGGCTAGGCAGACTAAGCCACCAGGATTACTTCAGTTCTTGAATATTCCAAGAAATCGGGTCGACATTTCAATGGACTTCAACGAGTCTTTACCGGAAACCAGAACCATTTTTAATGCTGTCATGGTGATTGTTGATCGCTTAGAAAAAAGGGTAATGTTCATCGCTACGAAGACAACAAACGACACTTCAGAAAGGGGAAAAGTCTCCATGCAGAAATATATGAAGGACCATGGCAAACCAAGCACCATTATGTCCGACCGAGAAATCGAGTTTACATCCAAGAAATGACAGGAAGTCGTGTTTGCTGTGGGAACACAACACAATTTCGCACAGGACCGGATGAGCGAAGCACAAGAGCACATGAAGTACTATTATGTCAAAAATTGACATGTCCAAGACTTCCAAGTTGGTGATATGGTGCATTAGGACGGCAAGAATCTATGTCACAAAGATTTTGCGCAATCAAAGAAACTCGCGCCTAGATATATTGGTCCATTCTCGACCGTGAAGAGATCGCATAGAAGAAATTAAAGCTGCACTCAGTGTTTCACACTTCACTGTTAAAGCCGTATCACAAGGACCACAAGCGTTGGCATAAGATGAATAAGGTCATGTCGGCCGATGGCTCTGAGCGACAACTTGTTGAAGCCGTAATTGAACATTGTAGTACAAGGGAAATATACTGCATAAAGTTTTGTGGCTCAGTTAAGAAGAAGCCACTTGCGAGCCCGCGGATAATCTAAAGCAGATTTTCAAACTCACCGACCTTCACTGCGAATCCAAAAAAGTGAGCCAATTTTTAAAGAAGACATCTTCTTGAAGGGAGATGATGTGACGTAACCGTCGTCACCGGTTCTTTTGTCAATAACGACGTTAACACAAAATAAATGAAAATTTCCAAAAAAAGTATGCATTAGTACTATCCATAGGAATAGGCGATCATATAGTATGCGAATAGAGGACAATTCCAGATGTCCCATAATCATTGGGAACTAGGATACCTTATTGGCTTAAAGATATCTACGATGTGTAAAAAGCCAAATGGAAAGAAGAAATATGATAGCCTTTAGGATGGTAGCAGTAGATGGCTGAGAGCCGCCACTTAGGCTATAGCAAGAAAGTAAGTCGTAGGAGCTCTCATCTAAAATCAATCCTCAATTTGCTCCAAGCAACGAATACTCCTTCTCTTTACGACTTCACCTCGCCCGCGTCTCAGCCTCGTCCGACGGCTGACTTTAAACAGCTTCATCCGCGAGTGTTTTACAATATACTGCCGTACAAACTTAATGCTTCCAACATTGCCCAATGCATTTTATGTAACGACAACAGCGGAGTCGATGCAATCTTTGCGCAGCCTATTAGAAACGACAACACGCGTAAATTGGCACTCCGCTTCGAAAATCTGCTGCTACACGAGTTGATCGTCGGCGTGATAGAAGGAGATTTCATATCTAATCGGGATTCTGTGCTTTATGCGCTTTTTCGTAGTTTTGGTTAATAGGTCGTTGTCTTGCAAATGCAGATATTGTTGAGCAAAGATCTTTAATCTTCGTGGTTTTTTAATTTCGAAAAATGGTTTGTTTTTAACTCACTTTCTTCGGTTGATAATGAAAGTTTTACTCAATGGGTCGTGGAAAGGTGGTAAACGAAGTCCTATGAGATCTTGCTCATGTTGAAAGGTTCAACAGAAATGCCTTCATTTTGCATTTGCTTTACGATATGGCGACTGACGATAAAGCGACTTTGATCTTCATCAATAATATGCTGACAACACTGCGTGAGGCGAAATTCTCTGACAATTTACCTCCAATTTTTTTTAGCCGGCTTAAGAGACAAGAGATCCCGTGCAATCTTCAATGAAGCGCTATAAACAATGTCCGAGGGGCTAATTATGTCTAAGCTGTGGCCAGCTGGTCAAGCCTAAGCGTGCAACAATGGGATGGAACAGGAAGCATTGCGGATAAATTTCACATGACGTACGATATCTCGCGTTGACATTGCGTATTGTTTATGTGTTTGTGCAGTTCGTATGGCTAAACCACTTTGGAAAAAAATCTAGTTCAGAACAGAAAAGACTTGACTTGTTTTGATTGAGAGAGCGACGCTTGTTGATTACTTGGTTTGCCAGCAAGAAAATCCTTTGGGTACAAAATTTGCATTTTAATGATTTACGTTTTGAAGCATTAAGATTAGATTTATACATATGTGCGCCGCGTTATCCATCCCCCCATTTCATTATCCATCCCCCATTTTTGTTGACGGCTAATTAAATAAACGACTAACTAGCTAAAACTCGGGCTTGGTATTTAAATATTCGTGACGTTTCCCATCTACAACACGAGTTAATTGACTTTCGTCTATACTGCGCGCTACAGAATATTGTTATTTCCTCAAGACTGCTCGAACGTTCATTTTTTATCTTTAGGGTATAGAGTTGCGCGAGGGGGAGTGTAGAGCCTAGTGCTGACGATTTCATATTTAGAAGCCCGTGCTTGCAATTGAAACGTGGTCTTAGCCTGTTCAATCGTTGCATAGATCATTTCGGTTGAAAATTGTAACATGTTCATGGTTTTAAAAGCGAAAGAGTGATCGTAGGAGAGGGCAAATGTATGAGAGAGCGTGAGTGTGGATGGAAATATGAATGTGAATGTGAATTTGAGGAATGTAGTGTTCTGTAAATGGTGAAGCACACAGCAAAAAGAGGTTGAGAGGAAAGTGGTGTCAAGAACATTTAAATACCAAGCGTGAGGTTTAACCAATCAGTAGTTTATTTAATTAGCCAATCACAAAAATGGATATGGATAATATATATAACACGGCTCAACATATGTATCCTTTCGCATTGCGTTCTAAGATCATGTATTTTTGTATCTATTGAGGCCGTAGTCCACGCAATATACATGTACACTCTCCTTCATTACCTTTGATCCTCTGGGCCTGGCATTACTCTTAACATTACGTGTGCAAATGAATGTTTTCTCTCAATACCCACATAAAATACCTACAAAAATTGCTGCATGACTTGGACAATTCGCACCATCAGATATTGATCCTGAATATTGCGCTGAAACCTATGGCTACCTACGCCCCTCTACTTATGAATAGTTTTGGCCGGTGAGCGCTTCTGACATATCGTATACAACTTGGGATGTTTGGTGTGACTGATGTACAGTCTCCACTTTGTCCATCGTAAGAAACAAAGAAGATAATTGGCTCAGGTAACGTGCACCTTAAATAAGTCCCGTTATCCAAGCAGGACCGCGCAGTAATTCAAGAGGTGGGCTTAATGTCGACGTACGAGCCGCTCACTTCACTCTCAGTATTTCTAATTGTAAATATACGACCTTATGTGACGTGCTTCATCTATTTGTTTTGTTCTTGTCAGCCTCTCTCACTTTCGTATTTTTCTTCCGAGCTATTCCAATACGTCCGCCGACAAATTCAGTAGTCTATCGAATCGACGCTGTCTTGTAGTGTCGAAGACAAATCTGGTACTTTTAATGAACGATAATCAAAACTTAAGTCATCGCCTCCGTTGTACGACAGAGTAGCGAGCAAAGGTTATTTGTTAAGCAACAATTTATAGGTCAGGCTTAAAGATCAAGTCAATGAGGCAAATGGGTCTTATGCTACAAATTCTAAAAAAGATTTTAACAAGATGAATGTCAGGGGGACCTAGTCTGTTTAAGCTATATTTATAACTCCTTCTAGCTCTAATTGGCTACGAAGTGCAAAAAACAAAACCAATGCCGGTATCGTACCTCAAACGTGTTGTATCGAAAGCCGTGACAGAATTAAAGCTAATATAGTTATGCACCACAAAAGGGAGTACAATAGACAGCAGTTGTAAGGTTGGTATACTCAAGATCCATTATCTGTATTTATAATTCTTCAAAATTTGACCTTTTTCGAATCATGTTTCCACTCGCACACTGTACGAGTAGGCAACACATAATGTCAACGCGGAAGATTGTACGTCATGTGCGAATAAATTATTGGCACACGTACCGGTGCGTCCTATTAAATGGAGTCCAATGGATCAATATGTGCCACCGGCGGGAAAAACTCATTCATCATTGGCTGCAGCAACTTTTCGTGAAGATTAAATGAAAATATCATTTTCATGAGCTTGAGAAGACGAAGGGCAATGGCGTCTTTAGTCCATCCTGCATTACGCAGTGTAGTCAGCATAAAATCGGCCAAGTGTGCGTTTATCTTAGGGTCAATTGCCTTTTCGCAAAGCTTTTGAAGCAGGAAGGCATTGTTGTTGAAGCCTTTAACAGGACGCAATTCCTTGAAAACGTCTGCCACCTTCCTTCCACCACTGATCATCATAAAAAAAATTTCTAAATGTATATAGGGAGTTTGTGATGCGTCCTTTAGAGCCTGTTCGAAAAGAAGGATTTGCAAATTGAAATCACCATCGCCCAGCATTTGGTCCATTTTTCTGTGTACGGACAATTCGTTCGGACCACGATAGTGCGCATAACGCATGTACTTCCACATAGCATCGAAATCGATCATTTCTCTGTCGTCGACCAACGTTTTCTTCATGCCCTTGGCCAACTCTTTTAGCAGCAAGTCCTCAAAGCGAAGTCCCAGGTCACTTGTAGCTGTGTCCTCAATAGCGTGCGCGATGATTGCCTCAACTCCACCGTTGTCGTGTGCAGTGAGCTTCGTATACATCGTTGAAAACATTAATTGTTCGGAGTCGTCACCGAATCTTGCCTTGACTTTTCGTTTCCACTTTTTGAACCGGTTGCTTTTAAAAAACCTATTTACACTCGCGTTTTTGACTCTGTGATACTTGAAAAGGTTAAGCACAGCACTTTCAGGATTGATGGGGTGTTTGTTCAAGAAACTTTGTGAGGAAAACCACTTTCCCACGGAACTATGTGCGAAGTCCGTGATAAACGTTAAAGTTGCGGCTGCTTTTAAAAGACGTTCAGGCCATCGCTGGCGTGGACGGAGTTGCCTCGTAAATGGTAGCGTGTCCAAGCCATGTGTTGGGGGGTCCGCAGCACCAGAAACTCTCGCCGTCACGTTGGCAGTCTTCCAGAATGCTAGCAGAGCGACTACTATCAGCGGTACGACACTCCGTACTCGCATGGTGATCATGAGCCTTGTCAACTTCGAAGTATAAAGAAAAAATTTATGAATGAGAGGATATCTGTGACCTACAAATTATCCCACATCTTGGCACAAAGAAACGTGCTGATTACATGATTCTGCAATCGAACATTTAGTCAGGTCTTGAACCCTTCGGGGGATCTAAAAAGGGTACGACGTATGGAAAGACCTCTAGTTTTTAATAGTTGCACCCATTATCCTCAACTCGATGCAGTTAGTAATTGCCCCACAAGTCTGCGGAAGACGGGTTCCTTGTTTGCATTTACACCCTACGAAGTTCTTTTTCTATAGAGCTTAATGATCGTGCACCACCACGTTTTGGTCGTTTGTTGCATATGGCCCTTGCCGCGACAATCTTCGACAACATTCTGAATGGAGCTGGGATTGCTGTACTATCGGTCTCCTTTCTTTTTCACACCAATTTTTCAGCTACAAAGTATGTTTGACTAGGATTTGAGTGCTTCGCTGAGCTGACGAACTGGCGTTCCCGGCAACAATTTTGGGCTACGAATCAATATTTCTCGTTTTGACCTGTTACCCAATAAAAAAATCTGCAACATTTATTGCACAACCACAAAATATTTAAAATCATTGAGGACCTTTACATCTTCTCATCAAAGTCGAGCAATTTCATCGATGAAGCACTGCCGTTTACTGTGCAGGTCACCGATTTTTGTGTCCTTCAATTTTTGTTGCAGTAATTATAGGTTCCACATGTTTTTAAAAAATGCGCAGCTTCTGTGACAATATAGACACGATCAGATTACAACCACCGCATACTTTTGTGAATCAGAAGCCCCCACGTTAGGTCTGCAAGACAGTATTTTGGAGGCGGTTCCAGCGCCGACTTCACCCTTAGGATGCTTATTTACTCTCAAACGATCCAATCGCTGAGACAGGAGCAAAGTGAAACGAAATTGTGTCCACAAGCGCAGCGCGGCTATCCATCAATCTCTTCGAAGTCAACCTGGACGATGTGCAAGAAAAAATCCACGACATTCGTTATCGTGAGCTACCCATTATCACCAAATACTTTTTCGTTGGTCCGTCTAGCGCCTTATATCCAGACTTTCTTTACATAATCAGTTGTGGTGGAAGGCACATCAGAACTCAACTTCTTGCCTACGTTGCATCAACGAATGTTCTCCTATGCAAATATTAATTTAGCCATTAACATTCGCCGGCAAATTTAGATACATGCGCAGACTCTCATTGGGGTAGTGTCAAGAATTTTTGGCAAATCGTAACTAAATAGAAAGAAGGCTTTGAAACGCAAGGCGCTTCTGAAAATACAAAATCTACAGCCATGTATTAATTGGCATCATCCTTTCAATACTAAATGTTGGGCATCATGGCGTTTTGGACGCTTGTATACTTTGAATGATAACCTCCTCCTTCATAGGACGAGAAAGCGAATGTAAAATCTGGTACGAGCGCTAATAGAAGCTGTGTGTTTACCCTTTTTTAGAGTCAGTTATCGTCATCTATGATTGTATCAAGCTTAATTTACCCGAAAAATATTGAGTACTTGATTAGAGATGTATGCGATCGAGTCGTTCAAAGGTAGAGAAGGCACAAGATCTATCACCGCGGGCTTACTGGTGACTACAAAGAGGGCAGCATTATCTTACAAAATCGAGCTGGATCTTTAAGTGCACTATGGAAGAGGATGCAATACTCTGCAATTCTATAAGTTATTTGCGATTCCAATCACTAAAAGACGAGCCAATGCGACAATGCTATATCTCATGAGCTTAAGACATTAATGTAGGGTGTATCTTGGTACATACAGTCATCATCTTCTTAGGTCTTTTACGTAGAAGCTGCGCTACTCCTCAAGCAGAAAAACTGTAATTGTTACTCCAAAAATCGCGAATCAGCACCAGACGACATTGATAAAATATCGACTGTATGCGTGTTAGGTGCCAGCTCAGCATGATGCGAACGGGTGCGTGCGCGCACGAAAAGACTATAGTCTGGTGAAAAGGTCGTCACAGATAGTTATAAAACTTTTGATAGTCATGCAGCAACTTTTGTGAATATTTCATTTGTAATGAGAGATAACTTTTATCTGCACATTTAACATGGCACGAGAAGGCAATAAACATACAATAAAAAAAATTATCTATGCAAAGGTTGATGACATATTGTAAAAGGATCGTACAGCATTTACAGCTCTATCAAAAATTGTCGTGGTAGGCCATTTCAATTGCGTATATGCAATCAAGGTAGTGCGTGATAATTGTGTTTTATGGACCGAACACTGATAAGCAACTATGTGGCAGGGTGTAGATGCGAGCATGTGACTCGTCATCTGCAGACTTGTGATGCAACATAGAGCTGCGATGAACAATAAGTAGAGATTATAGGTCGTTTTATTAAGTCATTCAGGGTAGTAGCCCTTACAAAAAATTGCAACTTCATTTGAGCCCGAAAGAGCTTAAAACTAGGTTAATTGTATAATCGTGATTCAACACATCAGCGGCAATTTGTACACAATCCAATATCTTCTCATTCTCAATTTGACTGCAACAATGGTCTCAATGCGTTTACAGCGCGCAGTGCCGCTGACGGTAGTCGCTCTTGTAATACTTTGTCAGACTGCCAAGGTGACAGCGAGAGCCTCTAGTGCTGCGGAACCCCATACACATGGCCTAGATACGCCGGCTATTACGAATCAACTCCATCCACGTCGGCGATGGCCTGCACGTCGCTTGCAGTCGTTTACAAATGCATCAATCATATATATCACACGTGCACCAGTCGGGAAGGTGGTTATTTCAAAAATACTTTAAAACACGCCATCGATCGAAAGAAAATTGTGCCTGCTGTTTAACGTCCTTGTTACTCGAAAATCGATCTGTATTGTGTTGCCGACCAACTCTAGGCGCAGCAGGTCCTTGAAGCAGTCCTCGAGCACGCGTGTCGGTTCATACCACAGCCTGCGCGAATAATGCGTCGACTCCGTCGTCGCATGCATCCAACTCACGATACAATGTTAAAAATTTCATCTTTTTAGCGTCGTCATCGTTGGCTGCTTGACTCTCCTTACCCACCCGTTAAGCCACTCACTTTTATAAATATCATTCGCATTCACGGTTTCGGCATCGTAAGAGTTGAAAAGGGCAGTCACAACACATTTCCGATCGATGGCGGGTTCCAAAAACTGGTCGTGGCGTGGATTTCTCCTCCTTCTTGGATACTTATCCCACTTTGCCACTGGCGAAAGCGTGAAATTCGTTGGATGAATAATGTTGCAAACGACTTCAAGCGACGTGCAGGCCATCGCTGAAGCGGATGGAGTGATTTGTAAAAGGCAGTGAGTCTAGGCCATGGGGTTGGGGACCCGTAACACCAGAGGCTCTCGCTATCACCTTGTCAGTCTTATTGAATGTTAAAAAGACACTGTCGTGTCGGCGTCACGACACACCGTCGACGCGTTAGGACTATCCGCTTAATCGACTTCGAAGTTGGGAGGTTAAATGGAGAATGAGGGGATATCTGCTAGGGCCAAACCGTATCACCATCTTGGCACAAGGAAACGTGCTGTTTTGTTGAATTCACGATCAGCCAATTAATCTGGTCTAACAATCTTTGAAGGAACGCAATTTCTCAAATAAGGATACCACTTCCAAAACGGTCTTTAATTTGTCAATTCCTGTGCCTGCTCTTATCTGCGCATCAAAAGTCTGCAAATGACTAGCAACTTGCTCGCATCCACACCCTTCTCATAATTTGATTTTATAAGGCATTATAACCATGTTTAGTTCATTCCTCGCATACGGCTTACTGCAACAAGCTTGAATACCTGTAACAATCTTTTTTTAAAATCCACCTATCTTTGCTATTACGGAAATTTGTTTTTGACTAATTCCTCGATTAAATGGGTGTATTTATTGACCTACCCTCTAGCGCTTTTTTTTGTTCTGCGTTTCTGAATATTTAGGCTTCACACATCAACGGAAAGTTGACAGCTTATGTAAAGATATTTGTCAGATTCGGTCAATGAGAGAGGCGCTAAGCTCATTCCAGCCACTGATTTACTTTCCTAGATATATAACTGCTCAGACACGATCAAAGCGAATCACTAGGGTGCCGATGCGGTGCCCATAGGCTGTTTGATATAAAAAATCTTGACGGTATTGTATTGTATTGTATTACGTTATCGCGTTGCCAAGTTATGCACGTGCTAGGCTCTAGGGCTAGCCCACGGCATAGAGTGGTGTCCGCATACGTCGGGTCTCGTTCGGCGGGCAGTGCAGCCAGCACCGAGGCCGTGAGGGTCTTCCATTATTTTGTGTACTTCTGACTTGGTAAGAGCCCAGGTGGCGCCCTAGTGCTGGAGACCGTCGCGTCGAGGGTGAGACTCGTTAGAGACCTGCAGATGCCCGAGAGCACCTGCCCGAAGCGCGCGAGCATTTAGCCCCCGCGCTTGGAAGGAGGGCGTCACCCCAACCTTTTCCGAAAATCTTGACGGTATGTAATGGAAAAAGCCCATCGTGAGCTAAAATCATATATGTTATTCGGTTGGTCCGTTTCTATGTGAATTCTCCGCGAAATCTCGAATAGTCCAGAGTTGACAATTGTGGACGAATTCGCTCGGGGACCTTAGTCCTTGTCTTCGTTGCACGGACAAATGCCTTCCCACATTGCAAAATGTCAGCCACAAGCAGTTGTCGACATGATTTCGGCCGTAATAAAGTTGTACGACAGAGCAGCAAGCAAGAGCTATATAGTCTTGCAATCACATCCACTGAGAAAGAAACGATCTTTAACAATCCACTGGTCCCAAAGCGTAAGCTCAGCATCATCGGGAGCTTCAAGCTCGACGATATCTTCATCAGACATATGTGTATAAAGTGCTTTTTGGTTAGCGTACGGCATCATTTGCATAGAATCTCATTTGACAAGGTAAGTCTCGTGAAAGGGATTTCTTTATTTCAGCGCATATCGTCATCTCGAAAGTCACACGTAATGTAATGTATTACGTTATCGCGTTGCCAAGGTATGCACGTGCTAGGCTCAGTCTGGCTAGTCCACGGCATAGAGTGGTGTCCGCATACGTCGAGTCTCGTTCGGCGGGCAGTGCATCCAGCACCGAGGTCGTGAGGGTCTTCCATTTCTTTCGGTCTTGTGCAAGGGTACGTACCACTTCGAGGTCTTGTGCTATCCGGAGTCGAAAGCCGGAGCCACGGGAAACAAGGTTGTGGTCGAGTGTTGAGGGGAGCGTGGTGCGGGTACGTCCGCGCCATTTTGCTGCGGTGGAGAAGAAGTAGGCACGCATCTGGAGGTTAGCTGGAATGTCGGGATTGCGAGAAGTACATGGCCAAACAGGCGCCAGCGAGCTTGTGTCAGTCGTAGTCTCAGCGGCCGCTCATCACAGAGGTCGTAGAGTCTTGCATTCGAAATGTGTCGGGGGTAGCGATAGCCAAGAGCGTAGCGAAGCTGGCGGCGATGGAAACTCTCGAGGCCGTGGAGCTCTGACTTGGTAAGAGCCCAGGTGGCGCAGTTGTACAGCAGAATCGGTAGAACGTAGGTGTTGTACAGTCGAATGCGGGTCTTGGGTGAGATGAGCGTGGGTGGAGCCAGACAGACCAGAGGCGGTGGAGCGCGAGGGTGGCCAGGGACTTGCGTCGGAATAGATCTTCAATATCGCCGAGGCGTGTTCCGAGCTTCTTAGTGTGGCGCCAGGTTTCTTCTCGGGATCGGGCGTGTCGAGTGGCGCCCGACGGGTTGCAGTGGCGGCGGATTTCGGTGACTTCGGTCTTGGCTTCGTTTTTTTTTTTTTTTTTTTTTTTTTTTTTTTTTTTTCAGAGTTAGAAGGAAGTCATCAATGCGGTGCTCACCTCTATCGTAGATCTTGGTTTCTCGGAGGCCAAGGATATCGACGCGGTAGCGCCGGAGATCTTCGGGGAGTGTTTCGTGCTTCTTGCGCTTCGAACCTAGAGAATTCACATTAAAGGAGCCAATCCGGATGCGGTTGGCGCGGTTAAGGGCGTGGAAGGGGGTTTGGCCTGGTGCTGGAGACCGTCGCGTCGAGGGTGAGACTCGTTAGAGACCTGCAGATGCCCGAGAGCACCTGCCCGAAGCGCGCGAGCATTTAGCCCCCGCGCTTGGAAGGAGGGCGTCGTCCCAATTTTTTTCGAAAAGAGAAAATGAAATGTAAAATCAAATTTCACGTTAGTAAGGAATTTACAAAAAATGATAAAACAGCAAGGCTAAGAAGTGAGTCAACATATACAAGTGCACGTATCAAGCATACAGTACCTGCTGAAGCTGTATCTCATAAGTATCTGAGGCTAATTGTTAAGTAAGGAGTTAATTGGATACAATATGATATACCAGTCCTCTGTGTCTGTTTGCGTAACCAAATTCCAAATCGCGTCCGTGTAAATTGCGTTAGGTTTGATGGAGGCGGAAGCGACTCCAAGAGACGTGCAGGCCATCGCCGACGTGGACGGAGTTGATCAGTAAGAAGTAGCGTGTCTAGGCCATGTGTTTGGGGCTCTGTGGCACCAGTGGCTCTTGCCATAACCTTAGCAGTCTTACAGAGTGTGGAGATAACGACCACCGTCAGCGTCACGACACACTGTAGCCGCACTGAGACCATACAGTTTGTCACTTTGAAGCTGGCAAATTAAATGGAGGATGAGGGGAGAACTGTCGATGTCAGAAATCGACATGAAACCTGTTCTTGAACCCTTCCAGGAGATCGGAATTATTGCAACACTTCAAAAAAGTTTTCGGAAAAGGTTGGGGTGACGCCCTCCTTCCAAGCGCGGGGGCTAAATGCTCGCGCGCTTGGGGCAGGTGCTCTCGGGCATCTGCAGGTCTCTAACGAGTCTCACCCTCGACGCGACGGTCTCCAGCACCAGGTCAAACCCCCTTCCACGCCCTTAACCGCGCCAACCGCATCCGGATTGGCTCCTTTAATGTAAATTTTCTAGGTTCGAAGCGCAAGAAGCACGAAACACTCCCCGAAGATCTCCGGCGCTACCGCGTCGATATCCTTGGCCCCCGAGAAATCAAGATCTACGATAGAGGTGAGCACCGCATTGATGACTTTCTTCTAACTCTGAAAAAAAAAAAAGAAGCCAAGACCGAAGTCACCGAAATCCGCCGCCACTGCAACCCGTCGGGCGCCACTCGACACGCCCGATCCCGAGAAGACACCTGGCGCCACACTAAGAAGCTCGGAACACTCCTCGGCGATATTAAAGATCTATCCCGACGCAAGTCCCTGGCCACCCTCGCGCTCCACCGCCTCTGGTCCGTCTGGCTCCGCCCCACGCTCATCTCACCCAAGACCCGCATTCGACTGTACAGAGCTCCACGGCCTCGAGAGTTTCCATCGCCGCCAGCTTCGCTACGCTCTTGGCTATCGCTACCCCCGACCCATTTCGAATGCAAGACTCTACGACCTCTGTGATGAGCGGCCGCTGAGACTACGACTGACACAAGCTCGCTGGCGCCTGTTTGGCCATGTACTTCGCCGCTATCTCGACATTCCAGCTGACCTCCAGATGCGTGCCTACTTCTTCTCCACCGCAGCAAAATGGCGCGGACGTCCCCGCACCACGCTCCCCTCGACACTCGACCACAATCTTGTTTCCCGTGGCTCCGGCTTTCGACTCCGGACAGCACAAGACCTCGAAGTGGTACGTACCCTTGCACAAGACCGATAGAAATGGAAGACCCATTTGACCTCGGTGCTGGATGCACTGCCCGCCGAACGAGACTCGACGTATGCGGACACCACTCTATGCCGTGGACTAGCCAGACTGAGCCTAGCACGTGCATACCTTGGCAACGCGATAACGTAATACATTACATTACTTCAAAAAAGGGTTCCGCCTACAAAATGACCTCTAATCTTCAGTGGTTTTCCGGCGGTGACACGACCTAGGCGGCTCAACAAGCCTGCGGATGACGAGTTGTTAGATTTTTGAAATCCATGTCTTGATTCTATAGAGCTTGACTACCACACATCACCGTGTTTGGCTCCCTTCTTGCGCAATTTGTATGGCTCGTTAATCTTCAATAAAGCTGAGAATGTACAAAAGTTTTTATATTCTCAAGCCTACCCTAAAATTTGGGTGTGGTCCGCCAACACATGTTCAAAAAGTGTAAATATGCGGTGTAAATAAAAACTCATCCCGCCCACGCTAAGTATTTACACCATTTCCTTGAACACAAATAGTCGACATTAACTGATGTCGCCTAGCTCTTAGGTATTTCCGCATATATCTGTATATACAGACTGCGCACATTTAGGTAAAGTGCGTTAGAAGTCTGTCCACCGCCGCTGGATGATTATGTGCACCGATCTACGGAAGTGAACACCGTATGTTAAGATGAATCTCGCGAACCGATAATACGTTTTGAGGCGAATCCAGCGCCGAGCTCAACAATGAGCCGCTCATTTCACTTTAAAAATAATCAATGGTGAAGACGCGAGCAAAGCGAACCGTGGGGGTGCTGAAGCGGTGCCCACAAGCGCAGCGCGGATGGTCAAATCTATTGTGGTGAAAGGAACCCTGTAAAGTATGTCAGCAAAATCCGTTATTGTGACTAATAAGCTTATTAGTCTGGCACTGAATTTAATAACTATTTCCACGTCGTGGTGCTATGTCTCGGTTAGTCACTTGTGGTGAACACTTTAGTCTTGCATCGACGAATCTTCTCCTTCATGGCAAATTTCGATTCAGTTGTCGACTTGATTTCGTGCGACGGTGTAGCAAGCCAGTTGCAATCATATACACCAACGAAGAAACAATTTCTATTAGCTACTAGGTCTGTTATGAATCGACGGAGGCCTCACGCTCAACATCAACATCTTAGAAGTGTTAGTTGCAAAGCACACAGCATCGCATCTAGTATAAAGTCGACAGACATGTTATTGCTATTGACAAGGTTAGTCTTTAGAAAACTTGCCTCAGACAAGAATCTTTTTTAGACAAGATGAAAAGACGACTTTGAATCGCGAGACGTTATGGAGTGCACTTTAGAATTAAGGCCCAAGCTAATGTATATTGTAGCGTCTTTTTTACGATACAAAATGAGCAATACCCGATCGCTCCGCGTAGACTTTTGGTGGTAATCTCGTTCTTTGAACACTCTAATGACGATACGATATTTACAGGCGACAACAGAAACTGTCTAAACATAGGTGACCTTTATTTAAGGTCTTGATAGACTATTCAATCATGCAATATAAAGTAATCATCTAGATTGTCAATGTAATATATAAAGAACGCTGAATATCTTTTTTCGAGGGAATTAGGAAGATGGTGTAGCTCTTCTGTGTAATTGTTAGTGTACTGGAAGTGCGTCTACTTTGAACGTCGAAGCGAAAGATGATTTGAAAAATGTGGTCATGATGGAGAGCTCAAACGCGATCACATGTGATGCCAAGGACTCGCAGCTCTTCCTGGCTAAGGCGGCGTCTGGGTTATGACTGGAAGGGGCAGGTGTGAGAAGACTTTGTCGGATGAAATGGGAATCGAATGGACCCCGACAAAGGATAGATAATCGAACAATAGCTTGTTCTCAAGACGAAGAAGCAAATAGAGTGATTTTGAGACACTACAGTTTGAGTCTCATGGTTTGCAAAGACTTTGCACATTTGACAAAAGCACTACATGACAGTACAAATCAAACGTTCTCGAGAAGCAGTCGAGCTCTCGGACGATCAACTACGCTGCTTCAACGAATTCAAGTGTCGCTTGACGCTCTCATCTGTTAGTATCTTTCCGGATTTTCAAAACCAAATGGTATACGATTGAACGCCATAAATTTGCAACCGGGGGAGTCTTGTTTTGAAAAGGGAGAGCTTGAGCATTTGTTTGCTAAGTTTGCAAGACAGCTCCGCGATAATATAAAATCAAACGTTCTCGAGAAGCGATCGAGCTCTCGGACAATCTACTACGCTGCTTCATCGAAGTCAAGTGTCGCTTGCCGCTCCCACTTTCTCTTATTTCTTCCGGACCTCAAAACCAAATGATATACGATTGGACGCCTCGAATTTGCGATCGGGCGAGTCTTGTTTCAAATAGAGTATCTAGTTGCTTCTTATGGTCAGAAGATACATCCAGCCGTGTTGAAGTACCCTATTCGTAAACAAGAGCTGTTTGCAATCATGCATTCTCTCAAAATGTAGTGTGCATCTTCTCGATCGACTATTTACATTAAAACGGGTCGCAAAAGTACTGGGATGATCCTGATGCAGAAAATTTCGAAGTCTAGTGTAGGTCATTGGTTAAATGAGCTGACTGTAATTTAGCCCTTAAAGTGTATTTTCGGTGACAATAACAGCGTGGCCGATGCATTGTCACGCAATTCGAAATTTGAGAGTAAAGCCGTTCAAGTTAGCGTGAAGATATACTGGAAGCGGCTAAGAATCACGATGTCATGGCAGCATGCAGGACGAACAAGGCTACAGTTGTTCATCCGCAAATACACTGTTCCGTGGAATAGAGACCCTTTTGTCATCAAGAAGCAGAAAAAATCCAAAAACATGTTTGACTTATAGATGCCAACCCATGTCAACCCCTACTTATTCATTTCACCCTTATGACAGAGATAGTGTTGCGTCCTTTGTAAAGTACTCCAGGACATCTTTAGTTTGATGTCTTTTTCTTTTAGTAGCCATGAGAGAGAAGGCATCGTCTTTGGATGACCTTGGTAGTATCTCAAAAATTAGACATTGTAAGTTAGCCGCCAGCTCATTGGCGAGGACTCGAGGCTTATTTATGTGGGTTTGTCATTTGTTCTTTTTTACTTGCTTTGTGTATTGTGCATACTGTCTATTCAGACGTACCAATAACCATAGAGACTAAAAACCAATCAGTTCTTTGCATTTACATGCTGCGAGAGCCACATAATGCTCGGGGTTTGGCTGCGTCGACAGAGGCGTGTCTTAACACCAGCACTTAATGCATTCCGATCGCAGCAACTTCTGCAAGTGCCAGGGTTTACAACGACAAATCTGTGGATGCTAAATGGAGAAAAAAAGCGTGACTTTGCAATACCAGCGGCCATCTTGAGCCAAATGGACCTGCTGGGACGCCGTTACGACGAGCTGACGCACGAATTGTCGCAGTACGTGACTAATTCTTGTCCACTTCCTGATCCTTGTTTTACTTGCAAGTCTTTAATGAGGCTACATGGACCACACACAGTAACGATGGCAGTTATTCATCTGACAAGATCACCAACCTGTCTATTGAGTTGGCAGATTTGGAGTCCAAAGTGATGGCGGTGCGGAAGCTTAAAGAAAAGGAGAAAGCTGTGAAGGAACTAGAAGAAATGATTACTGATCAAGCAGTAAGCGAAGATTCCGATGCTCTGGAGTTGCGTCATATGGCCGAGGAAGAGCGTCGCGAGCTACTTGAAGCCATAAACAAGCTCGAACGCGACGTGGTGCTTCTCATGCTGCCTCGCGATGAAGCTGATGAGAAGGGTTTGATACTGGAAATCCGGGCTGGTATTGGTGGCGATGAAGCTTGTTTATTTGCCTCTGACATTCTCAAAATGTACCAAAAAGTAGCATTGGCAAAGGGGTGGAAATTCGAGCTGATGAGTATCTCAGAGACAAACCTAAGTGGTGTAAAAGAGTGTGTATGCTCTATCAAAGGTCGCGGTGCCTTCGGTCGAATGAAGTTTGAGAGTGGCGTGCATCGTGTGCAACGAGTACCAGTAAATGACGTGCGTGTCCACACAAGTGCCGTGGCGGTGGTTGTACTGCCTGAAGCCGAAGACGTGGAGGTAGACATTGACCCAAAAGATCTTCGCATCGATGTGTACCGCGCGTCAGGTGCTGGCGGTCAGCATGTCAACACGACGGAGAGTGCGGTGCGCATTACACACATTCCGACGGGCATCGTGGCGGCAGTGCAAGATGAGCGATCTCAGCACCAGAACAAGACCAAAGCGTTGAAAATTCTACGTGCGCGCGTATTCGATGGTATACGTCGGAAACGTGATGCAGAGCGTCAGACAATGCGCAACTCTCAGGTCCTTTCGGGAGATCGCTCAGAGCGCGTGCGCACGTACAATTTTCCTCAAAGTCGCGTGAGTGATCACCGCGTGAATGTTACGGTATTTGGCATAGAGCGGATGTTGAACGGTGAGCTGCTCGACGATCTTGTTGACGCGTTGGTAGTGGACGAGCAGAACCAGCTGCTGCAGCAACTTGAATCAGAACCAGAAGACAGAAAGAATACAGCTGTGTGAATTGTGCGCCACATAAATTTGGAATAGACTTTCTCGTATCTAATGTCGCTCAATATGATTTAACGAATAGGAGTACAAAACTCCATTGCGCAATACGCTTTTGACGAAATGAAACTTTCGTTTAATATGCTTGTTGATGTACAAGTGGTTTAATGAAGGCATTTCTCACTTAACAAATCTTAAGCTCATGCAATTGCACTACATGTTTAATCATGTCATAAAACAAAACAAACGTGCGCGTGTTAAATTACGCTTAAATGTTTTTATGTTTATTACATATAATAACTGTGTAAAATGTACGACACAAATATTTGAGAAAGGATTTAGCTAACGCGGCTAAAATCTTCAAGTACAAATCAATTATTGCACAAGTTAAATTACGCTTAATGTTAAACGAAATAGGTCAGTCTAAAATGTCTAAGCTAAGCTTCGTACAGTTTGATCGTAGCTTTGTTACAGTGCCAAAGTAGTCATAGAGCTACATGTATGTCTCTCGTGCGTACCAACGCAAATGCGACGTCCAAGACCCAAGTTGATACTAATGCTACCACGGCGCTTTGTACTATAGTGTTGTTCGTGACGTCGAACCACACGCATCGAGATACTGCGAGAGAAGTTAGAGGAGACGCGGTTGATAGTCTGTCCAGCATCCACTTCGAGAAAGTTGGCAATTCGCGTCAGCAGTGAGCAGCCACGTAAATGACACATCTGTAGCTCGAGCGGGTCGCACAGATTCAGTCGCATGACTAGTTTAAGGAAAAATTGGTTCAGTTCGCTAGCACGTGCCTCAAGCTTGTGCTGTGTAAGGTACAAGTGCTTCTTAGGAAATTTGTCCTGTTCAAGACCGGCGAGAAAGTGGCAGTGCTCCTTGCAAGATTTCTGCGTCACACCGTCGCCCAACGTCTTGATTATCTCAAGCCACAGTTCACGAATTTCACTGTAGCGCTTGGGCACCAGCCAGCATGCACGGCTACACGAGACTTGGAGCAGGTACAGCCACGTCCCATCCGCGGAAAGACGCAGCTCGCCTACTTTCACCTGAAGCGTTGAGAGGTCCAACACATTGAGATTGGAACCTTCCATGGACAACTGTTTGCAGAGCAACGACAGGCAAAATCGATAATGCGACTGGAAGATGGGGGACCCTTGCGTCCGCTCGCTACCAAAAAGTACACGATGTTCAAGTAAGGAAAGAATAGAATAACATCCAGAGAACGTTAGAATGGGCAGGATTGGTTAAAAAGACGGTGACGGTTGCAGCTGTGGGATGCGCATCGTGACACGTGGGCGTTGATAAAGAAGCCAAGTGGTAAACGATGTACGACTCGTGTGTATGTAAAGTTGCCTTTTCTTTCAAGTCAGCAGAAAAAGAGCAACTATGTTGTTCTCTGCCATCAAATCCAAGCTCGACGGTGGGCATCTTTCGGGTACGGAAACTGTGGCTTGTCGGCTAGATATACTTAGCGCTAAACGGGGTCCCACAAAAATGGCAGAGAGACCGGTGCTTGTCGCAATTTAGACATTTTGACGAAGCTTTCTATAATTAAAGCTATGTATAATTGGCTCTTGGCAAACAGAGCAGCGCTGGGCATAACGAACGTTGTTGCGTTTGACAACCGAAAAATTTGCGTACATACACGCACATACGGGACAGACAGTCACAGATAAATTGCAAAGTATCACGCGCACTTTCATGTTTTTCGATACAATTTGTTTATATCGTATTTGCTTGTCCGGATACCGGTAAATAGCATGGGTCAGAGCACATTTGCCTCTCGTTGAGCAAATTTCTCAATGGGTCGTTACATAGGTACTTACTTACTGGTCGCACTAACATACGACAAATATCAAATTATTTAACATTGTCACGCGAGCAGTAGCTAAATGTCTTCTCACGTTTCCAAAATTGTGTTACAAGTGGCGATTTGCATCTAGCGTGCGCTTTTGTGGATCTGAATCACAACTTTATCAGTAGCCCAGCTGTCAGTAGTATATACCGCACATTGTGCCGGAATTTTATTCTCAGCGCAAATACCCTAACAAAAGTAGGGCTTAAATTTGCTGATTTCCACCTGTTGAAATCACGAATAACATCTGGTGCGAAAGGTTTCTTAGGGATACCAACGGAATCCCTCTCGTTATTGGTTGGAACTTTAAGTGACACGACGGACGGAGAATTTTCCTCAAGCTAGAATCGACAAGCGTGCGTTTCTGTGTGTGTGGACGACACAGACTTGTTGCATGACTTGAAGGACCTAAGCCGCAGTACACGAGTCCAGCCAGAGACTTTGAGCTCCTTTTGGCAAAGGCGTAGAATTATGCATGACTGTCGAGCCCCACTGAAGATTTAGAAACGGGAAAGAAGAGCGCATGAACTGTTCTCGTCGAGCGCTAACGTACGAAGTCGAAATTTTGGACAAAGAGCCCGGCTATGACGACGCGTTTAGCAAATGTAAGACGTAATATACGTGCCGGTGGTGTTCCAAAAAACAATGTCACTGAGTATTGATCAGATTAAGGTGATAGTGAATGAAGTACTGGAGGAGCGCGATTGGTCTACTCGTTGTCTGATCATCGTACGGAGCATTAACAAGATGTGGCAAAGAAAATGCGACTTGCTGATGAAAACATTACTGTTGATGAGCCTTGTATTCGCAAACTGCGTGCATTCCGCCGCAGTGTTTTGGACGAGATGAGACTTGCATTGCTAGAATCTGCTAAAAGACCAGACGGCCGTGTCAATTAGCGATCCTCGATTGCCAGTCAGCATGAAAGGACTGGCTGATGTGCTTTCTATCAACGCCTGATCAACACAACAAGGAAAGCAGATGTGCACCTGGTTGTTGGACTGACGAATGAAGTGGATAGTGGCTATGTAGCCCAAATATTTGGGGAACTTGTATCTGCTTGTCTTCAAATTGTACTCCAATCGAATTGTTGACAGGTTTGACCGACTAATGGCACTTCTCGTGGTTTAGTGAAAGTTTAGACGCATCTCAGTACAGTGCACTCAAAATACGCGTGCGACGAAAATGCAGCCGCTGTTGCTGAGCTTGCAAGCTCAAAGTTATCCAGTGCAGCCGTTCGCTGATCGAGAGTTCGCAAGTTCATGATCGACAACTTTGTAGGTGTGCTTGATGATGGTGCAGACGCAACGTTGGAGAGATACGAGTGAATGTTAGGGTTACTTGTGACAAGGCGGGTGGCGTACGCGCGACTATCAGTGCAGTCGAAGCCCATCTACGCTCGCATGTACACATAATTTTCCGGTTTAATCTTTATGAACACACTTAAATCCAAACGCTATCGAGTTTGTAATGCATTGTGTATAGATTTAGGTGGCGTGATGATCTTGTGCTAGTTGACACACTTGAGCTTCATGACTATTTAAGTTTATAGAAAACTTAGCCTCGAAACCGAACTGAGCCCCGAAACATAAATCTTTTCTTAGATAAAGATCCAATATGTCGTATTGGAAAGTAACAATATACCCAAGAATCTACAGGCAAAGCGAGCTAGAAAAACTTGATACACACGCTAATGAGTGGAGCAGCAGCTACCGTTTTCAGATGCTCGGAAACACAGATTCGATAGTACATGTTAGCAACGTTTTCGTACTTTTAACTGTAGCTATTCGCGAATTGTCAAATCACATGTCTCCGACAACAAGACTGACCGCAACACACGGAGTCGCACTGATATAAGGTCTGGGCTCTACGACAAGCTGAAAAACGTTCTGCTGGTCAAATCTCCGTTCTTGAGGTAGTCATTGCTTCTGGGTACGACGAACGAATGCTGATTTTACCCAATACTGGCTAACTCTTACGGAAGACCCCAATTGATATCAACAGTCCATTTGATGTCCGTAAATATATTGTCTAAGAGATCAAATTTAACAAGCTGGCAGATACGTCGAATTATTCAAATCGGGGTATAAGCCACTGGGCCCAAAATATGCCTCTCTTCTACAAGTATACTCCCGGTAACTGTGAAACTAATACCCCGCAAATTGACCGGAATTGAAAGCCTGTAATTTCTCAAGGCCATCTAGAAGTGTTTGTTCAACTGCATTGTATCGTAAATACTCGTCGGATCGAAACTCAGGCGAAAGAAGTATTCAAGCGCTACTGTTCCTACAAGAGTATCAGCTACACGCTTAGATGCTATAAAGTTTTGCGCCGATTGATCTCCTTGACCTCGACGAGCTTTGATAATGCTGTAAGTTAGGTTTTTGATGGACGACCAGACCGCCAGTGTTTAATGTAGTTGGCGTTCGGAGAAAAAGGCCGTTTCTATGGAGAATTTTCCCTATGGAAACCATGCCTTTTTTGTCAGTGACAATAAAATGCTCTAGTCCAAGCCTCAATGCTCGAAGTGTGAGATGATATCCGTCAGCTCTGAGAACATACCAAGAATTAGTGCGAGTTCGCAAGCACCGAAAGTCTTTCAGCTAAAGTAACATTCTAAACACCAGTGCCAAACACTAGTTGATCGATGCGAAACAAATATTTGATCAATAAATGCTGACGACAACATTGACCAATGCATTGCTTACATCTCTGCAGCGAACCTTTAAGGGTAAACTTTGTCGAGGCCGATTTTAAACCCACCGAAATTATGTACGAGTTTTTTTTGAATGACGACCCATCAATGCTACGTACGAAAATCTTTAGATACATATATTGGTCAAGTACATGCCGCTTCTAAAAAAAGATTATGAATACCCTCAGGGTAACTGGTATGGGCACCCCAGATGCTTAGCTAGGTAAAACCTACAAATCATCCGATGTGAATGATTATAGCCAGGAAGGATATTTTTTTGTCTTCTATAGCGGGCTTGGTAATCGACTTCTTTTTATGTAGCAGCTTAATAAGATGCCAGGATTTTATTTCGTTCCTGATTGATACGGATTAATCTGATCAAGAAGAATGTGTTTGACCACATCATCCGATCAGTTATCGATACCTAGATGT
Source organism: Plasmopara viticola (assembly GCA_001695595.3). Lineage (NCBI taxonomy): Eukaryota > Oomycota > Peronosporomycetes > Peronosporales > Peronosporaceae > Plasmopara > Plasmopara viticola. Next base: position 438,680 of record MBPM02000059.1, read on the forward strand.
GCCCTGCGAGATCGAGAATGACAATGCTCGATAATAGCAACGATGTACCCACTGCTATCAGCTACGATTAATATCCCACAACTTGTCCCGATGGCTGTCGATGTGATGATTGTGTCTGTGCTTTAGGAAGAAATCTCTTCCTTTACGGATTCATCGAGGCGTTTAATAAACTAAATTTGACTTCAATCTCACCCAAGGCAGCGCTTGAAAGCAACCTTCAATAAAAAATACCAGTGGTGATGACTACGAACGAATCAAGTTCGACTTTGAGTACTATGATAGGAAAGCAATCAAGGACTTGCTGTTCTGGCACAGCAACCTTGACTTAGTCTTCTTCATCAAAGGTCCTAAGGCCCAGCGAAAATAGTGCTTGGATTTCAAAATGCTTGCAGATCGTGTGTCCCTACCTGGTCTTTCTGAGAAGTTTATGCATCAGGCCTGCTTCTTCGCTTCCCAATATCTAGATACAGGCTGACGCATTTTATTTCTTAGCTTATCGCATAGGCAGATACAAGATTCAGAATGCTGAAGCAAAGCGAATATTAGATATGACACTTGAGCATCTAAAATCAGTGCTTTGAAGAAAAAGTATTTGTGTGGTCTATGTTGCTGTCAGCTAAACGCTTATACCGGTCATCTGGTCGTGTTAACAATTATCCTTGCCACATTAACGACAACACCTTAATCAATTGTGTAAAATGCGATACTTCTCAAAGGGATATGTCTCACAATGGTTCCTATACAATAAGCTGCCTGGATTCAATCCAGGCCCACAACTATATACCAATGACAAAGAAAAGGAAAACAGCTACAGTCAAACGGAAGTTAACATCATTGGCAGCTCATTAAGTATTAAAAAGCGCGTCGCTAAGTGCAAAAAGAGAGAGATTTGTGATGAAGACCTGTGTAAAAAGATAATCAATTATGACGTCAATGGTTTGTACCTTTCACCACTCGGTAATGAAATGCCACGTGGGAGACAAATTACAATTGAAGCGTATCCTGGTTTCACTGGCAAGATCAAGTCTGATAGAGTATTCGTCTTTCCCGAGTGGGGCATTTATACATCGAAACGCATGAAGCAATTATATTTTCAACCAAGCACGCGAGAATAGGAAATCAAAGCCGGCTTGGAAGGTAAGTGGTAGCTATTTTGTGGATTTTTTATGTACACTCCACTGCTCACAAGGCACGTATCGCATAGTATGAAAAATGTAAGTTGTCCAGCTTCATCAATCACAATCTACATATAGCATTTCTTTCTTTTGTAGAAGCTGGGCCGAACAAACAACAAGAAGGTGGTGATGATGTATCTAGGGCCACGATTGCTGAGAAGATGAATATGGTATGGAACAACGGTTTTGGTCAATCTATGGACATAAACAAGTACAAAAAGATCAAGTACAAGTCAAACGGGAAGGCTTTCAAGTCTTAAAATGAGCACTCCACGTCTCATGAGCTGTAGAAAAGCAACGAGGCTAAAGAGCTGATTATGATGATGAGCAAGCTCATTGACAACCCATTTATTTCTCAGTTGCGATCCACCAGATTGCAAAGCTACGCATGCTTCAGTTCTGTTACGACTGCATCGACTTCTAAATTGATCTTTTGTACTTCCAAAATCAGGAAATGGATACCGACTCCGCTTATATCACATTCTGCTGTGGCAATCCATCTAAAATCTGTTACGAACGTGGAATACGTGGGCATATCATACTCAAGTAGATTTGACTTCCGCGCGATCACACCACTGATGTGGCTACATTTGACCATCGTACATCTGGTTTGCTTTAAAATAAATGGTCAGATGATTCTACTGCCTCATTGACCTTGAAGTACTCGATTTGCTATATAGATTTGTCCAATGTCAAGCTTCGAGCAACGAGAGTGCAACAGGCCGTGGTCAGAACGAGGAGGTACTGAACTCAGACGAGCTCGGGACTGTTGTGCCGGATCGAATGACAACTCAAGATGTTAACAAGGGCTTAAGACAATCAGAAGAGCCTGAACCTATAGCCATAGGCAGTCAGACAAAGACAGCGCTAACTTTTTCCAAAGCTAAGCGGCGTGTGCTTGAGAACGGAATTACTACACTTTCGCTCATAGTTAAGGGTCTAGTGTTTTTGTCTCACAAAATATGGAATCGTAAAGCAGCTACTGCCAAACTTGTATTATAATCTTAGAATCGGATGTATGAATGCAAAGACTCTACATGAGAAAAATAGTGAGCTCGATCCGGACATAACGCAAAAAAAATGTTAAGAATTGGTACGCAAAACAGTTGGAATTATAAAATTTCCAAGAGCAAAAGAAGCAGTACGATAAGCTCAAAGTTGCCCCACATAGTTAAACCACTTGGCAAATGACCTTGCGTTCTAAAAAGAACAACTGATTCTGGCCGAGATCAAAGTTGACTTTCGCATCAAGTACAAAAAGGCATTGATCAAACAGGCACCTGCTTCTTTATTGGTAGCGCTTAGAATTTTCGTGCAATAAGCCAAATGTCATCACAAATAAGCTCAGCACTTTTTCTCAAGCCAAGTTGATCGAAAACTACAATAAAGAACCAGGGGATTATAGTGCGATTGACAGACGAAAGCACTTTCATAAAACACTAAAATGAGTAAAATGTGGGAAGAAAAGTGGTCTTGCCAAAAAATCTCTGGAGGTTGCTGGCAAACAGCGTTCCTTCAGAAATGCAAGTGGCGCCCTGCGAGAGAGGGGGTAGGTTCTCATGATGGCATGTGGCTGAAATAGGCCATTTAGGCTTAGCTTCTTATAATTAGATAGTTCTGCTGTCAAACAGCAGAAGACTATTGGCTGTACAAACCGTAAAACGAGGCTCTGGAAAACGATCTCGTATCTATATGACCTACCGCATCGAGAATCTCAGCGCATCAGTAAACGCTTTCGGTCTTTCAAAATCGCCTGACTGATTTCTTATGAGAGAGGAACAAAAAAAAGTCTGTTGTTGTTTGATTGGCTGTTGGGGCGACTTTAATACTCTTTACGATCGAAATAGACTTGATTGTGAAATTTAAAAAACCGATGGAATAGACTTATTTCTTGTCTGTGGCATCGACAAGTACGCTTGAATCTAGCCACAACGTGTCTGGAGTAGCATAGAAAGACGTAAATTCTAGCTGCTTTACTGCACTCGTCAGGAATTTGATGACAATTTTTTGCCCTTGTAGTGCGTACAAATTCCTAGTAGTAAAGTTCGGATAGATATATCCCCGAAAAGACCAAACATACTAAAGTCTTCTTGAAGGCAGTTGTGACGATTTTGCTGAATTTGTATGAGCGATCGACTTGATTTGGCTAGTACAACTAGCGAGAAGTTAAGATAGCGCATAAAATGTGAGCAGCATAGCGCCATCAATTGAGACTGACAAAGCTCCACAAGTGGCTCGTACGTCACGCCCTAGAAATTGGCTAAGGCGTTCGGGAACTCTTCGTGTTGCATGTGAAGCGGAACCTTTCATCTACTATATGCCACGCCTTCAAAATTGAATAAGGCGTCCGGGAACATTTTAGTGCTGCATGTGAAGCGCAAACTTTAATAAAGGGAGCTCTATGGTAGACATCAGAGAAGCACTGACATCCACGTCAGTGCATCAATGCTTGATCGTGGCGATGCTATACGTCTTTTTGTGACCATTGATCTTTCTTGCGCAAAAGATGTGAGTGCATGAGCTAGATGAGCTAGATGAGCCGCAAAGTGCTATGCCAATCAAGGCGCTGCGGTAGGAGCTTAAAGTAGCACGAACACAAACTATTGCTGTGCTCAATGATCGGGCCTACAAAGATTGATTATGTACTCTCATGAAAGGGAGTCTAGGGCAAGATCATGTTGAACCTTTTTACATAGTCGGCTTGAGCTAAACGAAGTATACATGAAGGCTTCTGATGAGGCCTATAGAGCCGATGAGTTTGCCGGTGTAGTAGTCAACTCCTTGTCCTTTCTCAACGAAGACGTTTGAAGACGCGCTGACTTCTGTGATCCACCGAATCCATCATATTGCACGATGAAGAATTATTAAAATGTAATTATATGGGACCCGCTTTCTAAGTTGCAGCTTAACAAAAGTGTACCGCATAATTTAAGCTTCATCGGCATATGTTTTTGTGCAAGTCTCATGACTGAATTGGTTCCATAAAATTTATCTCTCCATTTCATGCTGTTCTCTGTCAGAAAGTCAAATGGCAATGGGCGCATCGTAAACGCTCATAGTATTCTTGTGGTCGCTATCTTGAAATAAAGCGTGTTGTTAGATAATATATGCCATGTATCCCTTACAGTGCACTCAACTCAGTCGAGGGGTATCATCAACTCTTCTGCGAAAGAGTGATATATTGCTGACTGCAATCAGCAATCCCATCGGCATGCTCTGGGAGTGGCTGGCAAAGCCTCAAAAGCCATTGCCTGCATCTGCGTTCTGGTGATGCAATTGATGGAGCCCCACAAGCGTATACACAGACATACTTAGGGAATAGTCGTGCAGAGATCAAAAGACGGACGTAAGACAGCATGTTTTACTGACGAACGGTTTTCAAATGCATGCACACGAATTAGCTTTTGTCTAATGCACATAGCTTCAACGCAAAAATCAAGTGCTTGATTGGAAAGCATGGCCTTCGGATGAGGTCCAAAAAGGTCAGGGCCATTGTAGATTTACCGGCCCCATTGTATTAGTGGCCTTGCTAATCACTTACATATGAACAGAAAACTTGCGTAAAGGTGCCAAGGCTACTTTTGATTCTCTTGAGAAGCGTTTTAGAGCTCCGGCTTTCAACAAAGTTAACAAAATTTGTTAGAGGCCCCGATTCGGATCCGAGCGTTTGCTCAGTGACATCCATGACACTATCTTTTATCATCGGCACTACACATATGCAGGCAGACACATACAAATTTAATCCGGCGATCAGGCTTGATGCTCGGGTTAATTATGCTGATTTTAAGGACTACTTGGCCCGCGACCAAGAGCTTCTTGCGAAAAAGTATGCTATCGTCAACTTCATTGAATCTAATCTTCTTGTGATCGATTGAAATCGATGGTATCACAAACAACTGATACTTCTCAAGACGTGAAGAGTTCGATAGTACGTCGTAAAAGCGAACTATGATAAGGTTTTCGTTTACAATACTACTTTTTCCCTCTTGACAAAAACACGTCACTTTCATCTTTGTCTATGGTGGATCCTAATGCATTACATACCTGATGATTTTCTTTAGCTGGCTTTTGACGAAGTCAGATAACATTTTCGTATAGAAACTGGAACCGAATTAAAATCTACGGAAAACTACTTCTGAGCCTCTTCTTCATCTTTTCCTGAAGTACTTGTGTTTTTAAGAGAAAATGGCAGTTTCAGGTGCCTTGACTTGCATTCAAAGCTATCAACCACATGTTTTAATGCAAAGTTAACTCTTGACATCCTGTCGTTCCGCTTCAGCGCACACAGGCCTTCAAGCACATAATTGCCTTCGTCCATTTGGCTATCTATTTGGGAATGGTCCGCTGGTGACATCAGTAAGTAGATACATGACTCAGCTTACCACACGTCCTTATAAATGAATCACGTCGCAAAATTTCAAGCTTGATAAAAAAGAATGGCCGAAAGCTTGGCCGATATTAGCTTTCTTACAATTCGTAAGAATGTAGAATCGTTTGTAAGCCTGATAACACCGGTGAACTGCCGGAAGTCTAGAAGTCTCGATTCTGTCATTGGCTTGCCGAACCATAGAGCTTTTCGCGTGTCGCCTAAGCAAAATGATGCAATTGGCATTCGATCCGGCAGACTTGCTGGTGCACAAATAAAAAGCTATTGACGATTGCAATAGCTACGAAACCGCTACGTTTTGGCAAACCGTGCTTCGATTTCTCGGACTGCATTGTTTGATGCAAATTTATTGAGTGAGAGTATGCAGCTTCAACGCATAAAAACATTAACATACTCTGCGCAACCCATCTCCTACGACTTTCTTAAATAGCTCGGTCTGCTCATTGATCTGCTGTGGTCAAATACAACCTAGTGCAAAGCGCTATATGACTTACCTTTGCAAAAGAGCCCACGAATAGGGAGTCTCAGCCCGAGACAGTTGCCTTTGAGACCTTTTTTTTAGGACACGGTCAATTGGGTCCATCGTAGCCGCCTAGTGAACTATCTTGCCCAACCGGTCGGTACAGACCACAAGCTCGATTTATCTGCCGAGTGATTTGGTAGTCTCTAGTCAACGCGGTCGTCTTCCCGTGCAACCGTCCACAGGCAGTTTGGTGTTATCCAGCGCTTCGCCTGGCCTTTGTCTTGGGACTGTGACATGAGTATTTGCAGTTGCACCAAATGTTAATGTTTTGCAATTTCGTCACAACTTTGGAAACGTACATGACTGTAATACGGTTCTTGAAATCTTACGGATGGCAGATAGTCATGACGAATGTTGTGTAGGTGATTGCAAATTCAAAACCTGCCTCTCCATTCGAAACACAAAGTACGAGCTTTCGTCTTGCGCTTGTCCATGTTATCAATAATGGTTTGTCAGTGTGCGATTTTATTTTCGCAATAGAAGAACGCTCGATGTGGCACAAATGAAGAAGTTTGTTCACAAATTACACAAACTTTCGGCACTTGATCATGGCATCCCTCGAACGGTGATACCAAGAGGATACTGTCGCTATATATATTCATAAAGGTTGCACCGAAGCAACAAAAGTCTATGAGCCTGCAACGCGGCGTGCGTATAGGAAGGAGAAAAATCTATATCTCATACCCAGTTCATGAACGGAGGCGGTTATTAAGGCAAGCGTTACCTATAAGCTTTACTGAAGTATACAGTAATGGAGCAATGTCCAGTATGGGCCTACCCCCTGGTGCTCACTATTTTTGAGAAAAAAATACCTGATGTTCAGTGAGGTAATATTCAAATCTCTTGGGAAAAGATCACGCAAGAGATGAGAATCATGCTTGAATTCGAGCAATGATGGTGTCATATGCTGGACATGGCAAGTGTTGAAACATGGATGCTATTGAAAGAGTCAGACACTAGTGATGGCAGTAACGAGCATAAAAGTCTCACCATGCGACTGCTCGTAGGTGATCGCGACTGTGCTTTCATTTTTCACATGGTTGTACATGATCGCTGGCCTAAGACTTTGCGTCCCTATTCGAATATGGTGTAGACACATGTACCAAAGGGGATTGCATTGTGACTGTATCCCAGTATCGGCAATGTATGTAGACTCAACACTTTCATGTAAGCGAAAGAGCATGCAATTGCGTTTTAGCGTGAAATGAACGCTTTTAACATAAATGCTCGGCTTTATGTAACGGTCCGTTGTATCGCAACGATGTAGCGATTTTTTTATACCAGATTTCATGGAACGATTGGCATCGTGTCTGACACACGCGAGGTTTTAGGGATGCTGCACCAAATTTTGTGCTGTACCATTGTGTGCAAATCCTTTCATTTGATCAAAGTTGTCTACGGAACGCGTCATTCATCATTATTGTTGCAACATCGCACATGGCGGCCAAACACTCGTCCGTCCTGTCCCTCTTCCTCGGCGCGCAGAAGTCCACGCTATTGCTCGCGGCAGTGACGGTAATTCTCAGCGCGACCATTTACGTCAATGTCACTCTTATGAGTGATGCGTCTATCAGCCATCGCGTGCAGGACATTCAGTTCAGTCGTTCGCATCAAGACTTAAATGATGACATGACAACATTTACGCAAAAAAGGTTAGAGAATATAACGCATCCGAATTCAACCTTTTACAGACGTGGAAAGTATTTTGACTCGACTGTCAATCGCGAGCAATCGATTTTAGTGTGTCTTCACGACAAGATCGTGAACATGGGCCTGTCGCTCATTCGAGAGTTACGCTGTCTCGGAAACCAAGAGCTCATCCAAGTTTATCACTGTGGAAACGAAGAGCTGTCGGACGAATCGGTGGCAGTTTTATTCGACCTCGATACTCGCGTGGAGCTTGTAGATGTGTGCTCCGATCTGTCGTCCCGTGGTATTTTTTCAGCAGAAATGGCCAAAAATTTTAGTAATTGGTGGATCAAGCCGCTCGCAATGTACCACACGGACGTTCGCCATGTCATGCTGCTGGACGCGGACGATATCATCTTGAAAGATCCGGTAGTTGTGCGTAGTCTGGATGGATACGTTAAAACCGGCACTACGTTCTTTTACGACCGCGTCGTACCCGGCAAGATATTCCTGAATGGCCGCGACAACAAAGAGATGTACTTGCACAGATTGCTAAGCCAATTTGAGTACGCCAAATTCAACGTATCTGAAGGATTCGCACCTTCGAAGCACATGCGCAACACGTTTGCATACAAAGGTTTGACAGTGCATGAGATGGATTCGTCAATGGTGTTGATTGACAAGCAACGGGCTGGGAAGGCGGTCATGGATATTTTGTTTTGGCTTATCACAGTGGAACGCTTTCGCTATAAGTTTTCGTGGGGTGACAAAGAGACCTTTTGGTTAGCGTTCGAATTGGCACGTGTTCCATACTCTTTCTCGCCATGGGGGGTTAGCGTGGTCGACTCGATGCCGAATGAAGACATGAAACACCACCCAGATTCGCTCTGCGGTAGCATCTTGCAATATATGCCAATCCAAGATACCGAGGAACAGCCGGCCGAAGTTTTATACTTGAACGGCAAAGCATTGATTGACCCGTACCCGGAAGGGTACATACACATGGAAAGAACCAAGCAAAATGGTTTGTTCAATGCAGTCTCAACCCACATGACGCCTCGTCAAAAGCGGAGGCAGACCAACAAAACGGCGCATCCTGGCAAAAAATTCAACCTGGAATGTCTGGTTGGAATGGGAGCGACACCCTTGCCGAAAAAGTTTTCCCAGCATTTGTTGCGTCGCCGCCTTCACTTTTTTGGCCTTGCCATGGGTGTGCTTGGCTCGCTGCAGCATTGTGAAACGTACGCGTAGAGAAAGTTGAGTGCTTTGTATGGATGGATATTGTATACTTGGAAGGTGGGTTTGCTCGAAATTTAGTAATCACCCCGCAATCGAATCACAGCGTAATCAAATAATATACGTTACATTAGTGTGTGTACCACACAGTGTTGTTCCAAAGAATACATTCATTAAGTGATAAATAGTTATGTATTAAACGCTAAAAAACATGGTTAATTGGCTCCCTGCCGGTCGCTCTGCTTGATGTGCTCTACTGCGACCGTCGAGAGCAGCGCCACTGCTTCGTTTGCATACTGCAACAGCACTTCTTCCACGACAGGAAGTGCTGATTCATTCCATGATATTGTCGTGTACTTTGGTGCCGTGATCTTAGATTGGCCGTAGCACCATTGAGTCTTCTCGAACTCCGGTGCGCCATTGAAAATCTGGATCGAGTAATTCAGACGTAGCAATTCGTACGGCATATTTGAAATGCCCAAGGGCACGTGGGAGCTGTCCGAAAATGCGTCTGACAGTCCTTGTGTCTTTGCAGTGGCGGCAACTTGACGTGCTTGGAGCGAAGGAGCACGGTATTGGAAACGCTGCAGATGCGTCCAGACTTGCTCGTCAGGCTTGTGGTTAGCTCCAAGACCGCCTGTCAGCTTTTTGACGTTGCGGTGCAAGAACAATGCTTCTCCAGCTGTATCGTATTGGACCATTGACATGCCACAAAATTTCGATTTTCGCACTGTACCAGCAAGTCCTGGTGGGTAGGCGATCATATGGAACGCAGTTTTGGTCTTCAGCCACGCTAGGCGAAAGAGATCTTTGTCGCCGTGTACTAATTTGTATCGAGAGAATAGATTGGGATCGTGAAAGGTCAAGAGGGTCAGCATTCGTAATGCTGCCGAGCTCTTTGTCTTATCAATCACGAGCTGACCACTCTCTTGCTCGAACATATCCGTGAATGGCAAGTCTAGAAGTTCCCATATCAAAGAGTTTTCGTTTATGTTAAAAATTGTGTGCGCCGGATGCCAATAATCTGGCCAAAACACAGCACCAGTCTCTTTAAATTCCGGTATTTCGAACAAATAGCTTGGATCTCGAACAGGGACATTATCCGCATCTAGAAACAGCACATGCTCAAGTCCAGTCTGTGTGATAGCCCACACCTTTGAATTATAGCCTTTCACTCTCGCATCCGTGATTTGATGCAACGTCAACGGACCATACTCTTCTTGCAATTTCTTAGGAATATCATCGAGCAACGAAACTCTCTCGTCAATGTCCATTTCAGACTTGATATACCACAACTCTATCAACAGCGTACAATTTAGCGCCCGCAATGCACGAATTAAAGCGTACGCACTCACCAGCAGCTTTGGATAAATGACCATAACAATGCCTTTACGGTGACCTGTACGTGTCAATGCGCTATTCTTGCCACGACTTTCTTTTTCGTATTCAACCGTCGCAATAAGCTTGGCCACTTCCCACTGAAAGTCCACAAAGTCGCCAGCATGACGACAACTTAGCACCACGCTGGGATGCAACGAGTTACACGATGTGTGCATCGTCTGGATTTTTCGACCCGTCCCTTCGTCTTCCATGAGACAATAACCACCAACTCCACCACGTACAAACTGGTCACAGCCTCGATTCTTCGTTGCGGTTTCGGATGGTTGCAAGTCACAACTGTCAGTCTGTTTCCAGCCGATGCAGCGTAAGTTTGGCGGTCTGTTTCCTGTATCCAATAGATACCGCCTGTCCAGTGACATTTTTATATAATCTTGATCAATTGCTGCTCTTTGTCGTCCTTTGAAGCGGCCACGATGAGAAGTCGAAATGGAAGACAGAAATGCGCCACTCAGACTTAGTCCCCACACCACGAAACTTAGAGCATATAGGCCAATGACAGAGAAAAGCGCCAATACACTCATACGAGGTGCCATTCGTGGCGAATTTGGTGGTGTTTGTGGTAAAGCATATTGTCGCTCAGCGCGCGCATAGGGCAAAGAAGTCATGAGTGACAAGAGGATATAATATACAAGACTGACTTGACTGCCTCTGACGTGTACAATACCGTCCGAATTCTTATGCGGCTTTAGCTTACGTAATCCACATAATTATCAGGTGCTGAACATCATTTCAGTGGTCGTACTCTCAAAACTAATTGTGGTTTTTTTTCTACTTTTATCCTTATCACTCGACGAATAGAAAGATTGACCCATGGAAGCGCACTCCAAGTCCAAAACGAGAAAAAATGGTGGTAGTCTGGCACTTCAACGTGTGCTAGCTGAAGATGGCGCGTGGACGACCACTAACGTTCGAGATCAGCGAAAATTCGACTACAGTTTGCTACCAGCGGAATTACCCGTCCCGATTCGAGAAAAAGTCACGAAGATGCTGCAAGAACGAAGAGGCAAGGAAAAAGGACAAGAAACAGCTGTTATCTCCAAAGCGCCGTGGCAGCACGAACTTGAGCATCATGTCACTCGATTGCTGCAACAAATGCGTTTGCAACCACAACAATTTCGAGAATTACTTTGGATCGCTGCATGTGAACCAAAGGGTCAAGATGGTGAAAGCAACCGCTCGGACTGGACATTTGTGGATGTTCACAAAGCTTTCGGACGGATTCGTCGAGCGGCCATGACACTTGGCGAAGAGACATTTCATATGGTTTGTAGAATCGTCCGACGTAGCGAAGTGATTGGTGTCCTTCCACCTGATGCGCACACGGTGCGGTTGGTATCTTTGTATAAGATGCAATTGCGGCAGCACGTCACCATACGCGCAGTGGTGGAGTGTATACAGCAGGCGTGTAGTGGACTGAAAGAGGTGGACGAGTCTGAACAAAATGAGGTTGGTGGCAAGGCAGTGAATGAACACACGTTGCATCAACGACAGGTTAAGAGTGCCATCGGACGTGCCAGAAGAGCGAGAGACAGAGAATTGGTGATTTCTACTCGAGCAGCTAGGGCTTCAGCGGACGCAACAGCTCAAAAAGCAAGAAAAACACACGATTTTGACTTAGGTTTGAATAATAAGATCACATCTGTTCATGATTTTAAGCTACGGGCTTTGGAGCGTCTCCTTGCCAGTACGCGGCAGCGCAAAACATCGATAGATTTCAACACATTGTCGAACGAGGCACTTGCACAGATTCAAGAGCGCGTGACAGCATTTCTCTATCAGAATCGAGACAATTATCCGCTATGGGACGAATCGCGTTTGTCGCGAGAGGAGACAGCTCGTTTTTTGCGTACATTAGTAGCGACACTCTTGACAATGCCGTTGCTGCATAATTTAAAAATTGACCAAGCTCTCGAAATGGCAAAAGCTATGAAGTGGCAAGTAGTGGCTCCCGGCAATACGTTTGTGGTCCAAAACACTGAGATAGACGCACTTTACATTGTCATGGATGGAACTATCGTCTCATCTACAGTGCCAGAGCCAGCTTCTGATTCAGTTCTGTGTCCCAACATGACCATTACATCCCCAGCGTGGTTTGGGGAGCTAGGAATGGTCCAAAATGCCGAGTGCTGGTCCCAGACGCTCTCAGTACAATCAACGCAAGAAGCAACTCTGCTGGTGTTGCCCAAATCAACGTTTGAAATACTTTTACACCGATTTTTTACGACTGGAAAACCTTTTTCGCCAATTTCCACTTCGAGTGTGCAACCACGACGACCGTCGTCATCTCCAGCAGTAATTACGAGACGTTTGACAAAGTCGAGCATCGTTTCTGCACGTCGAGTATCGACAGCTGTGCCCGTTGCCGCGATGGAAGTCAACGTTGCACGATGGCACGAAGTTCGAGACGAAGCACTTCGAGACTATCGAGCAGGTCTTGAGGCTGAAAAGCGAGCAGCTGCACATGAAGCTCGTCAACGTGCGATGGATGAGCTAATGTTGACATATGTAAAAGATGACCATGTAGAATTTCAAGCCCACCATACGGTCAGCAAGTCAGCGTTGGAGTTGCTGAAAGATCTCGATGAATATCGTGACTTACCAAATGAATTAAAACAAGATAGTCCTTCTTGTCCAACAACAGTGTCTACCTCTAATGTTCCGAATCAGCTACGAGAGTATTATCGGGCACTCAGTACTCGACGTTCGATCGTAAGGTCACAACAGGCTTCTAATGCACCTTTTGACTTAGTGGATCAGCCGAGTCCTAACTTACAAACAACTGGCGTGCAAGTCCCGATCGTAAATATTGCTAATACTGTCTCAAACTCAGTCTGTACCGAGAAAGAAAACGCTGCAAGCTGGAAGGCTAAAGTAGAAGAAGAAGTCATGAAAGCGCTAAGTGGAGAAAGTAGTGGATGTTGTGCCGACGCGTTAATGAAGAACGTGTTATCGACACAGCAGAATCACTCTACCGCAGCACCGCTGGTGAAAGACGTCATAACAATTTTACCCTCTCATATCACTATCAAGTCGTCTTGTACGCAGCCGAAAGCTGCTGAGTTTAGGAAAGATAGCGAAGCGATCTGGCTACGCAGCCACGCAAAACCTATCGTCTCGGGGGTAGCAAAAACCGATACGAATGCGTTACTAACCAACACTCGAGTTAAGGATAAAGTCACACCGATACTCTATGATGCCAAGTCCTTGACGACTAAGCACTTTTCAATGCCCGCAGTAAAGCACGACGAATTGCTTGACAAAAGAAGTGCACAGAAGAATATGATACAGAGGAAAAGGTCGCATGCTTTGGCTCTGCCAAGTGGCCAACCTCAGTCTAGTGACAACAACGTAGTCGATCCTTCTACTTCACTGCAACCTCAACGTCACAGTAATGCATCAATTGCCCAGCGTGCAAATCTCCAGCATCGAATGGATTTTGTTTTCCATGAGCTTCAGCTGTCACCAAGTTTGCAATCAGACATTGGCCTTAAATACGCAAACGCCGACCATCACGATCACTTTTCAATGGCCGTCTCGCTTTGGGAACAAGTGCAACAAAGTATTGGCCAACGAGAGATTGTGTTGAAGACATTACGGGATTTTGAGATGCTGGCTAGCGATCCCCGTCGTCATTTTCGATCGATTTCTACTCGTCGATTACACGAGGAGAAAGAGCGAGACGCGTTGTTTTTAAAGCTCAATCAAACTTCGACTGTTTGCTTGAATGCAATGGACAAGCTCTGGCAATGCTGTGGAGATCATGTCTATCTCGGTGATCGCTCTTATCGTGACAAGATGAAAAAAGATTACACAGAGCTGCTGTACGAAGTAGAACAGGAGCGACTCCATATCATTTACGACGAAGATCGGCCTCGAATTGTACCAACAATTGACAATGAAATTGCAGATGACACGCAAGCGTCTTTGACTTGCTCCTTCTTGAATCACCCTCGCGTAAACGTGCGTGCACGGTCATCAGTGGCTCTACGTCGTCCAAGTAGTAGGAAGGATAGAGAGTCTTGCAAAACGCCCGATGTTAATGCAACGAGGTACGTGTTGGAGGACACGGCAACCGCAGTCATTGCGAACGACAATCAAGAAGTGTCGACTTTGATGGATGAGAACCAAAAATTGTCATTTGTGGTTGACGGAGCTGATGCTGAGCCACTAAGCCCCCGGTTTAGACTCGCTACTCCTCGTGAATCCATCTTTGTCCCAGTCAGCCTTCAACATGAGTCATCACCACCAGAAGACGAGCAACATTGTTTAAAAAAAGAGTCTAAAGTTACAATTCAAGTTCAGCAGCAACGCCAGATTGAATGTCTTGCATTGACCCGACAACTGAATCAACAACAGCAAGAAGGCTCGATACCGAATGCACCTAAAGACGCAGTGCCTTTAGCTCAAGTCATAAGGCCTCCAGAAGGAACGGAGAGTGCACCAAAAAATTGGATGGAACCGACAAAAGATCGACAAGAAGGCCGCGACTCATTGAAACGTTTATTTCAACACTTTTTGACTCGCAGTCATCCTTCAGACTCGCGCAAAAAAAGTAATTGCTAAGGAGTTCGAGGAAAGCGAACGCGCTCGCCGAACGGATCGCGGCTACGTGGGTGCGAAGCTTGAGCTAGCCGACCAAGTTGAGTCTCCACGAGCTCGAGATTGTGTTCATACGCTTCTCCACGGTGTGCAAACCAATCTAAAAAGCGCGTGCTCAGCTCCATATGCTCCTGAAGTTTCAGACCTTGATTTTGTAAATCTTGTACACTTGTTGAAAGAGATTTGAAAGCTGTTTCGGAAGCTTTGGTCGCAAGTTGCTGACTTAAGACTGCAAGTTGCGCTTGTGTGTCTCGTCGTGGGGCTTTAGTCTCAAGAGCATTCTATATGCAACAGCACAAAGAATTGGTTCGACATTAAAGTTGACAATTGTTTCTCTACGAACCATAACGTGGCGATATTGTTGTTGAAGTTGGGTGGCAAACGCACCGGCACTCGAGTGAAACTTTGCTGAAAGCGTGCGCAGTGTCGTGTCGCGCGTGACTGCATTCGTTTTGAGCTCATTTAGAGTCTGGTGCAAGTGCTCGATAGTATCATTTGTTTGTAATATGTGCGGAACGACTGTTTGTTGATGACGCTTCTCCATATTGTCAAGCGACTGTTGAATCTCGTTCGTGTGTCGCCATATCTTTTCGTGTTCATCATGACGAGCGTCGCACTGTAACTCGAGCCGAGCCACGGAGTGCTCCACCTGCTCTTGTTGCGTTTGTAAGCTATTTAGATGTGTTGATAGTTGGGTAGCCATCGGTTGAAAGCCGTGAATTTGTACTAACATACCGTCTAGTCGTGCTGCCTCCGACTGGCACAAAGAAAATTGAGTGATTAAGGAACCAACTTGAACACGAACCGAGTCGCACCTTGTCCATCTTGGCAACTAGTTGCTTTTCAACAATATCAATTCTTTCGCTCAACTCTTTCTGCTCTCTTTGTAAACATTGCACAAATGGTAGGCTGGCGAGCTCATTGCGAAGTGTGACTTCAAGCTGTGCTGCGATCGTTTTGGCTCGGCTGTTCGCGTCTTCAACCTCCTGACGGTCCGCTTTGAGTCTTAGCTGGAGATTAATTGCCTCAAGCTGCCTCAGCACTGTAGACTGGAAATGTTTAAGTGCAGACAAGTCGTTTTCTGTAGCACAAACACGGACACCGAGTGGAGAGACAGCAAGATGAAGAGTTTTGCAATCTGATACTGTCTGGCGCTGTGCGGCCTGCAAAAGCCGCAAATTTTCCTTTAACTCGCATATTTGGTCGGCCTGAGCATTGAGCATCGATACAAGTCGATGGATGGAAGCTTCGACGGCGTGGGCGTCGAAGAGGTCGGCGACTTGCAGTGTAGTGACGGTCATGTATCTTTGAAGAAAAATATCCATTTATTCGGTGTATTGATATTCATACTATGATTGATACATCCAAAGGAAACTTTACTAGTATGAATATTAGTAAAGTTTTCTTTGGATGTATCAATCGGCAAATTAAATTATAGATCAATTATTGAGTTTAAAAAACGTAGTACATCTACCGTCATCAAGCATCATATTAAAATGCTTATGTGCCGGCTGCATCAAGAAGCACAGTGCCAACAATGCATAGATCGAAAATGTAAAGCACTCTCGCAAAATTGAGCACAAAAGCAGTCGAGCTTTGTATCTAGCAGTATCCATTACAGTAGCGCCCTTACATACTAACATGCCTATCGTTGCACTTCAATCTTGTGTATCTCAGAATCGACAAATGTTTTTCTATGTATCAATCCATATATTAAGGTGTCACCACACGATCACAACTGTTACTCAATCTGCTCCGGTATCTGATTAGTGTGCCACCTTTGCAGGGGGTTCTGTATTATGAGAGAGTACGCTAAGTGGTAGGAAAGCCGTCGATACGTATGTCTCACAATGCTGCAGCGAGCCAAGCACGCCCATGGCAAGGCCAAAAAAGTGAAGTCGGCGACGCAACAAATGCTGGGAAAAGTATTTTGGCAAGGGTGTAGCTCCCATTCCAACTAGACATTCGAGATTAAATTTCATGCCAGGGTAAACCGCTTTGTCCGTCTGCCTTCGCTTTTGACGAGGCGTCATGTGGGATGAGACTGTATTGAACAAAGCGTTTTGCTTGTTCTTTTCAATGTGTTTGTAGCCTTGAGGGTACGGGTCAATCAATGCTTTGCCGTTCAAGTATAAAATTTCTGGCGTCTGTTCCTTACTATCTTGGACGGGCATAAAGTGCAAGGTGCTACCGCAAAGTGTATCAGGGTGGTTTTTCATGTCTTCATTAGGCATCGAGTCGACCACGCTGACCCCCCAAGGCGAGAAAGAATATGAAACCCTTGCCAATTCGAACGCTAACCAGAAAGTTTCCTTATCGCTCCACGAATATCTGAAGCGAAAGCGTTCCTCCGTAATAAACCAAAACAAAATATTCATGACCGCCTTCCCAGCTCGTTCCTTGTCAATTAACACCATTGACGAATCCATCTCCTGAATCGACAAGCCTCTATATGCAAAAGTGTTGAGCATGTGCTGTGAAGGTGCGAACCCTTCAGAAACGTTAAATTTAGTGTAATTGAACTGGTGTAGCAGTTTGTGCAGATACTTTTCATCGTTGTCGCTGCCAGTAAGAAATCGCTTACCGGGTCTGACTCGATCGTAAAAGAACGTAGTCCCTGTTTTTACATACCCGTCAAGGCTGCGCACAACTGCAGGATCTCGTAAAAGGATATCATCCGCGTCCAGCAAAACGACATGGCGGACATCTGTGTGATATATTGCGAGCGGCTTGATCCACCAATTCCTAAAAGTTTTTGCCATGTCTGCTAAAATGATACCACGAGACGACAAATCGGAGCACACGTCTACAAGTTCCACGCGATTATCCAGCTTTAATATATAACTTATCGATTTACCTGACAGCTCTTCTTTTCCACAGTGATAAACTTGGATGAGCTCTTGATTTCCAAGACAGCGTAACTCTCGAATGAGCGACAGGCCCATGTTCACTATCTTGTCATGAAGACACACCAAAATCGAACACTCGCGACTTACGGTCGGATCAAAGCTTTTCCCACGCCTGTAGAAAATTGATTCTGGATGTGTTGTATTCTCTAGACTTTTCTTGTACAACTCAGTGTCATTATACAAGTCTAGATGCGAACGACTGAGCTGCAAGCGATGGCTTTGACTAACAGACGCATTAGTCACAAGAGTGACGTTGATGTAGATGGTCACACTTAAAATTATCGCCACTACCACAAGCAATAGCTTGGGCTTTTGTGCGTCGACGAAGAAGGAAGACTTGGAGGGCGAGCGTTTGGTTGCCATCATACGCGAGTAGCAAACTTGCATCTTGTACTACGTCAAAATATTAAAAAGTGCTGCTCTTTAGCACCGCATATTATAATATTTGAAGAAAGCTTTTGAGACTAAAATTGTTAGTATTGCAATTGCAAAGAGTCCGGCACCGTAGAATCTGCGCTTGCTTAATCTCTGCAGCCTCAGCAGCAACCTGACGGATATACGTTTCAAGTCTGAAAAAGGGTAGGTTTGCTATCTCTTGTGCGTCAAAGAGCTTACTCTTGCTGACGTCGCGCTCCCCGTAGCAAGTCTGGGATTCGTGAAACTCTGGGGTTGCGTTGTACAGTTGAACCTTGTAATTTTCTAATTTAGTTGTCATCTTGTCTTAAACTACAGCAAATGCGTCCAGACGATTTAGTCAGGATTTCCGTCTAATTCTGGACGCTCTAAGGTTGGAAGTGGGGTCTCGTCCGCTTGCATTACCGCATTCAGCTCTTCAATCGACGGAGTTGTTTTGCCTTCACTTCGGAATCTCGACCGAATTTCGACCTTTTTTTTGTTCGTGCAAACGCTTGAGCTTTATAGTCGATCTTTTCTCGAAGACGTTCACCCATAAGTTTGTGCGAGTTGCGGTGCAGGAACGACACGTCGCCCTGGGCGTCATGTTGGACCATGGTCAAGCCGCAGAAACTGTCGTTAATTATTTTGCCTGCGATGGCAGGAGGAGACAGGATCATGTGAAAAGGAGCTTCAAGCTTGAGCCACGCCAAACGAAAAAGACCCTTATCGGCGTGGACAATTTTCATGCTGTCGAAATGATTGGACTGGTGAAATATGAAGAACATCACGAGCTCGAGAGCTTGTGCATGGCATTGGCGGTCACTCAAAATTTGTCCGCTTTCCTGTTCAAACATATTGATAAAAGGCATGTCAAGGACGATTAATCCCTAATTTAAGAATGTAACCGATTGCAGTTTAAGACTGATTTATGAAATACAATACTTGCAATAATTCCATAGTTATAAAGTCAACTATGAAGTTCGTGCAGGGACTTAAAATAAATAATATCAATAAGCTGTCGTATACTATTGGCCTTCGTTAAAAAGCAACATTTTAACGAAAAGTATGCTTTGTATAATGGCCTCAATAATAGAGATATGTCTATCATCGATCACCCTTTGGCTTTTACACTTAAAGTTGGTTTGGTCGTAACAGTGACCGAATAGGCAGCAAGGATAAATTCTGGTGGCCGGATTGTATACGCTAACTCAGATAAATCTTTAAAAGGTTGATTAGCGTTGAAGGCATAATGGCACAGTAGCGCCTGAGGATGCGCGCGCACCATGAATGGCAAGCCAAAAGTAGCTCGTCGCATCGACGAGAATTTTTTCCGGGCCAGTTATTTACTCAAGGATGCGATAACGCGCTTAAATTGCCGCCAGTTAAATCCACCTGTAGGCGATGAAATGACAAGGAGTGACACAAGCGCGTATACAAGCACTCGCATGGACCCTTGTCAATTTATGCAGTGCAGAAGCCTAAGGTCAAACTTTTATAATATTGATAAAAAAAAATTTAAATTAATTTTATTAAAATTTTTCTATTAAAAACATCAAAAATGATAATTTTTATCAAACTTTTATTTATTGAATTGACCATGTTCTGAAAATAGCCTCGGCACACTCTACAAAGGTGCTAGAATTGTTGTCAAATCCGTTGGCCAAACGAAGGTAAAGACATACAAAGATCTAAGATGCTCTCGCAGATGAGGCCACCAATATTGAAGACCAACACAAAGATTCACTAATCTTTGGTGCATGTGTCGGGTCGATTTAGTGGCTAAAGTCACTAAAGCATTCAAGAGAGGTGATGTAGCTCGCCCACCACCGGGTACCAATTGCAAAATCTATCCACTCACTGTCCACATAAAGCAAAGAGGTGAAGGCACGATCGTGGCCAATGCACCTGGCAAAACGCTCATCTACTTTGCGCGCCGCGAGGACGTCATTTCTCGCATTGCATCGACAGGACTATTATGTTAGAATGGGTCATCTTTTTTCATAACGGCCCACAATGCTTTAAGCACCGCAACAAAGTTCGCTGAAGGATCTCACTCGATGTTAAGAGAAATCAGAAGCTTGTAACAACATTCGGGTACTACCACCACGACGGTTTAATTGGAGAATCTTTTAAGGTATTAAATTTTTATTTGGGGGTGTTGCAGCTCAATATCAAGCCATGTTAAGTGCACCACATTACGCCCGTGATTTTGGAGCTTAATTTGTCACTTGGTGGGTCGTAGCCAGATTATTTCCAAAGAAACAATGCACTTTACATTGCTGAGGCTTAGCACGTTGAAATTTCACATCGGTTGATCCGGGCGAACGTGGCCCGAGACATCACTGTGGTGATATACGTATCGCGGAGCACCAGCTTGCAGACATGTTGACCAAGGCACTAGGGACTAATCGACTTAAATATTTGCTTCAAGCCAGTAGTATCGGTACGTTGGGAGTGAAGAAAAGGCCGCTTGAAGATTCCTTTTCCAGTACCGGCTTAACATTATCGTTGGGAAGGTGAGCTCGAGAAGGTTAGATGCGAAACGAATATATTTAAGTCCTTTGGCCACTATATGCTACCTCTATGCTCCTTAAAATTTTTCTAGAAGCTTCTTTGTGACGTCTTCTATTGAATTCCAGTGACGTCAGCCTACGACGCCATGACCTTACCTGTTTTGGCCGTAATACTGTCCGTAATCTTGTGTTGTCATCCACCTGTTCCGCATGCTTCAGTGGTATGATACCGACATTCACACTCACCACTAATGCTGACTGCGCCTCGGACGGCATAAGACTGCGGCCTACTCGCCTGCTGTTTGGTTTCATTCCGTTGCAACGGCTTTTGGACAGTCATGCTGGAGCCATACCAGCGCTTTCACAAATTGATTGAAGAGGGATAAAAAGGGCAGTTTTACAAACAATTATTGGCGCTTGTGAAACTGCTTCTGCATTCAGTACTCGACTTGAAATACGTCAAGCCTTGGCAATCACCGAGTGGCTTAATATGTCGCTTCTACCTTGACGTGTTGCCTTCTTTCATTAGAAACAGCAGCAGTTATTTGGCCGTATGAACGAGCATGGGATAAATGTCGGAGCCGACCCGGAAGCTCGAGCCGCGATTGCCAAAGGGTGACCCAACACTTTGAAAGCTATGAGGAGGTTAAATTTCTGGTTATGTAGCCCATAATCTCCACACTAGAATATAATGACCACGCATTTTAGCGGAGAACCGGTAAAGCCATAACAAGAGCCAGCTGAAGACTTTTCTAATAGCATTTTGGTAAGAAATGTTCGACCATCAGACTGAACAGAAGCTTTAAGAGACTCGACCTCAACCACAGTATGTCGGTGACTTCACTGTATGCTGTCACATGTTAAGACAAGTGAGTAATTAAGACGCAGGGCAGTGTGAGCTTCAAAAATTAGTCACTCTAAATGGTTCCTAATCAAACTAGTCTGGGACCATTTTCATCTTGATATGCTACAAACTAGCTCGTAATGCAAGCCAAAATAATCAAGCCACTATACTATTCTAGCTTTTTTTTTACAAGAAAACAGCTTTTGGCTTAAAATGTCGGCTTTTTGAAGCAGACATGCGGTCACTTGTGCATGTGTCGTCGCAAGTTCTAGAAGCAAGTCGTCGAGCAAACTGTTCGGCAGACGGTAAGGTGACCACCCACAAATGCTTTTTCTAGCCTATTTTATTAAGTGTCAATGTCGGATAACGACACAACAAATCTTTCGGACCTCTACGTACGACATATTCTTCGTTGTCTTGTTTCGCAGCCTATTGAATCACTTAAACGGGTGTTTTATCGTGTCTTGAGGCCATTGTCTTTGATCACGATCTATCGCTTGTCTTAGCGGCTGACCGCGGTCACTTACGTGCTCTCTCTTCACTCGCGGCACGTAATCGACATCGGTGGTATCGTTCGGCTGTACCCGCCGTCGTCATCGCTGTGATAACTTCTGTCATTTAGGCTCATAGTCTTCGCTGTGGCTAGAGTCTCCGGCTTTCTTAATCCAAAATGTTATGAAAGTCAATAGAATTAAATGCACTATGCAAGAGCTGCGCTCTTCACTTTTTTCACTTTGTGTCTCGCCTTCTCAAAATTTACTTCGTACGCACCCTGATATCTTAATGCATCCTTGAAAAGGTGGTTATGTATAAAGCCCAACATGGTAGCTACCTTTCATAGCGATACTCATTATTTCTAAGTTATTCAGTAGCTAAGGTTTGGTTATATTATTAATACACTGATAAAATTTACTCATATGCAAAGCAAGCTTAGGAGCCAGTGCTCGATTGAATGCTTCACGGTATTTCATTTTCTCTAAAAGAGCCATGCAAGAACATCATGCTCCTCGTAGTCAGAATTAGATTAATAAATGGACAATTTCAGCCCGTTTCGTTTTTGGTATCCGATAGCGATAGTACGTTACTTTTTAATATTTTTTCTCATTCATAAATTTCTTGGAATATCTTCTTGTTTATCGGTGGCAGGTGCAATTGCCGAGCTCGCTCTTCTTTATCTTAAAAAGACCTGATGTGTTGCCTGAGTGCCTCAAGAAATTGACATTTTTATCTCTGCACGTTCATAACAAAGGAAGGACCGATATGTGGCCGCATCGCGTCTCAGTGCTTCCAAAGAAGTATTGTTTGCCAATTTATGACTGAAATGCAATTGTACACGTTTGAAAAGATAGCCGGGGCCGTAGAACGTCCCAGTTAAAAGACTATTCGTGCAGCCCGATAGATGTCTCACCGATGCAGTGAAATTCTCGCAGTGCTGGAATCTCTCTCTCAGATGAGACTGGGCTATCGCTTTACGACATCTCAGCTTTTCAAGAAAATTATTGCTTGCTAAGGTTAGCTCTTGTGCTACTTTGTACCCTATTTATGCAAGCTATTATAAATGCCACCAGCACTCTGCGGACAATATTTGGCCTTGCATTCGGCCGCCGTTTTAGGTCCAAAACCACAAAAGGTATGTTTATACCTTGCAGAAGAAGCATGTATTTCTGTGGAGGATTGAGGCATCGAAAGGCCACACACCAGTCGGCTCGATTTTTTTTTACGTGTACAGACGCATCCTGCTTTTTTTCAAAGCCGAGTTATTGTATTTGTAGAGAGCCCGAGTTCAAGATATCTTATTAAGCTTATCATTCTTTGAATCCGGGGCAACGTTACATTTTATGCCAATATGTCTCCAGGGTGCGAGAGAACATGAAATTCAAGACTGCATGGTGGCTGATGAAGTAGCCGAGAACATTTATGCTGTAGGGCCTTACATGCCACATTTGACGTAGGGCTTATCTGCTCTTACGACCTCAACATTTTGCGTGTGTGTTTATTCTTACATCTATGACTACCAAAATAGCTCAGAGCAATTTATGGAAGGATGCATCGTCAAAATACGTTTAAGGAACCTCCCGTAATGGTCAAACCAGCTGTTTTACAATTTATAAGTGTGTCTTTAGGGCATAAGCTAGCTCTTAAGGCATCAACAGCTAGTCTTATAGCAGCTGACCAGATACCGCCACTTTCTGTTCGTTTTGCGAACACAGAGTCTTCGTGACGCGTACAAAGATTTTTAGCAATACAATCTCTAACTTCTATCTGTTGGACAGAGAAGGTGTCAACGAGTTCCAAACTCTCGTATTGAGAAACCACTGCCTCGCAATACAGCACTTTGAGGATCAACAACGTGGCAGAACCCTCAGATTTGACTTTGTCGTTTTAATGACTGACCTCGATACCAGAGAGTGACCGAAAGATCCGTTGAGAGACTCACGTAAATGGTTTGTAATAATCTTCACCTTGACACTAAGAATAATCAGTCTCAACCCGCTGCGCAACCACAACTGAGCAAGTTTTGTAGTGTGTTCTTCGTGTTCTCACGAAAGCAATACTCAAAATCCGCCGCATTCTTTAATGACCAACTGTACATTACAGTTTGCCGCGATAACTTTATCATCAACGCTTCATCAAAGCATTAAGCCACACTCGCACTAAATGGCAGTAGAAGTGATGGCAAGTATAGAAAGTATACAAACAAGGATTGTCGGGTTCTACGTAATTGTAAGATGGAGCCACAAAAACCATCTGCTCTTCATGCTCTGTAAGTAAGGCTTTATTGCGCCCATTACATATTCACAGCAAACAATTTTGCTAACAAAAATAAGCACAAAAAAATTTGGAAAAAAGGGTTATGAGAGTATATTAAGACGAAACAAATTATAGTCTTTAAAACCACGGTGACAGAGCTGGTGGCGTATCGACAATCGTGCTGTCGTGTGGCTTCCACCCTCGCGAAAGAAAAACTTGCACGATTACGGCGGTGTGTTGGCGTTCTTACCTGTTGTAAGCTCTCGAAGAAGCGATTGTCGGATCGCTTACTTACTCGTGGCATCTCTGCTAATGAAAAAATACTGCGAACATCTCCATCGTCATCGTGACGCGGTGTCAGCCGGACCGGAACAAAACATTTTTTCGTTAAACCCTTCTTAGGTGTTTCTGTGTAAATATTTGCTATAAAGACTGTACAGGTAGGCAGGCAAAAGGTCTTATCTTTCCTCGCGTCGCACTATCAGCTCGACGTACTGATTTTTCGTTTCGATAAACCCCATGCTATCAGCTTATTTAGCGCGTAACACTAGCGAGCTCTTATTCAGCATAAAAAAGCTCGACCAAAAAACACGTAGCGGCATCCCTGACACCTTCGAGTTATTACTCATTTAGAGGCGAGTTGCGAGATTGTTGTCTAATAAGCCGATACAAGAAATTACAATTCGTATAAGTGCCCTCCATCGGCAATCCTTCCGTCTTTTTCAACGACTGCCTCGCCTCGCGGATGTCAGTCGTCGAAAACGATGGAAGTATTGACACCACCTCTGACATGAGTACTCCGACTTACGTCTTTCTGTCATGCTAGGTAGCTAAACTATTACCGGTGGCTAGTTGATTTCCCACGCTTTCTTCTTTCCAGCTTAAGCAAAATGATGTTCGGGAAAAGAGCTAGGGCTGCTCATTCCAAAACGGATGAAGGGAACGATGGGTAATGATCTGATGAATGTAGTAAATATTTTCATGCACAAAGCAATGGCATATCCAGAGCTTTTAGTGTACAAGAGAGTGGGAACGGAGCAAGTGGTGTGCTCAAAATGCACACTCTGAAGCAGCTCTAGCAGAGGCCACTGTTGCGATTTACTGTTACTGCTCTACTGAATGAAACTTATGCTGGTACAAACTCACGTGCTGCACTTTAAGCTAAGGATACCTAACATCAAAGCAGTTTGGTACTACTCAAATAGATATCATAATGGAAAAGCGACTAGAGAGCCCGACGATACGATACCTATGAGCTATTACGATATGGCGCGCTGCGCATTTTATACAAAGCCAGAGCAGAGATGCAGTCGCTGCGTGAACGAAGAACGAGCAAAGCAGCGGCGCTATCGAAACACTAGTGTTAATGACGGCACCAACACATGACGAAACGCGACAGTTTGTTTGGCAATCGAACAAATTCAACAAAGGTTTGGATCTTGTAAATTCTCTATCGATAAAGACCCCAGACACAAAACTAAAAGTTTACGCATTAAAAACAAATTGCCGTGAGATGACGCTACGCTGATCCCGAGACTATGCAACAATGCAGCAGATCGAAGTTCTTGGTCGACAGCGGCGAGTGAATCGCTAAAAGATTTCAGACAGGAGACTAACACAGAGATTGAGCGGTAGAGGAAGCTCTTGTCAATCGTGTTTGTAGAGGAAGCTTGAATTTAAGACAGGTACGCAACCGGGTACCTGACTGCAATAGCCGCGGAAAGTGTGCAATCGTTTGAATAGCACCAGCCAGACAAAGCAGATACAGCGGCCGATTGGATGCACCCAGGTCGCACAAGTCGGTATATGTGGAATCTGCCAAATGTTAGACGAGGGCATTGGTGGGCCATTCTGTGTCATGCAGCTGATGTACTAAAGCTATTGGAACCACGTGGTGCTAGTGTGCGCAGAGGCTGCTGATTTTGCGCATTTTGGACGTATGGCCCAAAACATTCAAAAATGCTTTAGCACGGAATGCGTCCGATTAAACAAAAATGGTGAATATGGCAGTTGAGACGATATTGTCATAATGTTTTCGTACCAAACTTTTGTCGAAAGCATATGTGTCGAGCAACATCTTACAAGGGAACAACTGCACGCCATCAATCGAGCTGTAAACTTTGCTGATACACCCCTAATGTATGATAGTTGCTTTGGCGCTGTTGCAGGAGCAGTTTACCAATGTGAGCTTTAAACGAATAATATTCCTACGATTGCCGATTCTTTTGCAAAATATCTCGTTGTTCATAATGGTTTCTATAAGAATGTGCTGTGTCTCGAAGCCAGTAGCTTTGTGTACGCTTATCTTTCATCTTCGACAGTCAGGAAATTCGTGAGTATGGTGCTATCTGTTGGCCAGATTTCTGGCGTCCGGAGAAGATTAAAGGTAAATTTCAGCGCGGCTCTTCGTAATGCCAGTCCATTCTTCTCTCTTTTATGAAACGTTTGAGCAAGAGATCGGTCAACTAGTCATTAACCGGAGCCAGACCACTAGAGCTCTAGAAGTGTCGTTGTTTTTCGCGAGTCATCGCCCTAGGCATATCAGTAGACAGAAATAGGCCTAGGGCGACAAGGATATCTTTCGGCTTGTTTGGATGATAACCAAGCAACCGTTCTAAATGATGCTACTTTCACGTGCATCTTCTGCGCGTGGGACATACAAAACAGACTGTGATGGTATGACCATGGTTCGGTTTGGTGTCAGTGGCAATAGAGTATTTTAGTAGCGTAACGCCAAGAAGCTCGGTGCCCAGGCGGAAAAAATCGAAAATCTTGACACATCTTCGGACAATTATACGGATAAGGAATTTGCTGGTGGCGATGTGAACGTCACCGTTTTAACAAACTTGGCAGCGGTGCAATGCAAGATATGCTACGGAGACATCAAACAAAAGTAGAAGATCGGCTCTACGAACAGACTATGAGTTCCTAAAAGATGCCACGGCGGAGAAACTGATGTTGCGAGCACTTTTGATACTATTGAGTTTCTAAAATCTCTGTAGCTGACTCACTATGCGCATATTAGCGCTCAGCAAATGGCGCAGGCGTGACAACGTATGAAAGCACATGTTTGATAGAGCGCAAGTGATAGTTTCCGAATCTTTAAAGGAAGTTACGGAACATTTAATGTTTTCCGCTCATTTTAAAGTCACGTTACAGATATTGTTTGTTTGCCCTTAATCGCCTCTGCTGCACAGTGTCTTCTACTTTCCGATTGATTAGATAAGCTATTAGTCAATTTATGATTTATGATAGACCACTCTTATAATAGCAGGTTTTTCCGTTTAAATACGAAGTGAGGATGGGTCGGTTGGCTGATAAAATCAAACGTCGCTGTGGATGCTACTGCGCCGCTGTCTTCTCTTTCTGTTTGCGCTGTTGCTGCAGCCGTTCAGCTCGGGCCAAAAATGCTCACATTATTCCCGCGACGAACTTCTCGCCCGTCTTGATGTACGGATAACCAAATGCCTGGGCCCGAGCGCTACCTCCATCATGCTTTCCACCTTGACGGAACGATTTGTCGCCAACGAATTCGACCGCCGCCAGCCGTTGGCACTTGTGCTATTTTCAAATTCGAGCGATTTGCTGCAATCTCTAGCTGGTGCTTTGGCGTCATCACTGTTTGGCTCCTCTCGATCGCCACATACAGTTCGAAGCGTTGATTTTCAGACGCTGCTCGAACATTCGCGCATTTCTAATTATGACATTAAGCAGACACTGCGCTCAACTTTGGTTTCATCACTTGATGCCTGCCCCGAGCGTAGCCTCTTTGTACTTGACAATGTCCAGGCATTGGATGACGCCACATTGCCAGTGCTAGATGTGTTTCTGGATCCTTTGAATGGCAACCGTGCGCAGTTCCAGCAATATGTAGATGGCCAAGCCAGTCGTGTATTTGACTGTATCAATTCAGTTTTTCTCTTTCTTTACATAATTCCGGCTCAGCACTATCCGTCAGGCAGTGGAGAGGGTAATTTTAACAATTGGCGCGAACTTTTAATGCAACGTTGGTCACGCTCTGAAGGATTGATAGAAGAGTTTACACCGCAAGCCCTTGTGGGGAGACTTACGGACGCAGTAGCAGTATTCCCATCGAGAGAAGGTGGTAGCGCTGACACTTGGTATGAGGAATTTAAAAAGTCCCACGAGTGGCGTCACATGTGCGAGCTGCAACTAAAGTTTGCGGAAGACGAAGTTGATGAGGGTGAAGACAACAAGAATATATTTGCAGCTGGTGCGCTCTCACTTGTAGCTGAAAATATGGCTGCAGCTGCTCCTATTATTCCGGGAGTGATTGCGATGATCTCAATACCGGCTTACTTGCTTATTCTGACGCGTGCCAAACGCTGGAACGTTGACACCGTCAAAGAGCGGGGAACAATTCACCGCCGACGAAATAGTGGTAGCAGTGGCGGTACTAAGCGAAAGAGAAGAAAGACACGCAAGTGACGTCTCAAACGCGTATTTACAAATACAATTTATTGAATCTACACTCTTATTGCTCATAACTGATGAATCGAAATTACTAGTCACTTATTGCACATGGAGTGAAAGACTTGCTCAGGGTGCACTTAAAGCTCACTCTCAATGCAACTGTCTACGAATCTTACGACGTCATAACTTGGCGCAAAGTCGCGTGTAAGCGCAAACATGAGATTTAACGTGTCAGGTGTGCCTTGTAAATGTTGCAGATTTACAAACTACTCCCAGCGAATATTGCTGAGAAAATTAAGTACTATGAGCTTTGCGTCGCTGGGCCTCATAATTGATGGCGCTTAAGGCTGTGGTTCCAGCCGTGAAGTTTGTAATCATGTGTCAAGTTTTATGGTGTCGTATGTCACCTTCAAAGCATGAACGGTCCACCACCTTCATCACGCGGAAGGCTAAGCTCGGGTGAGAGAAGATGCTTGTATACACAATGTTTGCTATGCGCCAAATCTTGAAAGCTTGGTCACGAGGAAGGCATATCGTCACGTCATGCAGCCTTTAGATTCAAACGCGAGACTTGATGTGGTAAGCCTAGGAAGTTCGGCTTGTTGCAACAGGTTAAACGTGCGCACTTTAGTCGTGACGGCACATTTTTTGTTGATAAAATACCTTTACTTCATAGCACGTGCCTTCGCTATAGAAAGGAAGTATCGTATTGTATTGTATTGTATTACGTTATTGCGTTGCCAAGTTATGCACGTGCTTGGCTCAGTCTGGCTAGTCCACGGCATAGAGTGGTGTCCGCATACGTCGGGTCTCGTTCGGCGGGCAGTGCAGCCAGCACCGAGGTCGTGAGGGTCTTCCACTATTTTGTTTGGTTCTGACTTGGTAAGAGCCCAAGTGGCGATCTGGTGCTGGAGACCGTCGCGTCGAGGGTGAGACTCGTTAGAGACCTGCAGATGCCCGAGAGCACCTGCCCGAAGCGCGCGAGCATTTAGCCCCCGCGCTTGGAAGGAGGGCGTCACCCCAACCTTTTCCGACGCTTGTAAAGGAAGTGTTTTCTAAAAAGAGACCTAAAGCAAATGCACAACAAATACTCTGTGTGTAACCTGATACCCACAGTGCCATTAAACAGTGCAACAGTTAAATCGATTTTAAAGGACTACGAAAAACATCTAGCTTGTATGAGAGCAATAGCTATCATTGCGAGTAGCTAATTATTTGCAGAGCGAACCAGGACTTGTCAGAGCTCACACAAAAGAGACTCCCGATTGCAAACGCGATGAACGGAAGTACTCGTATGTCTGTCGTGAGCCCAGGGACGCACAATTCTATCACCGAGCATTGGCGGTCTGAAGTCTGATTATAATATGATCTTTGAGTCGCAGCTCGAAGTGGTGGTGTGTACAGAAGATCGCTGGGGGCAAGCTCACAAAAGCGAATTGATGTTGCAAATCTAGAGGTCATCTGGGACTTTAGCACAATCGGTTTCAGATGATCCCTACCTAGATTTGTAATGTCAAAGTTTTGAATGGTTGCCACTTATTTAGTCGCTTTAAGGTTTCGATAGCGCCATTTACTCGTTGTTGCAATTTGTCCGACGATGCAAAGTTGAGCTCGATCCCTATTATAGCCGCTTCGGACATCTTCTCATTCGACTCGTCAGAAGTGTAGGAAGGACGTATGTGCCAGGATCATCACTGAGACTCCAAAAGACTGACCATGCTCTGATGCGAAAGCACTGGCTTAATCGAACTATAACAAAGTGCTGCCGGGTGCAAGTTGCTCAGAACATCTACTTCTTCACTGTACATTTGTATGAGAAACTGGTACATTCACAAGCAAATAGCTAAATTTTGCTAAGAAAAGGGAGAGTTTTTCTTCACTACCGTCTTTTATATCTCTCTTATAATTCTTAGAGGCTTCGATTTATATGTGTTTTTATTATGTTAAGAATACATTCTATTTCTTGGCATAATTTGTATATCATTTTTCTGAAGAAACTACGTAATTGTAGCTACAAACCGATATAAAAAGTTTTTGATAGTAAATTTAATGTATGAAATTAAAGCCATTTTACGTCTTCTGCGACGCCATGATGCGAATTTATGACGAAAAGCAAGGCAAGCCAATAATGAATAGTTACAACAGATGGCATCCTTCAAATCCTAGCGATTCCCGGCAAATTTTGCTCCATTGTTCGGTGCGCTCTGAGACTGTATATACTCGGTATATAGGTGCTTGTCATTAACATTGGAGATCACACCGCTGTGTAAAGCTATAAATTTTCCTTATCTCCCCAAGCGAATAAAAAGGTGACTATCGCTATTTTTAAGTGCAGCGGTATGGTACGATACAGAGCGAATTGACATTTTCTGGCTTGCAACAATCCATTGCAGACCACCTCAAGACTTAAATCTGACAGAGAAGACAATAAAAATCATCATTGTGCAATTCATACGTCATTTTATGACTGCAATCGTGATTTAAATACTTCCTCTGCGGAACGAGATACTCGGGTTTGGCTATTGAAAACCTCGCACATCCAAAGTGACGACGTCACGCGCAGCCAAATTTTTTTTCTCAAGCTTGAGGCAAAATGCTTCTGTCGATCACAAACTTTAGCGCGATCAAATTTGCAATGGCCATTATGTGCCTTCCACGTTCTTGAATAATATGGGTGACGCGTATTAAGTAGACATATCTACTTGACTACGACTTCTGGAGTCGAGTGATTTAAACCTTATGTATGACCTTGCATCGATTTTCCAGAGGTGCATTCAGCGCGTGCGCTTCGACGACTCCATTGAGCGAATTAGGTGACCGCTCTCAGTTCATCACACACACTCTACAATCCCTGCATTCGACGTTTCAAGACGTAGTGCTCTAACACGCATAGTCGAGCTATCGTCCCACGATTTAACTGGCGCAGCTTATTTGCTGTCGCCTCGGCCATCTGAGCACGTAATTAAGCACGATCGAGAATTCTGAGCATCATGCACGATGCACAGCTCCTCTTTTGCGTTCTAATAGTGATCTGCAACGGTTCTATGATGATAGATTAGAGCGCTGATTTCCTTAGAGGACGATTGACTACAAAGGGTTTCATGATGTCCATAGTACTTTTCAGATCGTCTTTGAGCGATCCAGCCGCGTGGGGTATAAGCATTAATGGCTTGGTCTTTTTTCTGACAAGACTTTTTGAAATTTTGTTCCATCCAGAATATATGCTCCAAGATGTTGCCATTCAATCAAGACGATCACAAACGATGCCAAAGTAAATTATTGTCGGAAATGAGCTCTCGTGAGCGAGTTACGCCAGCAAGCCTCGCGCGATTGTTGATGCACCGTTGAAAAATGGAATTGAGTGCGATGAAAATTTAAGAATTGTGTCTCTAGACGAGCTGCACATCCTAACAAGCTTGCATCGGACGCGTCTGAATGTCTCAACATAAATAACAATCTTTTGACTACATGCGGTCATCATTTCATGCATTTGAACTCTATCATGCGACAATTAATATAAAAGATTCTGCCTCAATAAGTTGTGTAATCTTTGAAATCACCAACAGTGTTTAAGGATCCTATCAAGTGCATCCGGGATTTACGCTGTGAATTTTCGTGCTGCACCAAAGGTTTAATGCTGCGATTCGTAAAGCCAACTCGATTAACCAGAAAACTCACCGTGGCCGGTCGTATGTTTTCTCACTCGCGATTTCCAGTGGTGCCGTCTCAGTCGTGACCGCTGTCATTGTCGTTTAATTGGTTCTTCGTCTTTGGTTTTTGCTGTGGCTAGAGGCTTCGACGCAAAGAAATTTGCAGGACGTAATACTGCTGATTGGTCTAGTTCCCATACTTCTCCGCTTCCCGGCCGCTTCTCCTTCTTGCAATCTTGTTGGCTCTCAGATGTCGAGCGTGCATCCTTTAGAGGGGGGAGAGTGGCTACACTACAAAAGTAGAGTTATTATGATATCCCGTTAATGATACGTAGGTAAGTAGCTATTGTCTGGTTGGCCTACAAAAATATTATATTTACTCTACTCATAAAATAAGTCAGAGCTTAATTAACAAATCACGACATTTGATCTCGACCTAAAATAATAAACTCGCGCGGGGCTTGAGGCATTGTCTCATTTGACTGATTTATCCTGTTTTTTCAATCTAGTACGAGCTTAATTTTTCGAACAGTCCAAGCCTGTTTCCCGATTATAACATGCAAAACTCCTCTCCTACTTTTGTCCGAGAGCTTTTTTTGCTTATGTTTGGCAAGTGCGGTCGCAGTTCTTGATTCTGCTAATTCTATCCATCCAAATTTTCAAAAATGTTAAATATGTATGTGCAAGAAAACTGAACTCAGGAAGGCTTTTGAGCTCATCTTCTTTTGATCTCAGCATTAATGTAATGTATGTAATGTATTACGTTATCGCGTTGCCAATTTATGCACGTGCTAGGCTCAGTCTGGCTAGTCCACGGCATAGAGTGGTGTCCGCATACGTTGGGTCTCGTTCGGCGGGCAGTGCAGCCAGCACCGAGGTCGTGAGGGTCTTCCACTATTTTGTTTGGTTCTGACTTGGTAAGAGCCCAAGTGGCGATCTGGTGCTGGAGACCGTCGCGTCGAGGGTGAGACTCGTTAGAGACCTGCAGATGCCCGAGAGCACCTGCCCGAAGCGCGCGAGCATTTAGCCCCCGCGCTTGGAAGGATGGGACTTACACAGACGAAGCAGCTGTAAATTTGTATCTCCTATGCTGTAAAGTCACATTGACTCATCAATGAAAGATATCAGGCACGAGACGCAGCGTCTGGCTGCTAGAAGATTTCATGAAGCGTCCCAAAGCAAAATTATTGATTTCGAAGATATTCGTTAATTTATCTCATCAAGTGCAAAAGAAATCCACATTTTATACCACAAATAAAATTGAATAGTAAGCAGAGCAACTTTCAATTTGACTTGTGCTATACAAAATCTGACTGACCATGATGTCAAAAAAATATATGAAAATGTGTAGGAGTCACTTTGTGATCATCATATCCTCAAATGTAATAAAGTTCCAGTATTTGTGATAGCATTTTTAGTTTTTTATAATAAATGAGAGGTAGATAATTAATTGTATATATATTGTAGTAAATAGATCAGTCTTCAATCTACATTCTACAGCACAATTCGATATCTTAAAGTTCTAAGGCAGATCGCATAACTTTCTTTACGCCTCCTCTGTGCAAGCACTGTGTGATCCGTCGCACAAAAAAGCACTTGATTTGTGGGAACCACAACGACGGCACATCAAAGATCGACAAGATAGAAAACGGGTACCAGAAAAAGCAATCAGGTTTCAGCAGTGCTGCACCTAGAATTAATAAGTCGAGAGTACCTTATTATTTTGCGTTATGGTTGAGAGCATATGTGTGCGAATATTGTTATTTTTCTATCGTGAGAAAAAACCGAACGGTGTATAGATAGCATAGATACGAAGTCATTGAGTATGCGGTCTTTTTTATCAATGAGCTGAATCATCTTCGAAGTGGGCTCTACATTTTTCGGTTGATAGACCGGATAGAATGCTTTTATGGTGTCGAATCCGGTCTCTCAACCGTAGCAAAAAAAAGTTAAGGAGTTGGAGGGTATACTTCTATAAAATTGTACTAAATATCGATACCCAAATATGTCGATTGAGCAGAATTGGTACAACTACGCATCACATGATTAAGTCATGTCGAGCGGTAGATAACCCTACTTTTTAAATGTTCGCTGAACATGTTTACTATCCAGACAATGTTCTTTGGTTCGCGTCGCTTGCTTAGCATGAGCAAAGACGTTAGAAGCTGCTTACAAGAGAACAACGTCGCGTTCGCCAAAGTTCATCAAACAGGGAAATGTTTGCAAGAGCTTTGTGGTCCGAAGAATATTTAAATGGCATTACAAAACTTCCTTAGAAGACTGAAAGTTCGTCTTGAATTGACAAGTTGAGCCAGCAAAAAATTGAGTGGTGAAACTTTTAAAGAACCCTGACGCCTAAGTGCTGGTCATAAGAGTCGTTGATATGCTGTTAGTGGCAAGCGACGGATGAGCGATGCTTACGTACTTAAAAGGCCATCCGTCACTGATAAGAATATTAAAGCTATACTTCAAGCGGCTGATACCGAGCTAGATGCACGTCCAAAAATATTGCTGATGCTGTGCTGAATTCAGGGTTGGGTCTACAGCTGCTGAATCTAATACAAGGTTGATACTGAGAATGAAGTAGTTGCACATCCCTGGAGTAGAAATATATATGCTGTAAACCCTAATCAGGCCGCATTAAGAGTCAAACCAATCAAGCGCAAACCTAGAGCAAGGATTAAGTATCTAATTGGAAGGTAAAACACTCCGCACTAGATTGGTGATAAAGAATCACTAAAACAAAATTAGAACGGGCAAAGAAGTAAGGTTCTAGTTAATTGACCGGGTGGCAACAAAGCAGAAGCTTTTTGACCCTATAATACAAAGGCAAAAGTATCTTTTTATGGATACGGGACTCGAGGGACCACGGAGTTATGCTTCTTCAGCAATAGAAGGAAAAGAAATTTACGAAACAACGATGCGCACGGGAAAAAAAGGGGAAGAGTTGTTAATTCCTTGTGTTGTTTCAAAGACCGTAGGCTTTCAGACATCGCATTGAAATGTTTAAAGGATGAGGACATTCTAGATTCGAATAGACTTTAAAAATGTATCTTGCCAATCTATACGTCAAGCGAAAAGAAGGCGCTAAATGAGTGCGAAAGTATCGAAAATGGTTCAGCAGACGTGTCTGGTAAGCAATTTGCTTTGATCGTAATGCATACAGTAATAAGGTGGATTGGCTTGCGACGCAAGGAAAATTTCTGGAAATGTTAAAAAATTAAGAATAGGAACTTGTTATGGTTAATGCCGTTATCGGTTAAGCATACTACCCATTTGATGGCGATGACTCGGAAACGCGTCATGATATCTAGGCTGAGGTGGACGAAGATATGTTACAGATCCTATCTATCTTTGCTGATGATGCTAAGAAAGTACTGTAGAAGTATTATAAATATTTTTTAAAGGGAAATGATACCGGGCAGGCACTTTTCGCTAACGAGTAGGCACTGATGTTTATATGAACTAAATTGATTGGCATTTCTTCTCTGTGATTGGCTGGAGGATTAATTCTCCGTCGTGATCTCAATTCCCATCAGCCACACCAATCCTAGATGCAACTTATCCTAAAACTACTACTGTAACGACCAAGCCGACTCCATTGCGATGGTCTTCCGACCTCATGTCACACGTAAGAGCCTCCCTGAGATCCAACGACGAGTTCTTGCTGTCGTGGTCAGTGGGAAATGAACGTGTGCAACGAAAGAGAACTAGAGATGCACCAAGGATTGAACAACCAAACAAACTCATGATTGAAGGTGGTGTGAAGGACAATAACGGATGTGACATCCTTGTGTACGATGATAGCAACGACAACAGTGGGAGTAAGGACAACGAAAGACCCACCAAACCTTCACGATTGGATAGTGATACGGCTATGATGGCAGAGGTTGTCATGGCAGCACGAGATCTTCCACAATCATACGAAGAGGCAGTGAAAGGGCCAGAGAGCCAGCACTAAGTCAAAGCTATTGAGAAAAACTTCGTGGCACACGAGCGAAACAAGACATGAGCACCCGTCAAGCGCCAACCATGAATGAAGACTGTTGGCTGCAAGTGGGTCTGGGCAAAAAAGACTGACGGACGATACAAAGCCCGATCAGTGGCACTAGGGTTCCTACAGATAGTCGGTGTGAACTTCTTCGAGTCATATGCAGCAGTAGCCAACATGAACTATATTTGTATACTAATATCAGTGTGTTGTGCGGCGGGATATATCCTAGATCAAGTCGATGTCGACACTGCTTATCTCCACGCAGGCCTTGATGAATAGGTGTATCTTGAGCCACCGAAGAAAACGTTCTCAAGCTCAATCGTGCACTGTACGGACTGAAGCAAGCTGCAAGCGCTTGGAACAACACCATCCACAATGCGTCATTAGGGATAAATCTCGTCGCATGTGGTAGTGATAGGTGCGTTTACAAGAAGAAAGACGGTGACACCTAAAGAATGCAATGGGTCAGCGCTTCCAAATAAAACATCTCGGTCCAGTCGGCATGGATATCAATTACAACAGTAAGAAACGAGAAATGTATATAACACAACGAAACTACATCCATGAGACCGGCGAAATGTTCCGCCAAGTACACGCTCGCACACTGCTGCATATGACTCGAAGAAGTCCACACCGAATAGCGGTAGGAACCTAAGTGCCACTGATCGGGCTTTGTATCGTCCGTCAGTCTTTTTTGCCCAGACCCACTTGCAGCCAACAGTCTTCATTCATGGTTGGCGCTTGACGGGTGCTCATGTCTTGTTTCGCTCGTGTGCCTCGAAGTTTTTCTCAATAGCTTTGACTTAGTGCTGGCTCTCTGGCCCTTTCACTGCCTCTTCGTATGATTGTGGAAGATCTCGTGCTGCCATGACAAACTCTGCCATCATAGCCGTATCACTATCCAATCGTGAAGGTTTGGTGGGTCTTTCGTTGTCCTTACTCCTACTGTTGTCGTTGCTCTCATTGTACACAAGGGTGTCACATCCGTTATTGTCCTCCACACCACCTTCGATCGTGAGATTGTTTGGTTGTTCAATCCTTGGTCCATCTCCAATTTTCTCTCGTTGCACAGGTCCATCTCTCTCACTGAGCACATCAGCAAGAACACGTCGTTGGAACTCAGGGTGGCTCTTACGTGCGACATGAGGTCGGAATACCATCGCGTTGGAGTCGGCTTGGTCGTTATAGTAGAGTTCTCGATGGTGAGGTCCTTGTTGGATCTGTTGCGGGTTCTTTTGGTGTCGAGAAAAATTCGTGATAACCAAACATCCACGTGGTTCGCTAACAACTATTATATAGCTATCATTCGGTGTAATCATCTCAACATTGTCGTCGGCCGATTCTTCTTCCATCACCACATCACCATTGACATCCTGGAGATCATTAGATACCCAGTCCACCACGTCATTCTCTTTAAACTTGATCACCAGTGTTGTCGTCACTGCTCTGTCTGTGTTGACTTCATATATACCGCCTACCTCTCGTTCATCAAGTGCGACCGTTCGACTCACTTTGACAGTGTTCGTCTCAAGATCGAGTACCTTGTATCCCTTCATGTTGGATGCATACCCTAGTAGCATACAGCGATAGCTCTTCGCATCAAACTTCGTGCGCTTGCTATCATAGATATGTACAAAACCTAACGACCCAAATACGCGCAGATGCTGAAGCGTTGGTTTCATCTTGAAGCAAAACTCGAACAAAGTCATGGTCTTGCTGTTGCTGTTTGTGCTCCGATTATTATGTACACTGCCGTGTTCACGGCTTCGGCCCACCACTTCGTAGCTACACATTTGTAGTGCATCATACTTCTGGTTTTCTTCACAATTGTCCAAATTATGCGCTCCGCGACGCCATTTTGTTGCGGGCTGTATGGCACAATCTTCTGATGCACAAAACCATTCTTATACAGAACGTTTTAAGTCGCTTGTTCTTGTATTCGCCATCATAATCAGTACGCGGGACTTTGATCGTCGTTCCACACTGTTGATCCATCTCATTTTTGTACTCGATGAACTTTGATGGTACTTCACTCTTCGCTTTCAAAAAATACACAGTTACAAGTCCATTATAATCGTCCACGAAGCTCGCCACATAGCGTGACCCATCAGTGGTTTTTGTTTCCATTGGTCCCATGACGTCTGAGTGGACAAGTTGTAGCGGTTGCGTTGTCTTCTTCTTCGACTATTTGGGAAAGCTAGCCACAGTCATCTTGCTTTGAATGCATCCACCACACAGTTTTCCGTATACGGCCGTCGTCACGTTTGGTAGCCCTTCGGTGGCCATTTGCATCTTCTCGTAGCTGTCGCAGCTTGTGTGGCCAGTTCTTGCGTGTCACAGCTCCCACTCGTCAATTTCTTTCTCATGCGCCACTAACATTGCTTTTTCGTGCTCCATCCTCAGCGCGTACACGTTCCCATTGCGTTTGGCCAAGATCATAAGCTCATCATCTTTGTAAATCCCACACTAAGTCTCACCGAAGCGAACGTCCTGCCCGTGTTGGACAATCTTAGCAATGAACAGCAGCCGTCTGTCCAGTTTTGGAATGTGGAGCACATCTCGCATGGTCACCATTGTTCCATTCCCACAGCGAAACCGAACACTTCTTTGGCCGATGACATTTATGCCAGCACCATCCGCAACACTTCTCATAGAAATCTTCTTTGGAAGGTGTTATATGAGACGAGGCTCCGCTATCCATCAACCATCCTTCTTTGTCTTCCGTGTGCACCGTGCCATCTCGTTTCGGATGTCCTTATTGCGTGAGGAAATTCAAGCTGCATGTGTCCCACTTTGTGACGGCGGTGGTATTTACCACAGATTGGCTGCTTCTTCTTTTCATTGCTCCCATTATTGTTGGCGTGTGCTGCGTTCGCGACCATGAACACGACCGACTCGCAAAGCACCCTTAGTGACTTCTTTATTTTGCTTCCACTCGTATTCCTTCAGAAGCTTCTCCTTGACATCCACCATCGTCATACCAACAGAGTTTTTTATGATCGCCACCAACATTTTATACTCAACCGGTAAGCTACCAAGCAGAATAGTCATTTGGCGAGCTTCATCCATCACATCACCAGCCGTCTCCATTCTTAGTACAGGCTCGTCGAAACGGTCGAGGTGGCTAGCCATACTGTTGCCTTCTTCCATACGAAATTCGTGCAGTCGCCGCGTAAGTGCAATTCGGTTCTGAAGGTTGCGTTTATTGTAGTAGTCTCGCAGATTATCCCATACCTCTTTTGCGTGCGTGCATGGCAAATCTTGGACTGGTGTTCAACCTTAATCCCTTGTGCGATGATGGCGTAAGCTTCCATGTCTTTGACGTTCCAATCGACCGTCGTCTCGTCTTCTGAGTTCATTTCCAGAATATGATCCAGGAGGCCCTTCCGCGCGAGTGGCATCTTCATATTAAATTCCCAGTGGTGATAGTTGTCGATTCCAAGCAGGTTGTCGGGTTTCTTCGTCATTCTCTCCTTCTACACACAGTCAGGACAGGTTTGGGCCCATAACCTGATAAGTAGACGGTAAATTGGAGAGTATATTAATCCCACTGTTATCTCCCATGCGGAATTTATAACGTTCGAAAAGCTTCGCCTGTCTGTTTTTAAATATTCATACTCCATCATGTCTCATCAGATGTCCTGTCGCTTGGTCGTCCTCAACCCATTATGGGTTGACGACCACCAAGTGACGGACCAACGACAGTGGTCCTCTCAACACATTTAAGCTCATACAGCTGATCTAATAAGTGACTTTTACCGAAGTGATATCAAAAAGGGAGATGGCCAAGACTTGAACCAGCAATTTTTGAACTCGATGTCTTTTATAGCCGTAAAGTCATTTACGACATGCGCATGTTTCAGCGTATGACGACTAAATTTAATCTGACGAAGGTAACACTCAATCATTTAGGATCACTTATCGTCGAGTGAATATAGAAAATGGAGGACTTATCCGTTCGAAAAAGCAACCAAAAGTGCAAATATTACTTTGCAAAGGTAGGCTTCCACAAACTGTCGTGTTCGGCAATGTTCGCTATGAGCACTATTGGAACAGTAAACCTCTTTGCTTCTACTACGATACGGTCCACAATTATCTTTAACGCAAGAATGCGTCATGTCGACGCCACTTGCCCAGCAAATATTCGCACTTATTAGCAGGTAAATAATATTGCACAACTTATTGCCGAAAACACAGGTCCACAAGAAAGGTTGGGTAGCGCAGATCCACAGGTGAGCAGTGAAGTACCACGAAGAGCATGGTACTATAGCTTTGCAAGCGAGCCAAGTTGGGATGTGGAACCGATCCCTAAAAGTCTGAGCTATCTCAAGATAAAAAAAGAAACGGTGCTCATTTAGATTTTTGTCACTTCAAGTTGACAGCTTAAGCGATTGTCGTCTCACAACAGGTGCACTCCAAACAAAACCACTGCCAGAGTGGTCATTGGTGTGAACTTTAATGAGCCCCAAGCTACTGAGCCTTTGTCTACATTAAGCATCGGCACTATTTTTGAGATGGTGTTCCTAGAAACAAAAAACCTTGAGTATTAAAATGTATTTTTTCTGTTACAAAGGTATTGTGTCACCCTATAGATGGTGTACGTTGCGTGGAAGAGTCCATACACCCGGTATAATATTTTATCAAGAAAAACCCAGATACGATGTCTAACATTCTTTTTACCAAAGGAAAAGCTAGGCACGAAAGTGCTATCGTTACAGAAACGAAGTACCGTACTAGCAACTGGCTCGTGCTAATTGACGCCTTCTGCTTCGTGAGAAAAAATGGCAAGGTAAAAGAGTCGAATTCTCCACATTTGCCATTGACTAGTGTGTCCGAACACCGAACGAAATGTCCGTGATTGCAATAAGTGAAGCACCGGTACATTCAAAAATAAGGCTCTAAAGAAGGGAGAAAAGTATCTGGGCGAATGTTAAATATCTTACGCAATAAAAAGGATCGCTACAATCAATTTCAGATGCGAGTATATTCCGTACGATGGTTAATGTGTCTATAAAAGTAGATAATAATGCCATTTAGGACAAAAGGCACCCCAGCGACGCTTTATAGCTCAAACGCTTGACAATTGCAGGCTCGTGTCCAGGCATACCTCCAACCCTAATTATGCCCATAACAGCAAAAGAGAATAGTTGGCATTAAAGGCCTAGTTCGGCCTCGTGCCAGGCACGAGTAACTACGATCTGATGCTGAGGCTTCTAAAATCCTGCAAACTAAGGGTCTTATACCGGATATTTGTATATGGTTCTGCACGCCTTCAATCTGCAAGGTGCTGTGTTACTCCTTCACACCAGGTGGCACTAGTAGTCAGTCTAAATTTTACGTAAGAAGCATTTCTGGCCAATCCCTGTCATAGTTTGCGAAACGGATCAGATTACGATTTTGCATTTGTTGCATGCACTATCGATGCAGCTTGATACAAACATCATGGAGATTTGTAGCTATTCATAGCTTACTATAAGGTAAATTGGTAATGACGCAATGTCTATCGAACGCCGAGCAAGTTTCAATTCCTTAGTCACTTATTACTTATTTGCTTCGACGACTGCGGGCTTCGGTATGGACATAACTCGACGACATAGCCGCTTAACAGGTGATTCGCCGGCTCTGAAGGCTTTTTACGCGATTCGGAGTAAGCCGTTAGGTCTTGAGAGCCAACAATCTTCTCGGCAGAGTCGACAGATATGTCTTTTTGGCATAGGAAATAAGATTTT
This sequence comes from Plasmopara viticola, assembly GCA_001695595.3. NCBI lineage: Eukaryota > Oomycota > Peronosporomycetes > Peronosporales > Peronosporaceae > Plasmopara > Plasmopara viticola. The sequence continues at coordinate 480,850 of MBPM02000059.1, forward strand.
TTGGCTACTTTGTAAGATGCCATGGAACTGGAACAGACATCAAGAAGATAATATGCGTTGCACGTTGGCTTATGTCATTTTTTAAAAATTTCGAAGGAAGTAGAAAAGCTAAGCCAGTAACTTACATAGTTACAGCGCTGGCTTTGCATACCTTGCATAATTTTTGTATGAATCTCTTCTGACGGCTTTAGTCATTCGAGAAAACTTTCACCAGCATGCTGTCGATAATAGCGATCAGACTTTACGCTTATCGGACGAGACTAATCACCTAGGCCGTTAAACGAGCAATTTAATGGGGACGCTCCTGAGCAATTTCTTGTTTAGCACAGGGAGGTCAGGGCTACCAGCTGAAGCAAATCCTATCATGTTAAGACCCGCTTGCCCTAATGTACGCACTGATGCATCTCTGGGTCACCGCGAAGTTACGCTGCAACTATGGCTCCTTTCACACCAAGAATATTCTTATATGCATATTAAGGCGTAATTTCTCGCTCGTGCGAAGCCGATGCGTCTCGGCTCCACGACTTTTTCTTCCTTGATGGATCCAGTGTTCGGAGAGTAAACAGTCTCTATGAGACGGTAACTTGCTTCGATATCTGGTGATGGGTGAGCTACACACAGCTCCTCTCTCACTACTTTAGTGTTTTTGGCAACTGGGCCACGCAAAAATCTCTACCAAAAGGTGCCTTCCTTGACTTCGCTTTTTTTTCTCCTCGTCTCCAAAATTGGAGCTCAAGAAAGTCGCAGGCTGGGTCATTGCTTACGGGCTTACGGGCTTATGGACTTATTTATCTTTTTCAGTTAAGTCTTTAGCATGGGCGATACGTTTGACGTCAACTTCAACACAATTGACCTCACTGACTGGAATTCGTTGTTCTTTTTTGAATAACCAGAGTTATTGTAATTTAATAGACAAAATGAATTACAATCATTCCTCTTCAATTAAATGCACGACAATTTTTGATGAGGATGAATGCAGCGAGCCAGACAAGCTTTTGAGGCAAAAGATGAATCGATTTTGATTCGGATTGTCCCTTTGAGAGCTATACTCAGTGTATATAAAAACTACGGATGAATACAGACTTGAAAGACATTGCGTAAATGGAAAAAACATTTTTCAAACTTTAATTTTTGCACACGCCATCGTATTTTGGAGCAGGCCCTTTTTGTAGACGATGCCGAAATAGAAATAGATTTTAACCCGTCTCCGAGTTTACATCCCTTTCGATAAGTTGTCAAAATACTTCATTATATATATATATATGGGTGCCAAATAATCGTGTCCCTGTCATGTACTAGAAGACACCACTTCGTTTGGGCTCTTTATGCGAAACGACAGGTCTCAAAGTTTATCAAATACTTGGTCACCTCTTGTGCATGTGAGATCATCAATATCTTGTAGAGATCAAGCAAACGCTTTCTATCGGCCCAAATATAAAAAAAACATTTGAGGCATCCTGTGCCTTCGGATGCATGAAGTACTTCGTTCTTTGTCGCTCAAAGCGACGACGCGAGTTGAATTTGCCTGATCCATTCTAGAGTAGAGCAGATCATTTGACCAATGACAGCCATCTTGTTCATGTTTGTGACAAGAAGGGCATTTTATTGCCATCCTCAGGAATGCATCGTTCGTATGGACCATAATTTTGAAGATGCGCTATGCGCGTACTTATATTTTTACATCGAAACCACCATAAAGTTATCTCGGCGTGTCAAGGAGCCCGAAAATAGGGGCGATATGCTCATGGTCTGGAAATACTTTTGTGTGCCATTCAGCACTGTCACCGCCGCAATTTAATAAAAACATGCTTATGTGACGTAAATCTTTAAAGTGCTAAGACTTAAGCTTAGTTCTTAGAACAGTGTACTTTACGTTCTCAAGTTTAAAGTGCAATTAAGCTACTCGTTGTGCCAAAGATAGCTTATCTATAGGATGTCTCGAGTTTCAAGCAAAAACGTTTGGAGTCTTAAACTTTATTTCTGCAAAACTGCGGAGACGTCGTAAAGGCTTTTTACCATTGTTCTGACCAGAACCTTTGGCAGGATCACGCTTCTCGTCCCTTGAAAAAATGCCGTACCTGGCGCTGGGGTTGTAAGTTACAGGCACGGGTAAGAAGCAATTTCAGTCATACCCAACGTTTGCCCCTTAATTACCGTCCTGCATACTATGTAGCATTAGTTGCTTTCAGATCGCAGCGGTCTTCACTTTGTTCTGTCATGACCGCTCCACCAGCTCGATCAAGCTCTCTAAAGCGTGATTCCGAGTTACTTCACAAGAAGTCCCAGGCTTTTAAAGAGCAAATGTGCTCTATAATACATTATACGTTGAAGTGTCAGCCTGTTGCGTCGGAGAAAAATGCTCATGCCTCGACCTTGTCCTGTCTCCTTAGAAGGAATATCTCTTGCGTGATCAAGTGTTTGCGCTGATATTACTTTCGGGATTCGCATTGGTGGTTCAACCGCGGCTTCTTCACATTCTTAAGAGTCATTCAGAAAAGGATGAACGTATTCAACCATGTAACCCATAAATTTCACGGTCGGATTGACCACTGCATATCACAGGTCAATGCCTCTATTATTGAGTTTCAAGCTCGACTGGTCTCTCAAAGCGCACAACCTTATGGAACTTTGCCTCTTAGCCCTTGACTTATACTTTTGTGGCAATGAAAATTGTCAGCCACCGTAAGACCACCCCATCAACAGGGTGAAGGGTTGAGATGATGCTTTCAGAATGTCTGTAGCGCACCATCTAGTATTCATGACGCAGAGTACTTATATAAAAGGAGAGTGCTGGGTATCAAATAAACTCATTGAGTCATCGTGCATTAAATGTTAAGTGCGTCAAAGTTGACGTTGGAAGGTCAATGGTGTACGATTACATATACTTTTCGAGGACCGAGAAAAGTCCGATCAATCGATAATTTACCTTGCCGAAAATGAAATTGTTACCTTATTAAGCGGTGAAAGTTTCGGATCTAGCAATACTTTCTCACCTTTCTTTTGCGAATCTTGGTAATTTCCCCTGTGTTTGTCTGAAAATTTGCTTTGTTTTCCACAGGTGGAAACAGTTGCATATCTTGGTGTGCTAATTATCTCCAGCCAAATTGTTAGAAAGCCAATGAGTATATTCCAATGAGTTTGGTATCATGATAAAGCAATAAAAGAAAAAATATTTCCTGACCTTCTCGCTACTTGTTTACATTTGTGTTCCCGAAAGATGACGGAAGTTCTAAATTTCTTCGCGCAATGATATGAAAGCTTATAGTTTGTTGAGATGTAAGCTTTGTATTCAACTATTGAAGATTGACGGCACAGGAATGTGATGTTACAGCGCACAAACTGCGCATTATGTGGAATGGCTCTTTTATCTGAGCATCTGTTTGCGATAGGTCTGCTATTTGCGTTAGACAGCGGTATCCCGATAATCATTACAAGTTTTTGTTAAAGCGCAGCAGTAAGCTGTGCGGTTCTATTCCCTTAAGAAGTCCACAACATTTAATAACCAAATCGATAAGCAGACTTGAGGTTTGTTCTTCTTTTACACTGTGCAAAATAGGTACCAAACGCATCATCGTGCTAAGGCGGCATACAACTATAAAACATCCGTGTCGCCGCTAGCATTTGCCAACTCAAAGGCATAAGCAAAAGAAACGGACTTTTCACACAGCTTCCCACATCCCTAGTCAAATGTGGGCAACCGATATTTTGTGGAAGCTGAGAAAAAAAATTCTTGACGTAAACGTCATATTATGAAATTATTTACCTCCCGAGTCTATCGTACTTATGTCTTGGTCAAATGGTGCAACGATTCATGCTCAATTTTCCTTATTCACCCTACAGTGCGATTGCGATCGTTGTCGAGAACTTAAGTGCCGTCAATGCGATTGAATTTCGAATCGATGGCACAAAATTAGTATGTATGACGAAAATGGTCGTCATTACAGCTTTTGATTCTGATGACGTGGGCGAACTAGCAGTTCCGCCCGCGCGGAAGTGCGTCGGCGAGATCATTGAGTTTGCCAGGCTCATTATATACGTAAAGATTAATCTCGTGATATATGGATACTATCCTGCAAATCTTTCTGACAAATGAGGCGTACTAAGCGCCATTCTAAGGACGCATGGTCTGCACAGACAACAAAGACTCAAACACACAAACCATCTAATCAAATTTTACCAGTGCGTACTTCACAACAAGTCCTCCCTTGTCGTAAAAATTGTGACTGTGTTTGATAGCTTTAAGCTGCCTGAGCCGGAGCATGATGGAGCGCCATCTCGGTCCTCATCGAGCTGTATAGAGGCACAATTAGTAGCGTCGCAAATGTCGCTTGAAGATTGTGGCACGTCCGAAAAAGTCTGGACACAAGGCGGCTTAATGTTTTACTTAGATCTAATAATACCATTGTGGCGTTGGCTCTTTCGGCACCACTTGTTTTTGTATTGGATCAGATAGATGATTGGCGAGACCTGCATGGTCAGCATTGTGCTTGCGCGAATAATGGCTGGATGTCACTAGTATCTTCAATCATCATGAGCACGTTACGTGGGATAAGCTGGTGTCACATAGGCTTCCTCGGGGTCTGGTCGAGCTACATTGCATTTTGCAAGTAGCCGAGGATTCTAGTACCCTATGCAGTATGGTCACTATTTCCGTCGATGTCGGCTTAAAGCTCACTGATCCTCACTATTTCTATTTATTAGTTTCTGACAGACTAAATGGGCTTCGATAGCTGACTAATTCTCTTTCAGTGGCTATAAAAGGCTGTCTCGTCGATGTATTTCCGAGCGAAAGCGCGTAAAGGTTAAGACGATCGCGCGATTATACATTCAGGCGTCATGATGGCGCTTGGTAGCCCTCCTGGCGTCATTATCTGCTTTTATTAGGCGAATAGATTTTCGTGAGGGTTATATCCGACTCTGTTATTCAGATCAGTAACAACCATCTACCAAATACAGTGAACCGTATACGTACACGTACACCTGGGCATCGTTTTAAGAATATTGTCCTTCCTTGAAATGGTTTTCTGTGCAGAAATCATTACATTGTTTCGATCTTTATGTGCATGAGCTACTCACCACTACTAGGAAAGTTTTAGATATTAAATTTGGTAAAGACTTAGATGATTTGACTCCGGCCCATGCTATACTTCGCTGTTTTGGCGGTGAGGGCATCAACGGGCTAACGCTGGTGGCCACAATGTCTGGTATGACATCACTCTTGTGCCTCGTCTCAGAACGTCACATCAATTTTTAGCCGAGACACAACATACGCTGACTATTTGTCTGATCCTAGACATCTTCGTCAAAGGCAATGAATGTACGCATATCCTCAAGAAAACTTTATCTTTACAAACACCACATGTGGAACACTTTCGGCAGTATAGCCAAGATATAAGTAGCTTTGAGCTCTTTGAGGTTCACTATGAGTGACTTTTCTGGCCGTTTCACTAGCTTTAGGACACGTATCCGAGCACAGCAATGAGTTATACTGTCAATTACATCCATCTTTGTTAACCATGAGGTCCAAACGAGCGAATTCGTATCGCACTCTTTTCTTTTTTAATGCTATGCTACCCGCTCTTGGTGGTACGTTTGTGCCCATCATTGAGCTCGCTGTGCCCTGGGGACCTTCTGACTTTCCTGCTTGCGACGCTTCGTCACTCGGATCGGTAGCTGTATGCATCCAGCTCAGCCAACAGAGCTTGTTTAACCTTCGTGAAAATATCAGTATTTAGATACTTCCCATACTAATTTCAGGTGCTTGATAACTACAATCTCATTCAAAGGGATGTACAACAACAATTTAAGTTAACTTACCGAAGCCGCGTCGCGCTCGATTAATCGGCACGCTCATATGAACTATTCCCGCCTAAAAGTCTAAGTCTCAAGCTTTTAGCTCACACTTGTCAATGTCTAGGACTTAAACTAGCTTTGTGCTGTGGACATCTCCAACTTTCACAGCCTAATCTAATTCGACATTGAAACTGTTCAAAACGGCTTTTTTACCAGCCTAAACGAAATTGACTCTCTCTCGTAGAGCATCCAGCAGCCTATTTTGGCCTTCTGCAAACATTTGCCGGCGCGGAATATCTCGACTCCCCTAGTCTACCAGAACTCGTGATGCTTTACGAATACCTCATACAGTTGCGCGAATAATCACCAATTCTCCGCTGCTATTTCTTCGAGAGCCACCGAGGTCTCAAAAATTTATATTCCTTGATGTGTATCAATCGCACATATTGGTATCATTCCTAACAGCTTTTATGACAACCGGCGGCTTCCTGTCCTGAAGAGTACTCCCAGCGCCCTGGTATAAAAAGAATATGCCTATCCAAAAATTTCAAGAGCAACGAGCCTTTCTGTGACTGTACCCCTCTAAGTGTGAGAAATGCCTATTTTGAGGCCGTCCATAAATACTTGCTTGTTCAGGTAGTGACATATAGTAATGGGAAAATGTTTATATTTGTACACAATTATTAAGCTTATGCCATCTTTGCTGGTAGACAAGAAAGTAAGCGCAGACAGAATCCAAACTTTTCTGGAAGGACAGTAGTTTCTTGTTGGTGAGTGCCTATCGTTTTAATTCGGCCAGCAAGTTGAGCGAGTGCGAGCGCCGCACGCACCTGGTCATCCGTGGTTGAAGACACCTTTATAAGCATCTTCAACTCTTAAAGTTAGAGGAGATTGTTGTAGCCTGAAAGATGCAATTCGTATGCTTCTCGCTGCTTCTCCGCCTTTAAAGCCCTACTCGAGCATGCACTGCCTGAGCTCAAGAGAAATCATCTTGTTCGTAAAGATTCAACATCATGATGCATACCAGCTACTCGGCATAGGGCAGGGCTGCAAATGCAATTAGCTGCTTAGGCCCATAGAAGCAAGCAAGTCTTTCAATTGTTATAAACTGCTCGTTCGACGGATGCGGGGATGCGATATTATTCATCCCGGACCCATTAAAAGGGGTGCGCTAATTATTTCATCTACAAGGGCTACCAGGTGTGACGGGCGCCTCGCACAGAGGAGGCAAGCAAGATGATGTACAATATTTCGATGGACGGTCGTATACCTCCATTAGTCTCAAGAAAACTGTTGCATGATTGAGAAAGTTGAAATAATAGTTAACAACCACGATTTCCATACGCACTTAATTTTATTCTGCATTTCTCACTTTACAGGGCAAACTGGTATAAATACCAACATTCTTTACGTAACGGTAAGTTACAGCAGTTGGTTTGCCGGCTGTAGAAGGTGCTGCGTGAACCCATAATTGTGTTTCGTCAACAAACATTTTCAAGCCTGAGCTAGAAACTGAAATTTGAGACCTAGCCTTAACCAAATCCAAGCTGTTCTGCCGGGTGAATGGTATAACGCAAGCTGTACATAGCACAAATCCATTTCGCATGCATTACATGTAGTTACGGTCACTTATTTTTACGACCGAGCGCTGTATACACTAGCCCTTAAAGAAAATACCGCGAATTGGCGTAAAACAATCAATATTCCGAAAAACTGACGACACTACAGCTGGTGTAGTATTAATTTACAACGGCTACGTTGTCATTCACAATTTGACTGCGGCATATGCGTGTGATCACGTGCTTGCAGATCTCTCTGGCGCTAATTGGTCTCTGCCTGGCTGAAATCCAAGATAGAGAGGGCCTCGAGTTCGTGGACGCTGCGGCTTTTTGTAATTTTCACTGCTCGCATGCGCTGTTGTCAAAGACGTCACAGTGCTTGCCAGACCTCTGCGACCGTCACCGGCGTAAACTAAAATTGTTTGATGCAAGTGACAATTTACAACAGGTCGACGTGTTGTCATGTAGAGATGTGGAGCAGAATGCGTCGACTTTGGCTATATCGCTGACACTATCGGCTGTCGACAGCACTCAAGTATTCCAGGGGTTTCATGACGCATTCTTCAAGGCATTCGACGCCATGTTGGGTGGTGATAGCGTGAGGGCCGACGCTTGTCAACTGGCCTTTCTTCAAGATAAATTACTACCGACTGTTCAGGACGACGACTCAGAGCAGGAGGAGAAGATGGAGCATAAACCCAGATTGGTAAAATTGGTTTCAGGACAGGAAGAAGACTACAATAGGGCGTGCATTATATCGGTTAGGAATATTGGAGGACAGGAAGTGGAGAACGATATGCCATTGTTGACAAGAAGAGGGGATATGCTGGGAGAGAACACGGTGTTGTTAGTTCATGCCACGAAGTTGGCGGGAGATTCCATACGAGCTTTAGACTGCGTCGATACAGTACTGGATTTACCAGAAATCTTAAAACTCATGCCATTTGCGCGCAGTGCTGCACAATTTACTTCTGAGTTCAAATCAGGAAGTGTTGGGAATACCTCAACGGTTGCGACCCCTGCGATGGAGATTAGACTGGTGCAAGGGGTAGATAAACAAACTGTGATGGCGTCTTTACAAAAGCGTATCAAAGAATTTGCTGGTATAATGAACATTTTTGAAGCGAACGACCTACAGCCAAAATCGATTTATTTGAAGCCTTTGCAGGATTTAAGAACTTGGACAAATATCGTGGCGCTTGTCGTTGCTGAGAGCTCAGTCGAGTGGATGGACGCACGGCATGAGATTACTCAAAATCTGCTTCGAGGAAAAGAAGCAAAGCGTTGGACACAGATGCAAAGCCACCGACGACTTGATGAATATGCCCCAAGTCTTGTTGGAGTTGATTCAGCTAAAGAGGCAGGGATTCGGGGAAATAACGTGGTTGTGGGCATCACAGATACGGGACTGTACTTGTATCACGACCAACTCGATCAAAATGACCGCGATATTTTTTCTGGAATGGTGCTCTCAGCTCGTAAAGTCGTCATGTATAATGCGTGGGCAAATAAAGAAGATGAAGCTGAAACCATTACTTGTGGTCACGGCACTCACGTTGCTGGACTGCTGGCGGGTAGCTCGCTGAGTGGCAAATACGCCGACCTAGGTATTGCTAATAAGGCGCAAATAGCCTTCATGGACATAGGGACGCAGAGCGCGACTTGTGCTGGTCAGATGAATTGTGCCGTATCACTTGCCACACCTGCCGAAGCCAAGGACTTGCTAGAAAGTCAGATCGATGCAGGTGCCAGAATTTTTTCGTTTTCTTGGGGAACTCCTGGGTCGGACTACAGCTCTCAAGCTAGAGATTTGGATGCATTTATCTACGATAATCCGGATGTGCTGGTTGTTGTGGCTGCTGGCAACAGTGGCGAGTCTACTGTCACTGGTCAGCGCACTATTTCGTCGCCATCTGGAGCTAAAAATGTCATTTCGGTTGGTGCATCACTTAATTCCGCAGCTTCGTTTTCGGATTTTACGTGTCCCGAAATTTTCAATGAGCGGACCGTGGCATCGTTTTCATCTGCAGGTCCAACAACTGACGGGAGATTGAAGCCCGATGTTGTTGCGCCCGGAATGAGCCTTACATCAAGTCAATCAGAGGCACCAGGTTCTACGACAGCCAGCTCGGCCACGTGTTCACTTCAAGGCACATCGCAGGCTACACCAGTAATAACTGGTGTTGCTGTGCTTCTCTTTGAGTGGCTTCGTGACGGATGGTGGAAGAACGGAAGCAAGGACGCTAAGTTTGCAATGACTTCTGTACCAGCTTCACTTCTGAAGGCGCTGATCATTCATAGTGCAGATTCGTTGCAGCAGCGAATGGCTGCACTTTCAGATAGTAACTTTGCCTCTTGTACCGGTTTGGCTTCGAAAGCCACAGATGTCACGTTTCCAGATGTGTATCAGGGATACGGCAAGCCTAATCTTACCAACATAGTCTATTTTATTGATGCCGGCAGGAATGACAGCAGCAATAACTCGGGAAACAATGGCCCACCATCTCTGTATTTCTTACCAAATTCTACGGAAAATTCCGAGCCATTCGTTGCTCACAACGGTGAGATGGTAATTTCATTTACAGTTGCTCGTAATGTGGATTTGCGCGCTACGATTGTGTGGACGGACCCAGCAGGGTCTATCCAAGCGACGTCACAATTACAGCATGATTTGGATCTTACCGTCCGTGTTTTCAATGGCACGCAGACGTTTGGCCCTCTGACAGCCGACTCAAGCACAGGAACGGATGTTAAGAACAATGTTGAGATGGTCTTGGTTTCTTACGCTGACCTTCTTGCTGCTGCCACCGACAACTCCAGCAACACCACTAGTACAAACAGTGGAAAGCTTACAGGATATCCAGCGCTCGGGGATAACGGAGAGATTTTTGTCGAAGCTGTCGTCTATGGTCGTAGCATTTTGCTAGCGGACAAGCAAAATTTTGCATTTGTCGCGTCGTCGAGTGCCATTGGCTCCACCTCCGGATCGACACCTTCTAGCAATGGCAGCAAGTCCTTCTGGTCTCTGGTTTGGCCAATCATCGTCATCGTAGGCATCTCGATAGTTGTGCTGATCGTCATTGCCTTGGGCACTTGCTGGCTTTACGGTCGAAGCAAACAAGCTCTTGCTAGATCAAGACGTCAGCGCGGAGAGTACCCCGCGCATGTTGGATATGTTAGCAATGCGTTCCAATCGGTTAACCAAGCAGCATCCACCATGGCAGAGGTCGATCGATGTCCATACTGCCTTTTTGCCTCAGAAGATGCAGTGAGGATGATCTCTCACGTTGAAACAGCTCACGCAAGTAATAGACGCGCCAATGCTCATGAGAATCCTTTGGAACGGTCGGTTGCTATGCTTGGGGGAAGCAGGGTATCTGGTTTACGGCCGACGGCACCAGTGGTGACATTACTTCCCACACAAGCACAGTCTCCTTCCGAGGACGAGAAGCATAGATGTCCTTACTGTCGATTTGTTACACGAGACGCCGTCGTTTTAGTCAATCACGTACAGCATATGCACGCACAATAAAGTCCTTAAATTCTTAAGTGTGCAGGAAGCAGGCAATTGTTAACTGACAAGGCCACTTTGGTCCACTTTCAATACTAATTCCAATAACATAGTTTGGTCTTAACACAAGCCATTTACGCAGTTAAGACATACATAGACAGCAATAGCATGCACACCATTAGTAGAAATTGTTCACGGAACAAGGTTCGAACAGTCAAGATCCGACAAAATGATGTTAAGCTTAGTGTATGAGCCGTCGGATAAGAAAGTTGACGTTGAATGGATTTTATTTAAGCATGGTAACTCCTGGCCCAATTTATCGATATTTGTACCGGTTCGAATACTGAACGTTTCTCAAAAGGTAACTACACGGGTATAACCCTCGATTTTGCAAAGTCGAATCAGGTAGATCGTCTTTACTAAATCCGCCTTCAAACTGCAACTTATTGCACACTTTAGTAAGCTTAAGACCTTAAGACCAGAGATAATAAAATGTCTCAACTCAGAAGATCAAACATCTTTCGGTACGCCTAGTGTGCTGTGTGACCCCGTAACACCTATTCGTACTCTTCTTGTCAATCTTACGCCTAAGCGGGTAAACTTTGCCAAATACTCGCAAAGGCTCCGGAGGCGCAACCTCTAGTTTGGATGTTTTGACTTCGCACCATGCAATCCTTTGCTTTTCCAGCGAAGAAGACATCATTGACTCTCGTGGTATTAGGAACAATTTTCCGTGTTGAAACGAGGTCAATCTTTTTTCATTCTCGTCTTTCCCGTGAAAGCTCTGAGAAAAGTTAATGAAAACAATTTACCCGTGAAAGCTCTGATTGTAGGCCGGGTACCATATCTGAGTGTTCTTTTGGTTAATCATGTTCGTGGGAATTAGAAAAAAAAGGTATCGACACTTTGGATAGTATTGGTTCAAATATTTATGGTAATATCTTTGATAATAAGATTTTTCGTATTTTGCATATAGCAAATTTTAGCATTGATAAGTAAACTTTATCTAAAACTTACTAACAGTTTCTGAACGTTTGCGACCACCACCTCGACAACAAATAGCTAATAAATCATTTAGTACGCGGGTTAAAATAGAAAATAATACTCATTTAGACCCATCAGCTAACGGTTGTAATAATCCGAATGGCAGAAATTCGGAGCCCGCTTTTATGTGTAAGGTAAATATGTTTTATAAAACACAAAACATCATGAAAATTGCATTTCGGATTGATATGAGATAAATCATTTTGCCAAACTGCAAGAAGTTCTGTGAAACCTGCATAATTAATGGGAACATATCAAACATAAAGTCCGACGACACTGGGTGTCAAGTCTCTGTCGTGGGACCAGGAACTTCAGGAGCACCTGCGACGAGTTAGCTGTCTAGGACACAAGACTTCTGGGAGGCGTGTCACCGAGATTCCGAAGATTGGTCTAGGCCAGGATACAAGATATACTTATATAGATTGAGCGTTGCATTGCGTTCTATTTGTAGGATTTAGGCAGTCAACAACCGAATGTAGCTCAGTTGATAGAGCGATTGACTGTAGTATTCAAAACTGTGTACATCACGGTCCTACATGAAGAATGAGATTTCAATTCCCAAATGTGTCTTTAAGAACACCACTTCCGGCTTTACCTTAGCAAAGAAATCAGTAGCATAAGTTTCGGGAGGGTTTGCTTATGATACGTCTGCAGTAGAGCTTACTTGCTGTGAGCTCAATTGCAAATGACCGCTTTGAATAATTTAAATTCATCCGTGACACTGAGGGGTTGATGTTGTGTCACACACTTGTTCGTTTATTCGGAACTATGTTATCAGCTTTTGGTGATACTTTGTTACCTGCCTACGGAAGAGTGCTAGCCACCTTGCACAGTTAAAAATCTACCTGAAAAAATGTATTACTAATCAAGTTTGTGTATCTATCTTATCCGGTCACTAATCCGCAAATGGTGGCGCTATGTTATCAATTAACATTGTCATCTCTTGCGTCTTCGTCATCCAGTTATATTAACTTCAAGGTTGGCGCTACCGTTAAGCTTCAAAAGCATATGCTACCTGAGCCTTAGAATGAAAAGGCTACTCTTGATGCTCAAATGCTGTGATGCGCTTAGGCCACTTTGCTTCTGCAGCTGGGTGGGCTGTGCCTTCTCAAGCTCGTAGAGGTAAGAAGGTGTCTTAAGGTGCGCAAACTTGATGTGAAAACGTGCTTCGACCAATCACTTCATTCTTACAATCTCATGAGTTTGATATCTGGCTACTGAAGGATGTGTGCTGAGTACACCTAGCTGCTAGCGATACCAAGTATATGGAGTGCCCCACCGACGGCAGCGTCTGGACACTCAGTCATTTCAACCATTACTAGCATTTTCATTTATGAACTTTGATGATGTATTCTCTTATGATAATCGGAAGGATCTACATGGAGTCTTTTGGGTCACCCAAGCAAATTTTTAGGGCCATGATGATCTGACAGGATTGATAGCTGTGTATTTATAGCAGTGGACTTAATGCCCTATGATGAGTTATAAGAAACAATATGATTGCACAGCCCCCAACAAAATTTAAGTCGATACTTCGTCATCTACGTCACAGCCGCATAAGGAATACCAAGACTTAGTGAGGTATTCTTACCGTTGAGGTGTGCCTTTGCGGAATTGCATAGCTATGTTTGAAGGTGATTGAGTGTGTATGAGGAAGCCAGCGCCAGATACTTTCTTATGGCATCAAGGAAAACTTTCAATAGACACCTGTTGTGGCCTTGGCATCGTTTGTGTGCTACAGCAGTCTATAATGTCGAAAATAAGCGAAGCATCTCATTTCAGTACTGGCAGCGTTAAGGATGCCAAACAGGAATGCTCGTTTTATAGCTAAGACTTTATTGCCATTAAGTACGCCCTTGTAGTCTCGAGTGCCTTAAACTTTTAAAAAAATTTGTGATCTATTCAAACCATTCATCTTTGAAAATAACGATTAACATTCCCCACTGAATCCTACGATCATTAAAATGGCTGTCATTTTCCGCGAGGCATACTCCTGCGCAGAAGATAAGCCAGCAATCGATATGTCTTTGTCGACGCGCTTCGGTAGAGACTAGGAGTTAGCTCAAATCAGGGCATTATCAAGAAGTTATCCGTCAGAAGCAAAATTAATACTGATCTACAGCCCTCAGTGCGGTATTCAATGCAAATCATCCGACATCGGTTGAGCAACATTTTGACAGCGATCGAAGTGCACCGCTACAAGTGAGATGACAATTTTTCGGTTAAAATCCCCAACATATAGATTCTAAATCAGCGTATAAACGACAAAGATCTGGAGTACATAATAGTTTTTCTGGAGGTATACATTACTCCTTTAGGGCCACGTAGGCTGGAAAAACGTTTTGCTCGGTCTATTAAACATTGCCTTGGCTCCACGTATACAAATGGAAAAGTGTGTGAAGACATGTAAGACCTGACCTACCAGAAGGCTACATTTAGGGCTCATACATCAATTCTATACAGAACGTGCCAGTATGGCAGACCGTTGGAAGTGTATTAGCCTTGTCCTTGTTTTGGCATGCCAGAATCTGGATGCCACGGACATCGTAGTCTTTATGTGTCACCTAAGTTAGATACTACATATGTTACTTTCATTAATCAATGCAACAAGAATTGCTTTTAATCGAATCGTCTTTTAAAACTTATGGCCTTCCGGACATGATGGTGTCCATGGCTTACCGCTGACTTTTGGCTAACGCTCATTCAACAATTGGAATCCGCTTGCTTCAATCTAGCTATACAGGAATGATCAGACTGAAAGCGTCAACCGTGTGCCTGTAGACACACTAAGCCGTATGCGCACTGGTGTAATCAAATAAAGTTCTATGGTAATACTTTACAATGCTATTCACGCCCCTACTGCTTTGCATCCGGTATGCTAAAGCTCCGTGCACTAAGACACCTATCTGTCAAGCCCGTCAAGTGACACCCAGATTTCACGATAAAATTGTTGTTCGTCTTCGTAAAAAGTCGCTTGAACATAAACAGCTAGACAAGAGATGCGATTGCGGCTGCCCAATATAAACATTATATTAATTAGGAGAATTTAAGGAGGAAATTGTATTGTGTTTTTGAGATGATTATTTTGGTATCTACTAATAATCTACTACTCGAGAGGGTATAATCAGTATTTTCGCGCAAGAAAATCATAATAACATCGAGCCTTTCGCGTTACTATAAAAAAGATGTAAATCTATCCTAGAGGATCTCAAATTTCCCAGCTTTATGTGCTGGCCATCTTGGAAGGTATTCTCGCTTTTTAGACTTTGAGGTTCGAGGTGCCGTAAGCATCTTTTCGAAAGTCTTTCTTCTTGCTCAAAGACAAGTACGGTCGGCGATACAGCGGCGAATAAATCAGCGTATTGGTCGGAACGATAAGACCCTATGGCTGTGTGTGTTCAGTGACCGGTCAAGTCTGGAACTCGCTACGAACGGAAGCAACTTTGCTATAAGGTATTCCAGTTTTCCAGACTTTAAGGTTTGGATTGCCGTTAGCATCTTTACGAAGGATTGTCTTCTTGTTCAAAGGCAAGGACTATTGACCATACAGCGGCACATAGAATCTCCGTATCGACAAGAATGGTAAAGACCCTATGGCTGTGCAAGTTAAGTGACCGGTCAAGTCTGGGACTCGCTACGAAGGGAAGTGACGTTGCTATAAACTTTGGACAATTTGCATTGAGACGCAAGGTGGTTATTTCGACTGTGAAGCTCGTAGGTCACACATTTAGAAAAGTATACTTCCTCGTCAAAAATCTGGGGTTGCCCTCGCAAAGTACTGCAGCTTGACCACCACATAAGAGCAAATTTAAGCACTTACTTAAGAATGCTTCGACTCAGGAGCAAAACCGAGGCGGGAGATGACTCCTCAAGCGCTCCTTACCATCCAAGGCTAGCGTCTTGCCATGTGGAGCGCTGAGGCGCTTCTACGGACGCAGTATATTTTTTGTGAAATTTTGCTGCTGGCTCAGTCCGCTAAGCTCGTAGAAACAATCGGATCGCTCTGGCATGATTTTTGCGATTTGAAGTCTGGACCAACATGCACTCCGTTGACTTTAAAGCACGCTTAGGTAAACGGATGTGACCTTGAATCGTACTCGTAGCTCACGTCCCAGTATCTGGATCGTGAAGGCTAAGAGATTACAAAGATAGATTGTCTTCGACTCACAAAGGAAGAAAATTATACCACAAGCTCACCGACGGAATTGTAAGTGTTTACAATGGTATTCAGCTTTGTTTGACCTCAGAATTGTGTCTTCAATTAGATGTTGGTCATGAACATATCCAAGAATGTTCCGTCGGACTTCCTTTTGACTAAGACTAAGTCTTGTACAGAAGTTTAAGAATAATGGAAAATATCGTGTTCCTCTTATTGAATGTATGAATTGACAGAGGTGAAACAGTCTATTTTATGAAATCGGTTGTTCTAATATTAGCTCCTCTTTATTTGAAAAATATAACGTATTATCGATCGGCTCTGGTATAGATACCAATAGGGTGCCTGTCGTGCGTTAAAATCCATTGCTCTTATAAGGCTTCATTTTAAAGATAGCCAGCTTTTCAACACAAAAACACGAAATAATGCATCAGTCCGTTGTATCCTTGTTTTCTTAAGATCAAATAGGAAAGGGGAAGCGAAGTCATCACTTTCTGATTGAAACGAAGTGCCACTTTGGTCATTACAATGCTCAAGCCGAAAGCAAACAAAATAGCCAGCGGTTGGGTTATTTGACTCTGCCCAATGTAGCGCTCAAGAAAAGTTTCCCTATTCTCGAGAGTACTCCTGCACCAATTAAGGTGAGTTGATCAAACACGAGTCATTTTTCTGCGAAGCTTGCTTAGTGGTATATGCAACACTTCGAGTCCTACACTCTTGTATTTGACATCGTTCTTGTAATCTCCATTTTGACACTTTAAGAAACAACAAACTGACTGACTCAATCTAGTATTTGTACAAATTGCGCTATTTTGTTGAGCCCATGACCCACCAGAGCACTAAAAACCGCAAAGCGGTCGGCATTTCAGGTTCTGATTCCCAATTTATTTATAATTCGCAGCACTTAAAGCCCATAATGCCCCAGGACGAGATTATACTTCCTAATTTGTCGGCTCGAGCGTGAGTACCCGATCCTATCCCGTTTCTGTTCAGAGACAGTTCCCGCCGCCGTCGTCAGTTCTTTCCAGAGTACTGAAGACCGCCGCTACGCATTCGCCGCCGCCATACGCAGCTCCCCGTGAGTGCTACCGCCGCCGCCAAGTCCAACCGCCGCCGTCAGTTTTCGCTGTCCTCTACCGTTGCTTCTGTCTCTCCTCGCGGAAGACTTCCGCTTCGTCGGTTTCCTATTACGGTCACTTTCTCCGGCTGTACAATTGTACAGCCAACTTGGAGTTGATGTGGGTGTTAGTCGGACTAGTTCCCTCTACTCAGCCAAGGCAGCTTAACACTGTGGTGTTGTCTCCTCACTGGTTGCGCTGATCACGCATTTGCCTTTTGGCTCATTGAGAGATGTTGTGGGTAGTTCTTACTTCCACCACAGTCGATCTACCTAGCTGCACCCACTAAGTGACTCATTGGTAGAATGGTCACCACCCCTAGCTCTGCTCCGTCGAAACCATCGGCGAAGCCATCGACACGTTCGCCGGCGGGCTTGCCAACGCCACAGCTCCGCCAGGCAAGCCCGGACGGAAAGCAACGTATGAATCGTCAGACGGGCCACCAACGAACACCTGTCAGACAACCAGCGCCGCGTTCGGTTCCTGACACTATCAATTTGCGACAAGTTTGGACCTTTCTTTTGACGACAGTTCAACGAATCAGGACCGCCGTTTTGCCGCACTTGCAGCGGTACCTACAGCGATTGCTGCCAAGAATTGTACAAATATGTGTATCCCGGCTGCACGTCTTACTGCGGTATACAGGCAGGATGCCATCTTGAGCTCGCTAGCGTCGGTGAGTCAGCCTGCGGTATGGCGCGAGTGCCTTTTCATCTTCGGGACTTTCAAGCATACGCACATCGAGGTATCTCGTTTGTGTGCACGTCCGACAATGCTCTCTCCCAATTGAGCAATATGCAACTTACGGTTTGTGGCGTCAGCGTCACAATTTGTAAATATTCGAAGTACGACAATTTGTACATCGTGTATCTAGCTTGTCTCAAAAATGATGTGTTGGATCAGGCTATTTACGACTGGTTTGTACAAAGAGATGCGCGACCAGTCTTGATTACGCCCACGCACGTTCATGGCCAAGTGAAATCACGCGGACGCACGGTGTACTTCAACTGTGTCGGCTGTCTCGCTGGACTTTTCGAATCTAATGGTGAACCCCTTCAAGAAATCGATTTTGATTCGGAGGAAAAACCGTGCTTTGTACAGCACCGCCAGCAAAAATTTAAGCGCACCAAGCCGACTTCGCTACGACCACCTTCGCGTCGGCCATGGGATACGTCTGATACCAGCATGACCGGTACTGAGGAGGTTACCGTTTATTAATTAATCCAACTGGTTGCAAAAACCGGGTGGCTATCGACGTGAGCGCTCCAGTTAACGCCTTCTCTCCGCGTGCTCAGCGCTCTACAAGTGCCTTGGCCAACAAGTCGACTGGCTCGGCGGTCAAGCGCATGATTGTAGATGCAGTGCCAGAAGATGCACCAGAATGGAAGCTTGTACAATACTCGCAATACGGTATCATTAACCGTGAAGGCGGGAAAGTTCTGGAGCCGGAAGGTCTAGTTCCTTGCGAGCTACATTGAGCCTGAAGATCCCCACTTCCTTCTCTACTTATTCCCAGTTTCGCCCAACTGCTACGAAGTTCTTCAAGATTAAGGGTTCGATGCATCACTGCCGCCGGATGTTGATCCGGAAGCGGGCGAACAAAATGGAGACGAAGAAGGGATGACCGCCACCGTATTGGGATTCACCACTTCGTCAAGCTTTATGCCTGACAAAAAAGATGCGCGTGCGCTAAAGAGTGTGCGTTCTTTGGCTCTTACAGTGGAGCAAGTTTCAGTGGCAGAACTTCAACAAGCAATTGATGAATTAATCGAGCGGGACGTATCCAGCTCACTGCACACGAGGACGTGTCGGCGGCAATTCAAACGCAGCCAGCATACTTCCGCCGATTGTTTTAGCTTAAGGCGATACATGAGAGCCAGCTGTTCAAAGCAAACGCATTTTACCGGGCAATCAGCGCGGAGCTTGTAACGAGCGATGAGTCGAAAGACTCACAGGATCGTCTGCAACTTCGATACGATTTCGACTCTATCAACGCGGCCCATTTCTTCGAGGCTATGTTTCCAAGTAAGGAGCTTCAAGTCGCGGCTATACACAGTGCCACTAGCGACTTGTTCTTGATGATCTTAGCGCCGAGTGTACACGTCAATATAGTCAAAATGCAAGCGCTGCTTGGGCCGATGTTGCCGCCGAAGCGCCTTCATCACTCCCCGTTTTTACTATGAAGTCACCTAAATCCTCTCTGCTTTGCCCGGACTGACGCAGTGAAGACTTTTCTCGATCAAAGTCGAACGCCACCCTTTGTGCTCACTGCACTTAACGATCTGGCACAGATTCCACTGCCACAAGACATGGCAAACAGGCCCTCTCGACCGGTGAACCCTCACCTCTAGAGAAGCGTGGATCCTTACTGGAGTCTCGCTGAACGCAAAAGGGCTGAATTTAGCGAAATTAATTACGTATCAGCGGCTTTTCTCTGAACATGAGCTGGTCGCTTTTAAAGAGACGAGGTTTAATAAAGCAGACTTACTACAGACCAGCGAACATTTTTTATTCATGTGGCCGATTCAGAAGCACGTTGCTTCTGGTCCGACATCACGTCTCCCGGATTTAATGAGCGACATGGAGTCGGACTTGTGTTATCCTCAGCTTCTTCCTTTAAAGAAGTTGAAGATCTCACAAAACGCGTCTACAAAGAACAGTTACGAAATCGTTATTTATTACTCAAGACCACGCTTGGTGAAGTAACGGTATACCTACGTGTGGTGTATGCACTTGATGAACCTGCACGACGTGGTGATTTTTTTCGCGCGCTCCCTGTGGACCTCCTTTCTGACCATTCGGATGAGGAGAACCAGGCGGCGCACTTTGTTATGGGCGACTTTAATGTGACTATGGATATTTATCTTGACCAAGCCTTTCCATCCCAGTCACATCCCGGCACTGGTCGGGAAGAGCTGAGTGACTGGCTGGATGCTTTAGGTTTAATGGACGCACGGAAAAATGTGCACTTCGATACGCGTGACTACACAAGTCCCACTCGTAAATATCGGCTTGACTACTGCTTTTTGACGGTGGACCTACTCCAGGATCATCTGGCTACAGTCCGCCATGTGAGAGATCAAAAATGGCATTTTGAAGATCACATACCAGTCAACTTTACATTGTAAGCTGAAACGTGCGCCATGGAGATGCCCACCTTGGCTGTTTCATGATCCGGATCTTGTCAGGACATTCACACTATCAGCAGAAATACTGGCCGCTTGAATCTGAAGCTTTGATGGATCTAATCCTGGATGCCTACTAGACGAACACAAAAGACTGCATTTATCTACACAGAAGGTGGCTTGCTCTATGGCACGCTGATGCACGAGAGATGGCTACAAAAGTGACAGCGGTCAACGATGCTCTTGACCTTCAGAACCTATATTACCGACTACAACAAAAATGCATTGCAACAAGGTCAGGCTGATCTCAAAGCGTATCGAGAGACGATTCAAGAGCGGAACACTGAAAGTAAATTTGCGGCCGACTTACATTCAAGTGAGCGGTCAACGCAGCAGGGTGCCTCAACAAGATTGTCTCATGTCACCTATCGCTAGCTTCAGACCCAGAGACGGAACGACAACGGAAGACCCCGCTGAAATCGGCAATGGACGCCGTGCATTCTGGGGTCAATCATTCCAGTCGACGTCTCCTGGTTTACGCCATTTACGAAATGCTTCGTATCAATCGATTCGTCTTGCACAAAAGCTACGCGATACAGTTGCCAAGGTCACGCCTGCACAGAAGGCTCTGTTAGACGCTTCTATCACGGCAAGTGATTTATATTGGGCGATTATGAAATCAACTAATGGTAAAGCGCCGGGACCGGACGGCCTACCTATTGAGTACTACAAGTTAGCCCTTAATGTATGGGCGCGGATTTATGAAGTTATTCACGGCAATCAATTATACAGAGGAAAATGACTAAGTTCAGCGACGTGCGCATCTCTCTTTATTTTTCACGAAAGGAGACCGGTCCCAGCCGGGAAATTACCGCCCGCTGACATTACTGAATCATGATGCCAAGGTTGGCCCCAAGATCCTCGCGAGGCGCCTGAGCACCGTCCTCCCATCGCTGATTCACGAATTTCAGAGCGGCTTTGTCCCAGCTCGATCCATTCGGCACTCGCTTATCCGATTTCAAGACTTACAAAAGCTATGCAAAGACAAGTATCCAAACGCATGCGCCGTCCTCATCGACTTTGCTAAAGCCTTCGAAAGCGTGCTATGGCCGGCTCTGGAAATGCTACTTCATCACTTCGGATTTGGTGCGACATTCCGAGCGTGGATAAAGACCTTTTACAACCAGACCTCAGTCAGTCTACTACTTATTAATTCGCCCGGCGATCCTTTTCTACTTAATGCTGGAGTACGTCAAGGAGACCCACTTTCACCAGGACTTTTGTGCTCTTTATGGAGCCACTAATGAACTACCTACGTGCTCGGTTCGCCGACGGTGAATTGGATGTCGATGGAATATCTGCACCCCATCTGCTACTAGTGTTCACCGGTGACTGTACCAGACGTTTGGCTGATGTCGATCACACAACCGATTTTTTAATCATGTTCAAGATTATGCATCGGCATCAGGATTACGGCTGAATATGGAAAAA
Source organism: Plasmopara viticola (assembly GCA_001695595.3). NCBI lineage: Eukaryota > Oomycota > Peronosporomycetes > Peronosporales > Peronosporaceae > Plasmopara > Plasmopara viticola. The sequence goes on from MBPM02000059.1 coordinate 502,647, forward strand.
ACATGCATCATGCCGTTTATGCACAAAGTTTGTCCACCAAAGATGACTCAACTCCGGGCATCTACAATTCTTAAAGTTCTACTGCCGTCGGATAGCGTCGTCCTACTTGAAGTACTTCAAGGCGCAACAGTTACATCCAAACAGAGATTGAGTGACGTACTCGCTAAAGTGCGTACGCGCTGTGCCATATGGAAGTACCGCGCCCGTACCTTACGCGGAAAAGTGGTGCTCTTGAGAAGCATCATCCTACCTCTACTGTGGTTCACAGCCAGTGTTACTAAAATTACGATATTCAGAGCTTCGTTCACTCGGAGAACGCAGACAATGTTACGGCAGCGACTGGGAAGTTTGACAAAAATTGGATATACACAAGTTACTCTCGCGATGGGTTTGGGCTAACGCCTACCAAGATATTCATCCAAGCAATGCACCTGAAAAATTACGCGATGCGATCGCCGCGACTTGTACGTCAAATAAACCTCCCCGATGGATCACTCCGGCACTTGAGTTATTTACAAGAGTATTGGGATCCCTAGGTTCCGGCTTCGACATACTATACGCGGACATGAAAGGGAAGCGATATAGTGGTTTAACTAGCTACTGGAGATCTACACTACGAATATGGGCAGATCTGCACACTTCTCACAATTCCACAGATTAGAAGAGATTTGTACAAGTGATGCCACTTTGGTTCAACATTTACTTAGCTTTCGGCAAGGGTAAAACCCCACTGGCTGAAGTCAACAAGAAAACTATTGGATGTATTAAGGCACTGGAATTCAACCGCCTTCAAGATTTTGCGGATCGTCATGGAAGCTTTGCTTTTAGAGAGTTGCTCACCGGACTTCTCAATCCAACAACTTTGCCCGGCCTGCTTCGCGATCACGTTTAATATCGGATAACATTTTACGACTCAATTTGATTGCTCCACGACATGGACCCAACTACGGCCCTAATCGGCCAAAAAACATAAAGTGTGCCAATCACGCTTGACAAATTAGTCATTAAAATGTCTAATCGCGATTTTGTGTAATTACTATTACGCACTCACTCTGGCTCACAAGAGCTTACGCTTCGACTCGACAAGCTTCACATCAATGGACATACTCCAACAAATGAAACTTGGCGCTCTGAATTACGATTGGATTGACATGTGTTACCAGTGTGTTCGGATCTCAAGTTTTGACTTCAACATAATGCATTAAGTTTTCGATACAAGTTTCGATGCGTTGTCCAGTAGCCGCATATCAAAGGGATTACTTTCTATCGCCTTTTCATGGTCTCATTATTGGAGACATTGAATGGCACATGGATAATTTTCCCGGCACAATGAATTTGCAACCTAACATCGCTGCAAAATACGGAACATACGCAATCTATGCTGCCTACACATTTGTTCGCTGCTGTGTTCTTCGCGCACTTTGGCTTCACTCACAGACGTCTTAACTTCAAAAGAGTTTGTACGTCATCTTGCATACGTATACATCAAGCTGCACTTTAGGCAGTTTCGACATCATGCTATTTCGAAAGGCAACACAAAATGGATACAAGTTGTTAATCAAGTAGAAAATGGTTTTGATCTTGAACGAGACTCACTTCTTTCACAAGCCATTACTACACTTCCGCCAACCAAACTTACAACTACTATGAAAAGATGGATATGGAAATTACTACTATTCTACTACTTCAACTACGACTACTACTTACAAAATCAAGATACGAAAGTTACTCTAACGGGGGCGTCAAAAGACGTCAACAGCTACGAGATTTGAACCCGTCATCCGGTTTCCCGGCGGACATCCAGTACAGCTGCTAGGTGGGCGGGACTTTAAGCATAGTCCCTAGGGATTTAAGGCTAACCAACCCTCCCCCCCCACTTCCGCTGACGATGCTACCGGTTAGGTTATCACGAAGGTTCTTTGCCTGTCTACAATCCAAGTTTGTGTTCACTCTCTCCACTGCTAGCTAAAGCTCTGAGCAACCACCCTAAAGTCACGTTTAACAAACTCTTTTTATGGAACAAGCCGAAAATATGTAGCACGAGTCTGCCGTCGACGTCGTATACAATCGACTACCCCACGCACCAAACACAAGCCCCGAATAAGGTTGAGAGCCTTACGCAGATTTTGATCATGGTACCTGAAACTTGCAAGCTATATTCGTTATCGATACGCCATCCTTCACGCTCTGGAGATCTTTCGCCGAAGTCTTTTTGCAATTCAACTCAACGTCAAGCCGATTAAAATAAGCTGCGGAATCAACTTACAAGACTAAGTAATGTCTCCGCGGCCGCATTTGACCCATATACCTTTTTTTCCCTTGTACGCTAAACGAAAATCAAGATTGTCAACTTTCGGCTCCCCAGTCATCAACACAAGTGCAGACTTCTCAAGAAGGTTCGATCAACATCGCAATATCAAGCCTAACGCGCACCAGCGGCTATCCGCAGTGTGGTCAAGGATATTACAAGCACCGTTTACACCTTCCGGTCACAAATCTACTACCCCACAAGTGCGGCAGACAACTTGAAACCCTCATCGGTATATACGCTGCATAACGTTAAGATGTGCACACTCCGATCGCAATTAAGAGTCCACTGGCTCAACTTCAAATTCAAGAAATGCCTTACGGCGTTTTGGCCCTCCGCCATCGTACTATCTCTCTTCAGTTGCACGCTGAAAAGATCATCAAGGATTCTACACTTTGTATCGATCCATACTACACAAGTGCAGGCTATCAAGACACATCATGAGACCCAAGATATCGAGATTTCGCGCATCAGCTTTCCCCAAGCGATTGGCTCTACACTCGAACTCGCACGCAATTTTAACTACACGGCTTTGAGACCATGGGTTAATAATCACACACCTATCAAGTTTTAAAGCAACAAGAACTTAAGCAGAGATTTATTCGCATTTCAACCTTTTTATAGCCACACAAGTGCGACTATATTAAGCGAGTTTTTGGGCTTTATTCACCGCAGTTCCATCCGCGCCAATCACTGGTCCAAATCGTTTGTCCTTCCGCCACCCAGCGTTAAAAATACTTCACTCTGCCCTTCTTTCGCTGTCAAGCATCGATAAGCCTACACACTACGGCAAAGTCGTCTGGATGTGTAAGTACCATGAGAAATATGGCCAACGTCCATATTTTTAATTTACTACCATAGCGTAATTTTTTTAGCAACTCAAAGGTTGTCCTTCTCATTAGCAGCCAGGTGAGCATGATGATCGATAAACACCGGATTTTTAGTGCTTACCCTACAAATTCTGCATCAAATCTGAACTCTTCATCGAATGCCTGTTGTACGACCTCCTCAAAAGAGGTTTGTCCTAGAAAAGACAAGCTTATTGCCCAATCCATTCCAAGAACGGTGACTGCAGTCTCTTTATATTTACTGAATATTCTAGAAAGGAAACTCCTGACTCTAGGTCCAAGTCTCTTACTCTCGTCTTACACTGAATAGCTGCAAAAAAGTGTGACTGCACACTTGTGCTAAATGACGATTCATCCCACTTATGTTGAGTATTCCGCCTCAAGCAAGGCTTGCACCCAAGTGGCTATTTCTCTGCTATCTAATCGAGCCTAACACGACCAGAGCTACTCTCTGGACTCCGTCTGCAATAATGTAGCCATCACGGCTATTGATATCTCGCTGAAGCAGAGCTGGAAAGTATTTTATTCAGCAGAATGCCTTTAAAGCGTCTTCACGCTCAGTAGAAGAAGCTTTAATTGGGGGCATTTGTCCTAGATATCGATTCCTCGCCGTTAATGAATCGGTGTAAAATTCTCATAGTGCTTCAAGAGAGCGTTATCAGAGCTGAATGACATCTCGAGTTGCGCATTGATCTCGTTGGATCTTTAGGCGACCAAATGTTGCACCCAATTACACAATACACAATACTCTCATTCGGTCGTCTTGCATGCTTCAAGATAATCAAGCATCTTGCTTGGCTTTTGGTAAACATTGTTTGCGAGTGCAACCAGGTGCAGCGACGAGATTGTACCTGTTGGTTCCCCAAAAAGTGCGACTTCAGGATATCAAGCATTTGCTTGTACTTTAAAGAGCACGGACCACAGGTTGCTACGTGTTCCACTAATTATTTCAGTCAAATAAGCAAGACCTTGTCTATCTGTCTCGAATTATGAATAGAACTTGATTGGATAACTGATACGAATTATCGTGGGGTAAATAATCTACAAATTTCGTCCATTACAGTACTTTCTATTTATTTGCATTAAGCGGTGATCGTTGGACCTTGTATCACTTATCTGCTAGCTCCACACTACTAAGAAGTGCTTAAATTTTGAAATTCTAGAAATTTCCTGACTTGCACCACATAATATGATGGGCTCGTGTGAACACGTTACTGGTGTCTCATTAAAACTTAGGACTGCACAAGCCAAAACTTTCCTTCATAAATCATTATGCTGCCGTTCCGACCACGTCAGTTAATTGAATAAACCTAACAACTTACTACAAAACAGCAAGTATAGGTCTTTGATCCACCGTCTCGACCGCACCTAGTGCTTTGTACAACATTTTCAAGGACGCAAGCCAAACTTGTAGTACCTAAACATCACATGATGTAAGGTTGGATTAGCAATGCTGAACGATGATAATTTACTTGTTTGAAAAGTACATTTATGCGGTCATCCCTTCATCCGTGTGACAAAGACCATCTTGCTACGACAAGCTAACAATGATATTTTAGAAAGAAAAAGCCCCCTACGATGTCCGGGCTTGTGTCGTGAGCTTGTGGATTGTATCACCGAAACGATTTTCAAAAAGACTGGAAGATGTGTTCGACAATCGACGGTTTGCACCTATAATTTAAGCCTAAACTCAATGTCAAGAAGGCTCAAGATAATACGGTAAAGTCACTGTGGAAGGAACTTCGCTTGATTTTAAACTGCAAAGCAGGATTTCGTTACTAATCACGTGTAAAATTTCAAGTCGCAGTCGTAGTGATAAGTCTACGCTTCAAAATAAAAGGCGGGCGAAACACAAGTTCGTGCCGAATGTGGTCATCTCTAAGGCTGCGATGACATTTAAACTCCGACTCCAACAAAGGTTCAGCGTGGTTTACGAGCAGCTTCAAAGCTTGATAGATAGTACCGCAGCAATTACCCTATACAAATACCGTGTTTGCTTAGGATTTGAAAAGCGAAGGCCTGGTGTTGGCACAGCGTGCCGTACGATGCTCATATAACGTTGAGATCCTTTAAAATCGCCGAGCACAAAGTAAATAAGCTGTACTGTCTCAGCAGCATGTTCAGGCAGTCTAAATTAAACGTCATGTTTATTGTACGGGAAGGTGTCTACTACGGACAACGCCGATTCATTAAAATTAAAACATGCCGCCTCGGTTAATATCTTAAGTCTTGATACATTTTAGGCGCGAAAACGTAGACCAACGAGCTATTAGCTTTAGCAAAGCCGGAGTGCATACCTTTGTTACGAGCTCAATCGGCTAAAGACCCGTCTTTTAATTGTCGTTTTGTAAGCTGCCGATCGCATCACCATGCCCTTGTACAATTTTATGCATAGCAAAAGTTAAAGACCTCGAAATGAGCTCAAATGCCTTTTACTCTAGCGGCAGGAAACGTCGTCTCGTCAAAAACGCTGATTGCCAGATTGTAAACGCGTTTACGACATTGCCAGAGCAGAACCTGATTTCTCATGATGTGGGTTGCGTTGCCGAGACGCCGATGCTCTCGCAGGTTCCAATGCTACCGTTGAATTGTTGCACATGCGGGTATTATGACCCTGCAGACGGCAATCTCCGCAGCGCCGTTTTCCATTTGCATTCTCTCCTAGCGCATTTCCAACGTGCTTGAATCGGGAAAGATCTCGCTGTGTGATGTTGCTATTTCTGTTGCAATTCTCAGCGCTAGCAGGTCTTTTACGGCCGCGGGTTCTGTCAGGGTCGTCTAGAACAAGTGCTTGATGTGCAAGAACTACCCGTTATTTATATTCGGGCCATGTACAAGTTCCTCAATAACCCTTTTGACCAATGCGACAACCTCTTGTTCCAACGTCAACGGCGCTATCGATACCGCTGCTTAATGGTTGCAATAACCACCAATGATGATCAAAATCATCGAATTTTCAGAGATCGTGAGCTCCGCAGTTCATGTCTGCAAGGATGGCCTATGGATCATGGATGACGTTGGCAAGTTCAATGCTTCATCAGTTTATGGTACATCGGCATTGGCATCAGCTGGAGCATCATCTACCTCGGCATCCTCAGCACCCTCGGTCCCTCCTCGTCATTGTCTTCGTCATTAGGTTTTTTTTTATTGCTAACATCAATAACAAGTATCTCAAACCGGCGTCAAATTGGTTGGTATGCAGATCTCAATCCAGCTACTGATATCTTCAACACGAGCTTGCTGAATCTTGGGCCAAATTACAAGCTTGCAGTCTGACGATTAACACCATACTGATGTCGCTTCCTGCTTGCTGAGCCTGACATGCGAGCTGGAGTACGTCAATAACGACGAGGATATCACCAAGTTGATACACCAAGCCAACGTTGTAAAGATGCATTCCTCGATTCTACTTGTGACGTCGTGTTGTGATCAAGATGCCTGAAACGTTGCGAGTAGCAGGCAGCAACCTTTCCTTTTAACGTCGACCAAGCAATTTTTACGTATCGCATGACTGCCGGCGAGGGAGATTTTTGCCGTAGAGCTGCAAGTCGGAGATTGTGAGTATTAACATCATTTTCTCACCAACCAATTCAAATTTCTTTGCTAGGCTTTGTATGCCTCGATAACTCAGACATGCCCGCAAACTTTGCACTTGATGTTCTTGTTGATGTGCCATCTACAAAGCAATCGATACGAGACAGTAAATATAACTGCAAGGATTCTCATCAGGGCAAGTTCTTGGTCAGTAACAAATACAAGATCATCGCCAGTCCCAATGCCGCATTCCGCAAAGGTGTTGTGAATATGCCTCATCGCCCGGGACATAATCGTCCTCCTTCTCGGCTCGCATGAAGCAGTAAGCAAATGTAAAGATTTGATTGATTGAAGTCACTCTGACAATATGCAGCAGATGCAGTTTGTACTTGTTGATTTTGCTGGTGGTGTCAATTAAGCATACACATTCTGCCGTGAATCGCTGACAGATCTCCAATGCCGTAAATGATGTAATGAGCAGCTGTGAGTAGCTGCCGTTTGCTATCGAGTATGAGTCGTTGTCGATGGTGCAAGGTTATCCAGCAAGGCTCTCAACGGTGTACGTCTCGCAAGCAACTTGTTTCTCGCGGCGTATTTGATGCTGTGTATGTCGTGAGCGTCACTGCAAAGTCCAGGCTGACCGCAATGCGATTTGCCTTGTTGTCTAGCATCAGCTCAGCTAGGACTTTCTCGCGTTATTTTACATTGAGTTGGCGGTCAGCTGGGTGTATTTTTGGTAAATAGTGAATGGTTGTGCTCATCGTATGTGCCATGTCACGGTGTCATCCTGCCGTTTCGTTCTGATGATGTCGACGATATATCGGCAGCCGGTGCGGCGGCTAGATCTGACACGTTGACGTCCACGTCAGGTATCTCACCCTTGCAAGAGCAAAAGAGCATTACTTTTTCCATAATACGTGCTTCTGAGTCGAGACTGTTGCCAATGAACTTGTAATGTTTGATGTCCTACAATTTCCCCTCTTCTTTCAGTTCTGCGTTACGAGCATCGTCAAGACTGTCGAAGAAACGCTCGGCGACAGGTTCTATGGTGTTCATGGCTGTTGTCGATGCGGAGGAACACGGCAAGGTTACGTTGCGTGGAAGGAGTAGCTTTTTAGTAAAGATGCGTGTGTAAGTGGTGCAATATCTGAGAATTGATATTCGGCCGGGAACTAACCGTTCGGCCAATCAGAATCCATAAAGCCAATCAATCTAATTGGAGGGTGGTGGCCACTTAACTAAAAGTGGTGGCTGCGTATCCAATCCCTATAAGTAACACACTTCTTTAAAATTTTCGGAAAAGGTTGGGGTGACGCCCTCCTTCCAAGCGCGGGGGCTAAATGCTCGCGCGCTTCGGGCAGGTGCTCTCGGGCATCTGCAGGTCTCTAACGAGCCTCACCCTCGACGCGACGGTCTCCAGCACCAGACCAAACCCCCTTCCACGCCCTTAACCGCGCCAACCGCATCCGGATTGGCTCCTTTAATGTGAATTCTCTAGGTTCGAAGCGCAAGAAGCACGAAACACTCTCCGAAGATCTCCGGCGCTACCGCGTCGATGTCCTTGGCCTCCGAGAAACCAATATTTACGATAGAGGTGAGCACCGCATTGATGACTTCCTTCTAACCCTGAAAAAAAAAAAAAAACGAAGCCAAGACCGAAGTCACCGAAATCCGCCGCCACTGCAACCCGTTGGGCGCCAGTCGACACGCCCGAGCCCGAGAAGAAACCTGGCGCCACACTAAGAAGCTCGGAACACTCCTCGGCGATATTGAAGATTTATCCCGACGCAAGTCCCTGACCACTCTCGCGCTTCACCGCCTCTGGTCCGTCTGGCTCCGCCCCACGCTCATCTCACCCAAGACCCGCATTCGATTGTACAACACCTACGTCTTACCGATTCTGCTGTACAACTGCGCCACCTGGGCTCTTACCAAGTCAGAGCTCCACGGCCTCGAGAGTTTCCATCGCCGCCAGCTTCGCTACGCTCTTGGCTATCGCTACCCCCGACACATTTCGAATGCAAGACTCTACGACCTATGTGATGAGCGGCCGCTGAGACTACGACTGACACAAGCTCGCTGGCGCCTGTTTGGCCATGTACTTCGCCGCAATCCCGACGTTCCAGCTAACCTCCAGATGCGTGCCTACTTCTTCTCCACCGCAGCAAAATGGCGCGGACGTCCCCGCACCACGCTCCCTTCAACACTCGACCACAACCTTGTTTCCCGTGGCTCCGGCTTTCGACTCCGGATAGCACAAGACCTCGAAGTGGTACGTACCCTTGCACAAGACCGAAAGAAATGGAAGACCCTCACGACCTTGGTGCTGGATGCACTGCCCGCCGAACGAGACTCGACGTATGCGGACACCACTCTATGCCGTGGACTAGCCAGACTGAGCCTAGCACGTGCATAACTTGGCAACGCGATAACGTAATACATTACATTACTTCTTTAAAAAAAATCGGCGATAATAATGAGCAATTTAGCCATCAATCTAATAATTGACAAGTTGACAAGTCTATTTTCCAAGTTTTTGCACGGGTGGTTGACTCTCAGCCATACAACGCAATCTTTTATCTTATGCTCATCAACTCTCGAATTGATTGGAATATATATGAATTGGGTTTTCCCGTTTTGATGAATACAGTTGATGAGCAGTGCCATATTTCTTTCGGCGGCGTACTCAATAAGACTGCATGCACAAATGTATGCATCTTGCTTCCAAATAAATGGAACACTTTTTTAAAACTCCGACTCAGCCAATACAAGCGCAAAACGTACTGTACTTTTCCTAAAAGCCGCATACATCCGACAAACCGCAAGTGGACTTGCCTCCAGCTCCTGGTCTGGCTGCATTTCGCCATTATCATCATCTAACGTCATGTGATCATAAGATCCTCGAAGAAATGGTCGAGGACATATACATCGAAGCACATATTCACGCTGAACAGGTACGATTGGTTGTCCAGCCTCTACGAGAGCTGGGTTTGCGAGGAAAATAGCAGAGATTTGCTTCCGAAAATCGTCTTGCTCCAAAATCTCCGAGATTTTTATTTGTTGGCGATAGGAAAGCACTGGTAACAAGAGCAAGTTCACAAGCTCAAGAGAAGAGAAATCGCCTTCCGCCACGGGAAAGTAGTGAAGCAGGGCCAGCGTTTTGGTTACCATCGCTTCGACAGCTTCAAGCGATGACACAAGTTTCCAGCATGCGTCCAAAGCCATCTCGAATGCGACTTGTAGTTGTTGGTCTTGATAAGCAACGGCCATAGACTGCTCGTAACTCTCACCACTTTGCTGTTTGCCTTTTCCCGCAGCAGGAAATGCCACTTGTGACTCAGCCAGAGCCTCATCCAACAAAGCAATGGCACGATTGGCACGCGAATGTAATCTTTTTAGGGCACAATGAATCACTGGCAACTTTTCGGACGATATGCTTACGGGTAAAGCGGTCTCTAATGCAAATACACTGCTAGAAATGGCGCCTACCAGCATCTGGTGGAACAGTTCATGCGGAGAGAGTGTCTCCATGTAGTGGTATACTTTTTCTGATTCTTGCACAGGATCAAACAAGCGTTTTTGGCGACTCGCTGGCATTGGAGCACTCGATTCCCACATTTGTTGCCAGATATGCTCGTGTCCAGGTCCAAAACGCATGCGCTCTGACAACATACCAATATTTTCAAACCACCATACGCCCCGACCTTCTAATGGTAGGTCAGTTTCTTTCGTGTCAATCGAATTTTCAAACGAAATCCAGTCCTTCGGCGAGTACCAGCGGATGAAATCGGCTAGGCAACAGCGTGGGTTAGCAGCCTTAAAGGCCTGCATGTCCGAAATAAGCGTAGTACTCTGAATTTGTTGTCGTAATTTGTCCGATTCCAAGCTGAGGCCCAAACGAGTTAAAAGGTCTTGCTGTTGCTTTGCTACATCTTCCGTCACCGGGGTAGCACTTTGAGTAATAGGTTCGAATAAAGGTTCATTCGTGTGGACACAAGAAATGCCGGTAGCTTCTCGAAGAACGCCTTCTGGGCGTCTTGTGGCTCGAGGCGGTGGGGGCAGAGACACACTGTTTTGTTCAATAGAATCGAAAAACTCGTCGTCACTCAGGTTTCCTTCTTCTCCGTCGTGAGCCATCAAAGTGTCCCATCCTCTCGCTTCAATTTCTGTGGTTGTGCCAGTTTTTTTCATTTCTTGCGCTTTTCTACAAATTAATAATGTGATACAGCTAATAATTATAGTCTTTTATGTCATTCGAGAGAGGTTAAGTACCTGAATATACAGCAATTAAGCAGTTGAAGCTTCTGGTGCAAAAGACAGTGACGAAAATCTGGCGGAGGCACTTGCATTGCATCAGTATCAAGTAAAAATAATGTATTAAGCGAATGCGATCCGGGAGTCTCATCATCACCACCTTCTTTCGTACTTGTTCTCTACCATAATTGATAAAAAATTATCAGTTCAACTCGACATTCGTGTCAATTTTGCTCTAATACCATAAATGGGAGCAATTGCTGCTGAAACATTCGCTCTCGCAGCGCTTTGACAAACTCGACCCACAGCAACGACATTGAATTCATACCACCTAAAGCAATTCCAATGATATTTGATGGATTAGATCACATTTGGGAGATACATAAAAGCAACTGCTAAAGAAATGCACTTACATAATTGGGACATCCTGGTTGCTAAGATCGACACCAGTTCTCCCAATGGCGCGCCATGCTGAACAGGATTTGGTAAATTCATACAAAAAGTTCTCGCGTTTCTCGTTTCCTCACGCTTTAACTCTCTTTTTTTCTCATCACCACTTACTTTGCCATCATCAAACAACTCTAAAACAATTTGCCGGATGTCCTCAATGTCTGATCCTTTCCACGTAGCAGCTGACACCAAGGTTGAAATGGCGTGACCAAGGACAACAGCGGCGCCACGAGCCGCGGGAATCGCTTCAGGAAAGGATTGAGATGCAAAACCTTGATCAGGTTGACTCATATCCGACGTTGAAGTAGCAGAAGTTTGTTTAATTGGAGGCGACGATGAAAGTGGCACTGGCGGCGCCAATTCAGACACTAGCATGTCCTTGCTCAGTTCTCTCGAATTGGCATAAACTTGCACAAGGTTCGCCATTTGTTTGCTTAATGCTAAATGGGGCTTTCGCTCGTTCTTCGACAGTAGCTCTTTAAAGCGAACTTTTAAAATCCACTGAGGAGCTAAAATAGGGTCCAGCGTGGAGTGAACCGCATTATCAACGTATGTCCCTTCACGTAGCTGTGGCCAGAAGACAGTGAGATCCATTCCATTCAAAGGATTGTAAGTTGTTCCAAGAATCGGAGTAGAATGAGTCTTTCCAAAGAGACGATTAGTCATTTGCCAGATTTGGTATTGGTCTTTTGCTGGAAGTTGCGACTCTATTGTCCTCCACGCCAAAAAATTGTCTGGTGTCACAATTTCTCGAGGATCATCCTTTCGATTCCAAGAGTACCCAAAGGAGGCTGATACTGTCATACCAAGAGTTACGTCACCAGACTTGTCCGCCTCGACACGACACATTTCTTCAATTTGTGGTGGTAATTGCAACTTGGCTTTAAAAAAATCCAGAAGACCACTAATGCAACTTTGATTGGGATTAAGTTCCGGCACAGAGTCGGTTTCGAATGCCATGGAGATGTTCCCGGTGGCACCAGGCACAGCTGAGCCTATCCACATCCCTCGAGATGGTTCCAGCACTGGTACAAATGCTGGCATTGTGCAGTTGCAATTATTCATGGCCACCGTAAGAGATGATAGGAGCATTCCCGCTTCATTTTCATCGACGTACAAGTCGGCCATGATATCTTCGTCCTCTTCTCCTTCTTCTTCAATCTCGTAAGTTTTTGCATCAATGATGTGATCAGTCTCCTCTATAGTCTGTGAAGCCATATTTATTGTCTCTTTTTTTGACTTTAATGATGACCTGCTTAGCAATAAGAATTCTTTCACTCCAAACCACTTGTGCATGTTCTTAAACGCCATTTTTCGGCTAAAGACGGACTCAGTGTCTTCGGAAGCCGAGCAAAAGTGCAGCATTTCGTGTCTCTCTTCCCCTCTCTCGTAATCAAATTCTTTTACTGGCTTCAAGTCCCATTGAAAATCTCTACTAGCATCAGCAATCGACAACATTGTCGGAGTGAAGTGTTCCAGACCTTGTAGCCATCTTTTAGGTTTCCTTTTGGTTTTTGATGCTTCACCGTCGGTCTGATGCTTGGCTACAAACATCATTAGTGTATAATTTTTGGCTAATTTGACTCCAGGTGGATGGAACTGCAGCTCTTTCGTCCACAAGGCGGTGTCTGTTTGAAGGGAAGAAGAATGCGAGCCTAACGCTTCGAGCGATGCGTGGCCTTTACTGTTTAAATGCCAACCAATTAGCGCTTGCTCCACGTCTGATATAAATTGCTCAGACGCCGTGGCGTTCGTGAAGTCGACGAATTGGCTGCTCGGGTCCTGCTCGACCTCCATAACGAGTCGTATGACCTTGATCTGATTTTGATATTTCACATTTTAGGGTAAGCTATAAAAGGGAGAAATTATGTTTCAAATTTGCGTAAACCACCGTATGTCCAATAGAAACTTGATTTGCTGACACTGCTATGGATAATGAAGCCGAAGTCACTGCGGAGCTCGATGCATCATCTGCACAGTCTAATGCCACGTCTTGTCCAGTCAGCTGCAATAAAAAGCACTTGCCCATCCGCCACAAGCTCAATCTCCATGGCGCTGATGTACGGCCGCTCGTAGGTCTGGAGATGCCCGTGTATGGTTCCGACATGAACAAAGTCCTTGAGACAGTGAATGGGTTGTCGACTCTGCAAAATGCGCACGAAACTAAAAGTCAGTTTCTTCCTATAAAGCTGCGTCCGTCAGAGCCGTCATGTAAGCCATTGTTTGCTGACCTGACCAAGACGCAGATGATTTTGCTACGGGTGAAGCGCTCGCGGTCCAAGCGAAAGCGTCAAGAACCCACAAAAGAGAAAAAGGGCAACTTTAAGAGCACGCAAGCAACTGCAGCAAACGCATACAGTATCAAGGCCGTAGTAGCTGGACTTGTCAAGGAAAAGTATGTGTGCGAAGGCATGGCCGACTTTCAATATTTTACGGCACGTTCGTTTTTCCCGACATCAAACTTAGACAAAGGCGCACTTACAGTCGTGTCGCACGCGAAGGACGTTGTGGAAACGGGCGCGATTAATTGTTTAGCGGTGAAGAGTGGACCAATATCCTTGCCGTCGCTGCGGCAGAGAGAGCTGCAAGACAGCTTGCGACCGTACTTGGCAGTGACAAACGAGACGCAAATTGAGCTGATCCCCGAGGTATTCTCCAAAGTTGACCTGCCTCTCAAGTACGAATTTAGGCAACGATCTGGGTACAAGCCGACTTCAGCCGTGAAAAAGACTTCGAGTTCCATGACGTATCTTAATTTCCAAGATGATGCGCCCGCGCCGATAGAACCTAAGCCTGATAAGCCAGTGGTGCGAAGGAGATCGGTAGGAGTGGACGATAATGGTATAGATGTTCACGTAATGGAAGTACTGCAGAGAAAGCTAGAACAAAAGCCTGTGTGGCTACGTTCAAAGCTGTTTGACGGGCTTGATGCTATTGAACGTCGAGCAGCTCGACGCCTTCTAAGAAAGTTCTGCTACGTGTTCGTTGATGGACCGTGGAGAGGCTCGTGGATTAAAATGGGATACGATCCACGGCTACCTGAGAATTCCGAGTCAGCTTCGCGGTATCAAGTCATCGAGCTGCGAAATAATCGTGAGCTTGTGCACTCGAAGGTGACCCACGCGACTAGAAAGCGAATAAAGAAGTTTGTTGGTGCTAGCTCAGGAAACGCAAATGGTGAGAGTGGTCATGTCAAAGGTCCACGAATAGTCAAAGTCACGCAAACTTCCGCACTCGAAAATGCGCAGGCTGCTAAACGCCGTCGAAAAGAGCGATTTACTCGTGGGGAAACAAGACGGTCGTACCTTGTGCAACCTACAATGCCTGGTTCCATTGTTTCAGCTACTTCTGCTGCTGCTTCACCTCTTCGAACAAGTCCTGGGTCATCTGCGGTAAATTCAGGGAATGATTCAAATTTAGAGGAGGATATAGAGTCCGATGGAGCAAATAACAGATCTGATATCGCAAAGACAACAGCTATACCTTCGAGAAGCAGTGACAAGATTTACGAACTCTTTGGAGTGCAATTGGCAAGCCCGAACGTGTTGTTTCAGCTCGAAGAAATCGACGATGAGGAGGTGCAGGAGTGGACGGCTCAGTTTCAAAAGCAGTCAACACCGTCACTACTTGGAGGTTGGTATCCGACGCAGATGTTTCTACCACTGCGCGAAATTATACGTCTACGTATAGCGGCAATGGTAGGTCGTTCGATGGCTGAACTCGAGACAAGACGCAAGCGCATTGACGTGCTGAAGAAACAGGCACTTGAAGATTATGCCGAGGAACTTGCTGGTCAGTCGTCAATCAGTAGTAAGCATCAAGTGTCTGGAAGCAAAGAGGGAAGTGCAGTATGTAGCAATAACACCGAAGCTGATGCAATTGTCTCAGACGAAGATGGAAATTTGGCTTTCGAGTGATTTCTCTTTCTCAACTGAAGCACTGGGGCCAATGGTTTCACGCTGACCGCAAACGGATGAAAGAAAGAAATGACAATAGCAATGAGTAAAAAAGTTCCTGGACGAGGATAACAACAGCGATAATGACCATACTATAACAAACCGATCTGCTACCGAAAACCGACAAATGGCACACCAAAGTAGTACACGATGATTGCGGTCAGTGTTTCGTTGAGACAAGCTTGATGCGCTATCGTTTTTACGAATTGAATCATCGTCTCAACTGAGATTATCCACTTTACGACATTATTGGGCTCTTTGATGCCCGTGTGACCACTGCGATACCGTTGCAACTATTACCACCAACAAAAAATTTAGGCTCAACATTAGGCAGAATAAATAATTATTGAGGGCTACGGGTGTACACATCGAACCCAACCCGGTCCGATCCGGTTCAATATATATATAAATTTACAAATGGAGAATGGATAAAATATACATGAAATGGAAAAATTATATTTTAATGGAAAAATCTACCTTGAATAGCACTTAAATGAATAACATCTACCTACAAAGTAAAAAAACTATCGGGTTGAAAAATAAAAAAAAATAAAAAATATACCTAGCTCACTAAAGAAAGTATAGTTTCATGCTGCGCATTACTGGTCCTTGGATGCTAGTTGTGTCCCACTTGACCACAGCTGCCGCATCGATAAGCACTTTTTGGCGCATCAATTTTTAATGTAGCATGCTGTAATTCGATTCGCTTCTTTTTTAGTCAACCTTTTCTTTTGGACGATTTGGTTGAGTATGCTCACTCTCTGTCACAAATGGCTTCACTTGGAGTGCTTCATCGTAGGCAAGTAGATACGTTTTGGTTGACCACATATCCTCAAATAACAATTCTGCACGTGCTGCTATGAGGTGTCGACATGAAGCATTCATATCCTTCACACAACCGCATGCGCAGGTACCACTGGTACTGTTCACCTCAACAGCATACTCCAGTGGCTTGTTTGTTCCGATTCGAACCGACGTAACAAACGATGTAATTGAACTTGGACATACTTGAATTGTCTCAAAATTCCTAACATCGAAGTGATGTAACTGGCAGCATAAGACGTAACCACCCCCATTGTTTGGTCTGTTCAGCAAACTCGAGCCACTTTGTAACAAGAAGATTTATACCCGCGACATCTCTCGGTTCTCATTGCGTCTTAAGCATCTCTTCAAAGATTGTATGCGGTGAAATTACTATTTAAAGGTGCAACTCTTTTTCTTTACATGTATATTTTTGCCATTGTTGCAAAAATGCTTGTTGCTGAGTATATTTTTTTGCTTCTTAATCCTTTTTTTTTTGGAGAACTGTTTTCTCCGAATATTTTTTCCATTGTCCTATATATATTTCTTTTCAAGTCAAAGAAATGAGTGTTTACGAGAAGTAGAAGTGCAAGTTCCCATCAAACATTTCCAACAACACTTCCTTCCTGCCAATTGTCTTTGCTTCGAAGCGAAAGACTTCTCACAGCCTTCCTACCTTCCGACCTTGAAAACTATGAGCCGAACGGCCGTGTCTATTGCGCAAGATGTCTCGACAAAAGGTCTTGTTCATAAATCCAACAAAGACAATCACACTACGTGGTGCCGCTACATGCGTGATGTGTTTCTCATCAAGTCGGGATGGGACGAGGTTAACCAAGAGGTGACGTCGACATTTATTGATCCCCCCGCCTGCGATGAGAACATCAGAGTCAGCAACATTGCGTCTGGTTCAATGCTAGTGGATATGCACGCAGACTATAATCGGGTTACCGACAATTGCGAAGACGCTTATGTTGCTTGAATTCGTATCAGACACGTTACGAGGGATTGCAACAGGCTGGACGCATTTACTCAAAGCGCCAACATTACAGCGTGGAGATGGCGGGATGCGACAACGTCTTACACCATTGCATGAGGTGCTCAGCATCGACTCCAAACTATGTAGTATCGGCGCCAAGATGAAGAACGAGGACTTCGCAATCTATCTGCCACGGAGTCTGCCAAAATGCTACAAGAACGTCGTACTGAACTTGGAAATAAGTAGTGCAAAAGTACGGATGGAAGGCGTTAAAAAATTATTAACAAACGAGCACACCAAGCGACAAAAAGAATAAATTTTGACGAGGAATACTGAAGTACAGCTAAGTTGTTCGGGGCCGAGAGAGAGTTCTGCTAATGTACATATTGCGGAGAAGCGGACCAGGCAAGAAGATGACAATTGAGAAGCTCGACGCGGCGTACGGTCGATTTATGCGAATACTCGGACGCAGACTGGGCAGGTGACCACTCTGACCGCAAGCCAACTTCTGATTATGAATTTACATTGGAGAGTGCTTCGGCTAATTTGGTAAGCAAGAAGCAGTCAAGCTGGTCACCATCAACTGGCTAGTGGGTGAATCGCTTAGTGTGCGAAACTTTGAGCGCGGCAGATATGTCGAAACCAAATCTCAGGATTTTTTATGGTGATTAATTCTTTCTTAAGACGACTAAGAATACTTTCAATCACGGCCGAGCCAAGCATTTGGACATCTAGTATCACCACATCCGTGATGAAGTCAAGCGTAACGAAATACATCTTGAGTATTGCGAGCCAAAGAACATGCTGACAGACAACAAGACAAAAGGCTTACCAGGACCGCGCCACAAAAAGATGACAGCATTCCTCGGTATCCAAGACGATTTCCATTAAAGGGACGTATTAAGGGTCATTAATTTTCAACAACGTTTAAAGCTTAACCTGGTCGATCTCAAACCGCGACTCAACATATTTTATTTTATTTCTACCAATAAAATTAATTACGTTACGTAGAATGAGTTCAACGAGAAGTATAGTGTAAGTCCCAACAATTACTTCCAAAGATACTTCTTCTCTGTCGAGAATATTTTTGCTTTAAAACAAAAAAAAGTCTTTGCATCGCTATCTTCGCTTTTTAACCTTGCGGTCAAAGAAATTAAATAAATTTTTATCCTTGATAACGGAAGTCTACCGCCGCTAATATTTTTCTCGGGCATTAGACTTCATCTACAATATCAGATATGATTTAAGCTTGGCAAGTGCGGTTATGATGTAAGAGCGCGCATTTTAAATGTTTGTCGTGTAAATAGTAAAATTTGAAAAAAATGCTCAGAAGCATCCGGCTAGCATGGTTAGGTCATCGTCTGTGGTATGTTAGTAATGGATACTTATCAGTTTCAGCTTAAAGTGCATCGCTCAAGTAAAGTAGTGTGTGAATAGTTATTTTGAAGATTAGAAGGTCATGTTCGTTTTAGATTTGATACATGAAGAATTCGACCAACACATAGAGGGCTATCCGAGTCAGCAAACAAAATTAATTCACCCAATCTATCACAGAGTTGATCGTATGAGATCATGCGATATAATTTTTACGTGAGCTAACACGCGATGAGAATGCTTGAGAGTAACACAGTAGTGGAGAAAGCTTCTTTAAAGATTGGTTGCTGACCGCGGCTTGGACAGCGAGCGGGGCAAAGCGATTGGAAGGATGAGTGTTCGTTCCCTAAATATTTTTACGTGGTTTAAAACGAAGAAGTTTTACGGACTCGTGTCTTGCTACAGCCTGACTGGTGGCTCTTGGATGGAATAAAGAAGAATGCTAGTCGTTCGGATGGTAGCAGTAGATGGTTATCTACTTACACATCCTATCGACCAATGATGTTTTTTTTACTATTAATGATTATGGTACATGTGTACCTTGTGTTTGGTCTAAATTTTGAAACGACTTTTTTTACATATAAAGTAATGCATATTCTTGAAATCATGTAATTATATGGCACAACGGACATTGCCAGCACACTTACCACTGACAGCAATTACGCCACAAACTTTCCTAAAAAAGATGTCTATTTTATAAAATTGGGTGCATTTTTCTGGAACTTAAATCAAGGGCGTTGACTCCAAAACCCGCTTTAGATTCTCCACCGACTCCCAACTGGCCTTCTCCTTAACTCACCGAGCCACCAAATTTTCAACGAGCTGTCCCTTTGAGCCATAGGCCAACATGACCGTATTTACTTTTTGCCGCTCTTACCATACGGCTTAATCAACAAAGTGTGTAACACTGGATGCATCTACAATTTTTTTGATAATTTTGACTCAAAGGAATCTCGCGAAAAAGCTTCACAATCAGAAACGGACCAAAACATTTGGGCGCGAGTATCTTTGACTAAGCAAAACCGTTGTGACGGATTTCCAAATCCTTGCCGTCTAAAGCACTATAATGCCAACCTCATAGTCTTGGACACCTCCAATCTTGTCGTTATATTGCTTCATGTGCTCTCGTGTTTCACTCATCCGACCTTGCGCGACCTTGAGTTTAGTAGTAGAAACTCTTATTCTGTTTTTCTCCAAATTGCGAAATTTTGGATGTGATGCCAAATCATCTGGTTTATCCTATGTCCGCTTCAATCCAATCGTAAAGCTATCTCAGCCAAACGCAAAAAGTCAATTTAGTCATTTTGTGAACGACACCTCGGAGGTAATCTTCAATAAAAGATCAGATAGTCTCGTTTGTCTCCCCGTTTGAGGCCCAATCCCAAAGCCATATTCGCATAGTAGAAACGAACGCTTACACAGAACTTGGTAGCTCAGTTGGACACAATTGGCCGTTGGCACACCAGGGTTGTTCATATGATTCTTTGGATGGCCTTTGCAACAAAGACAACGGGCGATACTACACTATCGTCCATTGTCTTCGTAGCGTTAAACACGATCCTTAAAAAAGCAATCAAAGATCACCATGACGGCATTGAACCCACATTTAGACGATTAAGTCCGTTAAGATGTCGACCTATTCGTCTCTTGAAACATCCGGGGAATGAATTAATCCTGGTTGTCTTGTCTGCCCAGCCTTGCTGCGCTGGCACAATTTACAAAAAGCTAAATTTAATTCGACATTTAAGACTAATAGTACTTTTATCGTTCGACGAAACTACTTTTATAGAATTCTAGATGGCCTGTCGATACAGAGGCTAGTTTCCTAGATAATGCGTTTTTCAAATCTTCGTCGTCTGGAATATACACTCGTAGAGCCTTATTTTGCTTGTTGCCGCTTTCAGGTGCTCTATTAAAAGCAGCGTTACTCATTAATTTTGGACCATGTGACAGGGCACCAGCCACGGTGTATAGGGTTTAGGGTGGTGTCTACCGAGGCAGACATAGTTCTCCTTCCCACACGTATCTCAAAATATGTGAACTTAACCTTTCGGCTGGGACGCTTTCATCAGTGAGAAATACCCACGTGTAATTACGGTTATTGTCAACCACTCATTTAAAAAAAAGATAAAAAAACGCTCTAATCACATATAGCGTGATTAAAAAAAACGCTTTAATCACATATTATTTAAACGTCATATCGTAAATCAGATTCCTGGGAAAATTTGACGCAGAATGATATGTTTCTCGAAGTTTCTGAGATATGAATCATTTAAGTGCCAATAAGAAGTACAAAAGCAACTTTTGCTAAGTGCACTTCAGTAAAGTATCCTTAGTAAGTACAAAAGTAACAAATTTTTTTATTGACCAAATCGACACAATTTCGTCACAATTAACCAAATATGGGTTCAAAGAACCAAATTTGGACAGGACTAACGTGTCACAAATGAGTAAGAGATTATTTACCAAATCACATTTTTGGTTGCAAATGACTATATCTGTTTCCAAAAAAGAAGAGAGATGGTCACTCGGAATGATGGTCCTACTATTAGGTTCCAGGATTTGACACTATAAAAGAGTGACAAAGAATATTTTTTATAGGTAAAAAGTTTAGGGTTTAGGGTTTAGGGTTTAGGATTCATTAAATTATGAAAGTTACTACACAAAATTAATTATTCCTAAAGAATAGTCCGAAATGATCCGATTGACTAATTTTTTCGCCGGTTTGCTTCTTCAGTAGGACTTGTTATTCTATAGTTGGACTTGGACCTTACGGACATTATACCAAAACTCTAACTTGAAATTCATACTTGAATCATACCTGAGAATCATACTTGAAAATCATACTTGAATTTCATACTTGAATTTCATACTTGAAATTTGTACTAGGGTTTAGGGTTTAGGGTTTAGGGTTTAGGGTTTAGGGTTTAGGATTTAGGGTTTAGGGTTTAGGGTTTAGGGTTTATTAAATTATGCAAGTTACTACACAAACTTAATTATTCCTAAAGAATAGTCCGAAATGATCCGATTGACTAATTCTTTCGCTGGTTTGCTTCTTCAGTAGGACTTGTTATTCTATAGTTGGATTTGGCCCTTACGGACATCTTACCAAAACTCTAACTTGAAATTCATACTTGAAATTCATACTTGAAATTCATACTTGAAATTCATACTTGAATTTCATACTTGAATTTCATACTTGAATTTCATACTTGAATTTCATACTTGAATTTCATACTTGAATTTCATACTTGAATTTCATACTTGAATTTCATACTTGAATTTCATACTTGAAATTTGTACTAGGGTTTAGGGTTTACTCCCCATCGGCTGTACAATCTTGTATTAAGGCTGCAGTCGACGGGGCAGTTTTCGGAAGTCGCGAAGGACACAGAAGCGTCTTGAGAGTTGGAGGCTTGAGGTAGCAGATTTTAACTTGCGTTCCGAGTGCCTTTTCCAGCTCATCGGTCAGTAGTATAGACCGTAGTCTGCTTCTTGAAAGTCCATTTGGGTCGTATTGGAGCTTGAAAACTATAGGTGCTGTAGATGACGTGTTGCGTGATGACGTAGTGTCGTCGAGCGCCTGTCTGAACAGCGGTTGCAGTATTCTCGGAGTATATCCTCGGTCAAGTAGCCGCGCATAGAGTTGTTTGACGATTCGTTTAAAGTCACGATATCGAACATTCTGTTTGCGGTATTTACGGACTTGGCCAATGATTAGTCCTTTTAGAACACCAGGTGGATGAGCGCTATTAGCAGGAATATACAGGTACAAATTCAGACTTTTCTGATATGTTCTTGTGTATATCCTTTGTTTGTCCCGAATGATTCGTAGGTCTAGAAACACAGCTTCATCTTTGTCGATAGAGCTTGTGAATCGTAGCTTAGACCGCCGGGTAAATGTTGCTAACATGCGCTGGAAGCTATATGGCTCGGTGCTCGGACTCCACAATGTGAAGATGTCATCGATGTAGCGTTTGTAGTAAACTACATGTCGCGAGAATTCTGTAAGTAGAATCTCTTCGATGTGAGCCACGTAGAGGGAAGCGAATGCCGGTGCCACCGGTGTTCCCATAGCCGTTCCACGCAATTGGCGCCAGCATGAGTCTCCAAAGGTAAAGTAATTGTTGTGCATTACTACTTGGAGACCAGACAGAATTGCGTTTTCCCATGGATGACCCCGTATACGTTCCGCGATTGCTTTGATAGCGTTGATAATCGGAATATTGGTGTAGAGAGATTCTACGTCGATTGTGATCAACAGCGTATCAGGCGGGAGTATCAGGTCCGGGAGGTCTGTCAATAGCTGGTCTGAGTCGCGTATATAGGATTTAGTGGATCTATAAAAGGGTTGAAGTTGAAAATCTAACCACTTTGAAAGTCCTTCCAGTATACTTGCGCTATTGGATACAATGGGTCGAATACAGAGTTTAGGTTTGTGTATTTTTGCTAATGCGTAAAACACATTCAACCTTGACTCTTCTAGTTTCGCCACAATGATCCGTGTTGTGTCCCAGTCAGTACGATAGGCATATGTCTTTGCCATGTTTCTGTACCAAGTGCGAACTTTTGTCCGCACAAGCCGGGTTAATGCTTCGACTGGAGCGCATTGCAGCTCGTATATTGACTTATCTGAAAGATGGTCAATACACAGTCTAACATAATGCTCCGTTGTAAAAAGAGCCGGCCCTAAGTTCTTATCAGTAAGGACTACTTTAAGATCTGGGCGGCTTCTTAGGAGCTGAAACGTGTTCCATTGTCTCGAGTTAAGGTTCCTGAGTTTCCTCGGTTCCCATGTCTCGCGACTAATGTTGTCTTGAACACGTGTGAGTATCGTTTCGATTGAAGCCGGTGCTGGTTTCGGTTGAAACGATGGGTTCGGAACATAAATCTTGCGATTATATGATCCTTGATTGTTCCCAAACTGTGCGGAGAGGCGAACTTTCCGTATGAAGTCTGGGAGTGCAGCATGAAGATCGGGCGGTCGGAGAGGTCGAGGGGTCGGGCAGAATCTTAAGTTAAGACCCAGAAGGCGGTTCAGAGCAGGGGGAGTAGCAATTGCAGAAGGAACAAAGTTATGAAAAGCTAAGTTCTTTGCATAGCTATTAACCTCCCTTGTACTGCGACTAGCAAATAGTGCCAGTGCATTCCTACTATCTGATCTGTCTACTTGGATTGGGTCTTGCCTTTCGCGGTCCGCGCGCCTTTCTGCTTGTTGTTTTTTCCTGAATTCGACTTGGTGGGCGGCTTTCCGGACTTGGCGAGACCGGTAGCGCCCGCTTTTCCGTTTGCGCGTAGCCTTTCCTTTTGAGGCTTTGCCGATTTCTTCTGCTGCTGGGGCTTTGCAGTCTTCGTTATGCGCCGATCGGTGCCCCTTTGACGACCGGCGCTGTCGTTTAACGCTTCCTTGAGCCGCGACACTTGATTTTTCAGTGGTCGCAGCTCCTGTTGGATGCGCTTGTTGACGAGCTCCTGGACAGATGTTGCCATGGGCGTTTCTGATTCGATGTCCATGGCTGTCGCTCGTTTGGCTTCCTTAGCGGCTTTGGCCCGTTCCTTAATGACTTGTTCAATCGCTAAGTCGTAGCGAAGTTGAGTCAGTCGTGTGTTAAGGAGAGCCTTGGCCATTAGGAAGTCGGTGACCGCCATCGAGTTTTGTCCATTAGGAGAAGTAATTGCACTTTCCCATGGCGGACCCGATGGCATAAAAAGGGTGTGAACATCGCAATAAAAAGAACTTATCTCTTTAATTGCATTAACCGATAATGTCTCAAGTTCAGTCTGAAGTAAATTCAGTTCAGCCGTCGTTGCAGTCTTAATGATTTCTGCCAACGACTTTTCGTTTTCAACGAGTTGCTGATTGAACTGGGCGCGCAAAGATGCAGCGCTATCGGTATTTTCGAGCTCTTTAGACACGGTCAAGGAAATCTTAGTCTTCACAGAGCGGGGCGGACCCTGCTCAAGGCGTTGAAGAGCTAGCTGCTTAGATTTGATTCTAGCAGTAAGATTCCTGTAGCGTTTGACCGTGGAGTCGATGATGCTCAACACGTTTTGCGGCGGACTGCTGCGAGTCGGGTTACTCGGGTCCATCCTTAAGTGTAGTAACCTAGTTTCGATTAGGCTAGGTCGGATGTTGAGTGGCGAACAGCCGGCTGTTGTGTGCACGGTCTGTTGTTCGTCGCGGTCGGCCGGTCGGCTCAGTCGGACGTGGTCGTGGATCTTGTCGACTTAGGACCAAGGCTTGAAGCCGGCCGTTTTTTGGTCGGCCAGGGCTTGAGGGTAGGACTTGAGACCGGTCGGTTTGTTGGTCGACCGGTGACTTGATCGTGTCCGGATCTTGAACTTCGCACTTGGTCGGGTCCTTGGTCGGGTCCTAAGTCGGGTCTTGGTCGGGTCCTTAGTCGTCCTTTGGATCTTGGCCGTCGGATACCAACAATCTTTTGACGTATTGCCCTACTTATGTTCCGTTTTATGTTGAATATGGGTAGCACTAACGGATAGGTTGATATCGAGAACTAGCGCAAGGCTTATGGGAAAAAGCCAGGTCTAGGGGATTATAACTTCTCCGCCTACCTCCCCGGTCACACTTTCAGGTTTTACGTAAACCACGGCACTATTTCTGTTCGATACGGAGACGCACTAGGCTCACGTATCCAGGGTGCTGCTCACTCACACTCCTGTGTGCCCGCAGAGTCAAAAATCCCTTATGGGATAGACTTCTCCGCAAATGAGAACTCCGATAAGCGTTACAATAAATTGCAAGCACGGTGCTCAAGGGCACGGGTTTTTCTAACCTAATTAAAAATAAAAAGGTTTAGGATTTATTAAATTATGCAAGTTACTACACAAACTTAATTATTCCTAAAGAATAGTCCGAAATGATCCGATTGACTAATTCTTTCGCTGGTTTGCTTCTTCAGTAGGACTTGTTATTCTATAGTTGGACTTGGCCCTTACGGACATCTTACCAAAACTCTAACTTGAAATTCATACTTGAAATTCATACTTGAAATTCATACTTGAAATTCATACTTGAAATTCATACTTGAATTTCATACTTGAATTTCATACTTGAATTTCATACTTGAATTTCATACTTGAAATTTGTACTAGGGTTTAGGGTTTAGGGTTTAGGGTTTAGGGTTTAGGGTTTAGGGTTTAGGGTTTAGGGTTTAGGGTTTAGGGTTTAGGGTTTAGGGTTTAGGGTTTAGGGTTTAGGGTTTAGGGTTTAGGGTTTAGGGTTTAGGGTTTAGGGTTTAGGGTTTAGGGTTTAGGGTTTAGGGTTTAGGGTTTAGGGTTTAGGGTTTAGGGTTTAGGGTTTAGGGTTTAGGGTTTAGGGTTTAGGGTTTAGGGTTTAGGGTTTAGGGTTTAGGGTTTAGGGTTTAGGGTTTAGGGTTTAGGGTTTAGGGTTTAGGGTTTAGGGTTTAGGTTTAGGGTTTAGGGTT